>CM077091.1:173623888-174125231 GCA_039513925.1 Platanthera zijinensis
GGCAAAAAATTTCTGCATGGGCGAAAAAAAGCCCGCCCCGGGCGAAAAATGCGTGCACGGGTGAAAAATGCACTTCCGGGCAAAAAATGCATGCCCAGACGAAAAATACGCGCCTAGGCAAAAAATGTGCGCTTGTGTTGAAAATGCTCTCCCGGACGAAAAAATGCGCGCCCGAGCGATAAAATACGCGTCGGTGCCGAAAATGCGCCCTCAGGCGAAAAATGGATCGCTAGGAGACTGGATCATGTGGAGAAAGGCTAGGGTTTCCGCAGTGTTGTCGAATTGGAACCGGAGAAGGAATACGTTTTCGTAGCGTCAACTGTGTATCAGGATGACGAAATGATTTTCAAAATGTGAAAAAGTAGGAGACCCATGGCTTTTCAAAAAGAGAAGAAAAATAAGTTTTGAGCGGTAGCTTTTCCCACCGGTAGACATTCCAAACGGTATGTTAAGCACGGTAGCGTTTTCCAGAAAACAAGGAGCTAAAAAGGCCTCTTAAATAGACCCTTATATCACCAAAAAAATTGGATCCAGATCAAGGGAGGCGGTGGCAAAGCATCGTATCCGCGTCGGGGGGGGGGGGGGGGGGGGTGTTGGGAAAAACCTTAATGAGTTGTCTTAACAAATTACTTTAAATGATTTTACATCCTAGGTTTATTACCCACGATGTATAGTGAAGATAATTTGGTTTTAGAAGTTCTGGATTGACATTGGTATAAAGAACATAAGATAAACATACTGAATTTAAGAGAAAAGTCATGCATTGCCAATATGCGTCGACTAGAAGTCGACGCAACTTCAATTAAAAGCCGACGCAATTTCAACTGGAACTCGCCACTACTTTCAATTGAAATCAGAGCAACTAAATTTGATAAGTTAACGACATTCAATGGATTATATCGACGCATACTTTGACATGATATTGACAGAACGTCGACGACTGAGTTATTCTTACAGATAGTCAGTATTTGATGTTGCTTCTATTAGAATTCGACGTTATATTGACTGAATTTCTTAACAGAATTCATTTTGAGATTTCAATCAGAATTAATTTAAGAAGGGGTTTTGCATAATAGAATCTTGGAGACGTTAGAAGATGTCGACTCATATATATATGATGAGATACAACAGAGAATTTAATATGATGAATTATTATTGAATTCATACATCAATCTCCAATTACATTTCAACAGTCATCAAGAAATTCAAATCAGATCGTGATATATTTTTTCGACAGAAGAAGTTTGGAAGATCATCATCTGCAATTGAATTTCTTCCATCAATCAGTCGATTGTTGCTGAATCTACAAAAAAAAAATTAGTTCTTCTTCTTCTCAAGAGGAAACTGCATCAGATTCAGAGAAGATTCGAGGATAATTTGGAAATATGACATATGATCTTTGTGATTTTCATATTCAGAGATTCATCAGAAGTTTCAGATATCATCACGGTTAGTCCTCAGAAATCTGCTGAGAGCACTCAACAAGAAGATTAACTCTATCACAAATCTTCTTTCATTTTTTATTATACTTTGAGAAAAGAGTTTTGAGAATCTCTCTTCAAAAGATTCAGTGAGAGATTCTGAGATTCTCCTTGAGAAACGACTCAGATTGTATTGGTTCAAGATCTTCTTATCAAAAGATTTGATGTTGATTTTAAGAGTCTCCTGATCAAAAGACTTAGACACTGTGATAATAAATTTCTATCAAAGAGGTAGAAGAGTGAATGTACCCAGATTTTTTTTCTGACTTTATCCATCTTCTAAATCTCCTTGCCAGAAGATTGAATATCTCATGTTCTGAAATAAATGGGTCATCTTCATTAATCCTGAAAGCAATAGATTTATCTCTAGATGTTAAGTCATTCTCCTTTGCTTCTGTTTCAACTCAACTTTTCAGTGATTTCAACAGTACTTCTCTGTGGTGTATTGCATATCCCATTAGAGTAAACTATTTTTGATCTCGTAAACTTTTTGATTTAAAAAATGTATGTTTTGTAAGCTTTTTTGATTTATAATATTCAAAAAAATTGGAGTCGCAACACATGAATACAAACTACTGTCAGTTGGAGTTGCGTAGTAAATTTTCATTACCATTAAAAAAGAAGCCTTGTAAAATACTGTCTCCTCCACAAAAATTACTGTCAATTGGAGTTGCAAACTATGAATACAACAAGATGATTCTAAAATTCAACATTATAATTCTCATTATCATTTAAAAAACATCTGGAACTACAGAAAAATGAAAAACCTATATCCTCCACAAAAGCTCCGTTGTTTAGGTTTGGGCACGACAGTGTCGTATCAATTGGAGTCGTAACACTCTAAAATGATAATTTTTTATGAAGTTGTACTCTTCGGGTTCTGTCTTGATGTTATCCACGATATGAGTTTTTCCCTTTGAATCATCTCTCCCTTCTAAAAAAAGGAATAGAGAATTAGTATTTGTAAGGCAAACAAAGAAATTCAAATGAAGAATCTTATTTTTGCTCTTTGTTGGTTTCTCCCAATAACTCTTAGGTCGATTGTTTGAAATCCCCTTTTGTCGCATTGTCGGTGGATCGCGAACCATTCTCTTGTTTTTTTTCATTTTAATTAATTATACCATTTTCATCTTCTCATCATCATCTACCATGTCATCTGCCTTCTTAGCAATTTCATTCATGATATTTAGTACATACTCTTTAGCAATCTTGCAATCTTCTACTCGACGGATGAGGTCATAAGTAAACCGCATCATATGATTTCTAAAATCTAAATTGGAATCAAAGTCATTCAGACTTGCAGCTTTTGAAAGATATATACCTTCTTTGCCTTAAGAGTGAACCTGCTGATTATATATTTAGCATGAATCTGTTTAACATTTTTCAAATTATACACTCTTAATATATGCTTGCATAATATTCTCTTAGTTGGAAAACCTCTGCAAGAATAATCAGCATCATAAGTGGTTGAATTAACTATTACAAACCATTATTTAACATCATCGGCTCCGTCAGAATGTTTTATAACGTACAAAATATGATTATCATTTATTCTTCATTTCTCTATAAAACATATATCATAGCACCGTTCATGTATGCTTGCTCAAATATGAAAAAACTCTTACAACTGTAAATCTTTGAAATATGTTTGAGGGGTAGGCAATTTTTAAAATTTAAAGTTATACTGTCGTATTTTCATCGAAAGTCTTCATCAGGTTCGGATCGACGCCAACTTGAGATCAATTTATCCAACCCAAAAAAACATTCAACCAGTAAACTGGTTACTTTAGAACAACCATGCAAAATATTATTGGTCGATTCACTTCTTTGTGTCGATAATATGCCAAGTGTACAACCCCGTATTCGCAGAGCAGGGTCCCCCGGCGTGCGTAGCCTTAGTGTTAGGAAGGAGCGGGCGAGCCAGGCGTGCGGCCTGCGGCTCGCCCCGGCCGGCCTGCCCTTGCGGGCGAGCCAGGCGTGCGGCCTGCGGCTCGCCCCGGGCGGCCTGCCCTTGCGGGCGAGCCAGGCGTGAGGCCTGCGGCTCGCCCCGGGCGGCCTGCCCTTGCGGGCGAGCCAGGCGTGAGGCCTGCGGCTCGCCCCGGGCGGCCTGCCCTTGCGGGCGAGCCAGGCGTGCGGCCTGCGGCTCGCCCCGGGCGGCCTGCCCTTGCGGGCGAGCCAGGCGTGCGGCCTGCGGCTCGCCCCGGGCGGCCTGCCCTTGCGGGCGAGCCAGGCGTGCGGCCTGCGGCTCGCCCCGGGCGGCCTGCCCTTGCGGGCGAGCCAGGCGTGAGGCCTGCGGCTCGCTCCGGGCGGCCTGCCATTGCGGGCGAGCCAGGCGTGCGGCCTGCGGCTCGCCCCGGGCGGCCTGCCCTTGCGGGCGAGCCAGGCGTGCGGCCTGCGGCTCGCCCCGGGCGGCCTGCCCTTGCGGGCGAGCCAGGCGTGCGGCCTGCGGCTCGCCCCGGGCGGCCTGCCCTTGCGGGCGAGCCAGACGTGCGGCCTGCGGCTCGCCCCGGGCGGCCTGCCCTTGCGGGCGAGCCAGGCGTGCGGCCTGCGGCTCGCCCCGGGCGGCCTGCCCTTGCGGGCGAGCCAGGCGTGTGGCCTGCGGCTCGCCCCGGGCGGCCTGCCCTTGCGGGCGAGCCAGGCGTGCGGCCTGCGGCTCGCCCAAGGGGTGGGGAGCATGGCTCGGCCCCTGGACCCCCTTGGGTCATACTTTTACAGTCGTGCCCCCGGGATGGAAATTACCTCTCTACCCCCCGGCGTGGAGGCTTGCCTTTGGCTCAAGGCCAACTGGTCGTAGGGGCATTTTGGTCATTTTCCCCTCAGGACTTGGAAGAACTATAAATAGACCCCCATGGGTGCCTTTGGAGAGGATGAGATTTCCTTACCTCCTCCTCCCTTAGCTTCATCTTGGTAGAGTAGAGAGAGCTCTCCAAGGCGCCCAGCTCAGCCACTTGGTGAGGGAGGGGAAGTGTTCTAGCAACCTTCCGGGTGTGTGGTGGGACCTCCACGCTAGAGCCGAGGGTCTATTCCTAGTTTCCTGAGCCTTTGGTCCGTGACATCCCCCCGAGTGTAGTAGGTGTGAGGTCACCCCTTCCCCAAGGGTCGAACTCCATAGAGACCAAGTTTTTGGTTTCAACACCAAGATCTATACTTTTTTATTGAAAGCGACCGATCATTTCATTCTAACCTTGTATAGGTCCCGCAACCATCTGTTATCGTCTAAGCTTCCTCTTGTTACCATATCACTCGAACACTTCTCAAATTCATTCTCAGAATCACATTTACTCATGCAATGGTAGAAAAGAGATTGAATACCTTTATCATTATTGAAAGTAAGTACCTTTGACAAAGCTTTCTTTGAGATGTGTCATTGACACAATTGATGCTGACTGTACAACCCGTATTCGTCAAGGGTGGACCCCACCAACGCCAGGTCAGCAGAAGTCAAAGTCAGCAAGTCAAGACAGAAGTCAGAGTGAACGCGCCAAACAGCAGAAGGTCTGGGCGAATATGACGAGATCCCCTTGCATACTCGCCAGGTGGGTGACTAGGCGAGCAACTCGCTCAGCCGTGCGAGCTCCTTCAGGAAGTCGCCTAGTCGCTGAGGGGTAGGGGTATAAATAGACCCCCCCTTTTTCCAGGATTTCTCTATAAATAGGACCCCAGGGGTACGGGGAGAGACACTTGAAATCCCCCACAAGGATTCTTGAGGTTGAGAATTTTCCTGACTTCAACAACAAGAGTCTCAAAACTTGGAATTATCAACAACTTCTTTACAAGGCGAGACATACATTGCAAGACATGATTTCACAATGTATTTGATTGAAGCAGAAAAAATTACAAGCAAGAAGAAACCGCGCATTCTGAAGATTGTAACCGCACAGACCGCACAAGCCGCTGACCGCAAGTCCTGTCTGCTGAAACCGCCAAGTCGCCAACTGCAATCAAGCCGCACAGACTGCCTTTATTGAGTGCTGATGAACTGAACAAAACCCGTTGATAGACTGAGAGAACAACTCGCACTAACCGCAACCCGGAGGAAGTGAAGTCAATCCGCTGAGACCGCGACCTGCTGTATACTACTGGCTGTAACCGTGATCTGTTTCACACCGAGCCTTCCAACTAGTTGCCTAGTCGCCCAGTGCTAGCCGCACAATCTGCACAGATAGTCAGCTTCACTTAGTCGCACTGGTTAGAAAATCGTAACCGCAAGATCAAAACGTGAGCTGAGTTCTCACTGTTCTTATTATATATGACGAGCCATGGACTCCTGTTTGTAGGTGACAGGGGGAGTATGATCACCACACATAACGATGGGATAACCGCCCGTCATCAAGCAGTTAGCACCACGTATCCGCACAAGTGTGGATACCAACATCAGTCCGCAACCGACTAATCAATTATCCACATAGAAGTGCGAACACACGAGTCAGTCCGCGTGCGATAAACCAAATAACCGCTTACGCGAAAAGCACCACCAGTCCGCAAAGCCGAGCGGACAACAACATCAGTCCGTGTGGACTTAGCAAACCAGCCATGCGTCCTGATCCATCATCGCACTTATGACAGACTGACGGTCTCCGCAACCAGACCGCGCAGTATAGCGGACTCGACGAACTCCATAGCAGACCGCACAACAATGCGGACACTGCGAACTAGGCAAAAAACCAGACTTGTCATAACACCATGACCAAGTCCACACAATCAACGAACTCTGGCACAAACCGCGTGTTTAGGCCCCAACGAACTAATCGGTTAGTCTCGGCAGACCGTGCTAACCGCCTGCTCCTTCGCGAGTTAGAGAATCTGACAAGCTCCAAGCAGACTGTGTGGTCTCACAGTTCAGACCGCAACAACCGCGATTAGACAAGGCTAACCGCCCGATTACTTCTCATGGTGCTTGCTAAAGCAGACCGCAGAAGAGAAGAGAAGAAGTCGAATTCCGGCTAACCGCCACCTTCTACCGGCCAGACCGCTGGCGGTCTCTACGGTCTGCCATATCAGACCGCCCCACTCCACTTCACTTCTACAAATTCAACAAGGTGTCTATATTTTCTCAAACAAATTCTAGCTATGTAAATCTTGCCAAACAAACCAAAATCACATGAACAACAAAAAAATAATTTTTCTTCCTAAGCTCAAGTCTCTATCCAGAAATTCATTTTATGGATCCCGATTCGTACACACATTGAAGTGCTGAAAAGATCATCGAAGTGGTTCATTCGTTATCGGGCCGTGCTTAGAAGAACAAAAACATTGAGTGCTCAAGCTTAAAATTGATCCGCCGATAAACAACTGCCTTAATTAATACTCAATAGCTAATACAAGAATCGACTTTTATACACCGACAAGTCCGTGTGAATTGTCAATGTGATTTTGTCTGTAGATCTTGTGGATTAAAACGCTCCACGTCCACGGGAATCAAGTTTGCCTGGCACGTGTCCCGTTCATCAATTATTTTGGACGGTCTGAGAAGTTCGGCAGAAGATTCCCCAACGTTTAGGAAAAAAAGGTTTGTTTATTGAATATAGTTAATAAGCGTAAAAATATAACATCAAAATAGGTGTCTTCTCTTGTTATCGTTGATAATTATAGATATTAAAAGTGAGCAGAAGAGTTCTAAACGATAATATAACTCTAAATGAGTTAATAGAGAAATAAATATAACATCAAAATAGCCCTCGTGTCCCGCGCGAGATTATTCCGGCCATGACATTGTCCTTGCGCGTGGCGCTCCCGTCGCTCGCAAACCCGTGAGTGTTATACTCCGCTCGTTGCTCATTTTTGCGGTGTGCACATTGATTCGTGAGCGGCGGGAAGAACCCATTTTTTATTGTAGCTAGAGGACTGTATATATGAGATCATGTTTTCTTTTAAAATAAAAGAAAAAACACATACATTTTGAAAACTGAAATTTTTTTAATAAAGAGAGGTAAAATTGGAAAATGGATGTTCAACCAAAGTATATTTTTTCCTTTTAATATAGTATAGATAATTAGACAGACGATAATATATGAATCTCTAAGTGTCGGGCAGTTAAAAGTCATTGCTAGCAAGACATTCAATAAGCAAAAGAACATGGAAGTAAAACCCGGGCTCCGTTTGTCGTGGTTTTTCTTTTTTGCTTCCATGAGTTTAGACAAAACTGTCACTATCATAGAATGTATGTTCGGCATAAAAGTCGAAGTTCTTTTGACGACCGACGGTTCATAACCTCAAAACAACATTGAAGAGCAAGTTAGTCCTTCAAGATAGAAATTTTTCAAGAATCTCATCCCTGAAATCATCCCTCCTCACATACTCCCCTGAAACACCTAACAAATCCCAACAATCTCACATGAATTGTTCAGCAACAGAAGCAAAAGGCTGAGATTTACTTCCTCGCGGAGGACGAGTGCTGATGCCTGCTCCTTGACTGACTTCCGCTCATGCTCTTCGTTGACGAGCCCAGGCCCAGAGCCGACCGCCTCGTAGGCCTGCTCCGGGAGCTCCATCCTCCATCTCCGATGGCGGCATTGGCCGCACAGTTGGCGGCGACCTCCCTTGCCCTGTGCTGCTTGACCAACTGCTTGTTGAAATATCCGATGCGAGGGAGTAAGCTCATAACCGCCTTTCTGATCAGATCGTCTCCCAAGTTGCTCTGTATCGGATTTCCGAGGAGATTGAGAGCGAATAGGGAGTTGTAATTTGCGACGAGTTGGCCAAAGGCCGCGACGGTAGTTATCTTGTTGAAGCTGAGGTCTAGAATGGTGAGCTTCAGGAAGCGGTGGAGACCCTCGACATGGCTGATCCTATTGCCGGCGGCATACAGCTCTTTGATGCCGGTGCAGCTAGAAAGTCCTGTGATAAAAACAATGTAAAAAATGAGCTGGTTCTTTAGTCTCCTTGTACTGTGCCCTGACATCGACAATACCCTGCCATTCACCGCCCCCCATTACTAGTTCCGCGAAACAAACATAAATTTTCTCAGGGGACGACGAGTGTCGGAGGTACTGTCGCTGCAGGGGCACAAGAAAACCTGTTCAAGACTCTTTACATATATTAAAGGAGTAAAACATGAAGTCACAATATTACAATAAACATAGAGCTTTACTATCACACAGTAATAGTAAAATGTAGAAGCATTTTTAGTTGTAATGCATTTTTATTAGGGCATGATAGAAATGGAATGTATGTTTGGCATACCAAGAAAATAAAACTAGTTTTGAACATAAAAGTGAATGCATTTCTTTTGGTGAGTGTAACAACATCATGCTACTGCTACGTGTCAGAATATTAGGGGTTAATTAGTTTTATAAATATGGGTCTTTGTTTGTAATGAGGGTTAAGAAAAGGTTTTAATAAAGTTGGTTTTTCCTCTGCTCTTCCGATCCCCTTCCTCTCTCCCCAATCTCCGGCCAACTACTGGCCCTTCATCTTCTCTCTCAACCTCCGGCCGCCTCCCCTCCGGCCATTCTTTGTATCTTTAGTATTATCGCTATTCTTGCATGTTACAGTGAGGTTAGGAGCTTATGAACGATGGTTCATGCTGGTTCACGACCGCTACTGCCGTGCCAAACGGAGCCCTAGAATTTCCTGAACTTTATTTGTCCCACATCATCCAGTGTTCTCTGGTATTGTCTCTGCTTATATATATAGATAGGTTTATTCTATTGAATATTGTTTTCAATTTTTCCTCGGCATAATATCCAAGCATGTGGAGATGAGAATGCTTATGTGGATGTGTACATGAGCAAAAAAAGGGAGTTGCGGAGATGAAGAATGCTTAGGTGGATGTTTGGACACACAGAATTGGATAAAATTAGGAATGAATGCATCAGGGATAAGACGAGAGTGGCATTAATTACAGATAAGAAGTGAGAAGCTCGACTAAGATGGTTTGGACTCGTATAAAGGAGACTATTAGAGGCACCTTTTAGGTGTTGTGAGAGTTTAGTCACTAGGCATGTTAAGCAGGGGAGGGGTAGACCAATAAAGACTTGGAATGAAATTATAAGGAGAGACATGATGCACTTAGACATTAGTGAGATTATGACTAAAGATAGGGCACAGTGGGGACAAAAAATTCATATGGGCGACCCCACTATAATGGGATAAATGCTTGTGTTGCTGTTGCATAATATCTGAGTATGGGTGAAGATAGTTAGAAAGAAATATAATGAATGGGGAGGCTGCAGAGGTTCCTTCTCCTTAATCGACGCCTATGCAATGGTTGAGCTCCTCCTACCATTGGTTGGGCTTCTGCCGCTTTAGAGGTTTTGACCATCAACTCCTCGCATGGCTCCAAAGTTTTACGCCCTGTAACTCCATGGCTATGCCTGCATTTGGTTAGTAAAAGGTTCGTATTTGACTATTTTGACTAAATTCAACTTCGAGGCTGATGTGGCTGCTGAGATGAAAGTCAAAAAGGGAGGTGTATAAGTCCTCCCTCTAGTCAAATGAGATCATGGAATGATCAATTGGGTCTTGGGTGCACCTAAACCCCAATTTAAACTTAGGTTGACCAAGCCAACTCAATAGGGTTGACTTGCCTAGTCACCAAGATGAGATAGAGCCTTTGAAGTCACCTTTGGTACACTTAAAAGTCCACTGGGTCTAGTTGAGGCTTATGGGGGTAAGGGGAGTCAATTAGGGTGAGATTAAGCTAGTCAGACCACCTTGGGCTAACCTGACCATGTAGCTTTGGTGAGGTGGGCTCTACCTAGCATAATTCCACTCACTAAGGATTTAAGTGGTCTAGCTGCTAGGCCAGTAACATCCTCTAGGGCAAGCTTGGGGATCACACAAGTCATTACAAGGTCTAAGGACACTAATGGTCTCCTTGTAATCGCTCGTTCCCAAGCCAACATGATGTGATCTAAAATCTAGGCCTGTAGTTTTGAAATATAAAAATTGAGATCTTTTAAAATAAATGGGGCGCGAGGAGACTACACATGTCATTTTAAACAGATAAAACGACCTAGGCGTCGCTCGCGAACGCAAGACTACCGCACAAATGTAGTAACGTCACAAAATATAATTCCACGGGCGGGGAAATTAAGTGGAAGCATTCACGAATTTGAAAATCAACGACAATTATGAGATGAAGTTAATAGGGCAAACTCTAATAATTAACCATTTCATATTTGAGCATGAAATTAACTAAATTGTGCAAGCGAGAAAGGTAGAGAGGGATACCAAAGGGAGGCATATCAGTGGTTATGCATCCAATCCCCAAGAAGGGACTGTTGTGGAGCAAGGGGGAGGTCACCGGGCTGGAAAAGTGCTAGAGGTCTTCGGGATTGCTCTGGGAATGAAGGAGGTCGGCACTGGAAGGAGGGAGCTCGCTGGGGCTTCACTGGAAGTGTTGGAGGACGGTGAAGGAGGGGGCCGTCGGAGTCTAGGGAGGCTCAAGCATGCAGATCGGCGGTCGGCGGAGCTTCACCGGGAGTTTCCGTCAACCAGAGAGCGCAGGAAAGCCACAGTTGGAAGCAGAGGACCCACTGACGGGTTGCAGGAGGGCTCCAACGTCAATCGATGGAGGCAAGGCGCATGGCAGGAGGATTAAATGGTCGTCGGGGCTCTGTCGTTGAAAGGGGAAGACGGAACAGGGGATTGGTAGGCGACGCTGGAGGGGAAACCGAACGAAAGCTAAAATCGGTTCGTTCAATTTCTATTCCAGCCGGCTTCTTAGGGTTAGGGGGGTTTGCTTTTAAAGGGGGTTTAAGTTGATGAGTGAATGGACTTGGATTAGGTGGACTTTGAAAGTGGGCTGACTTGAAGAAATTGCTAGGCAAATCTATGGATATTTTCCCAATTATTTTGGAAATAACAAATTATAAGGAAATAGTTAAATATTAAAAGTTTGCCCTAAATTAATCTATTCCTAAATTATCAGACCTATGCATTTAGCGTCTCATTAGCCGGTCACACCAACGAGCCAAACAAAAATTGCGCGAAAGATATGCGCGATACAAATACATAATCATCCAACAAAGCGCGAAGACATGCGCGACGAAAGAAAAAATATAGGTACAATAATAAAACTAAAAAGATGCGTCGTGAGTTGCATTAATTCTCCCGGGATTGAAAGAGCCCGACCCCGACGAGATTCGATGTAACCTGCAAGTAGAGAGTCCAAATGTCGATCGAAGAAAATGCTGCATGACTGTCCTGCTGATATCGTCGCTGCGACCCAAAACCTGGAAGAAACCTCTCATCCTAAAAAGCTCCCAATTCATTAGTCAATTTTGTATGCCAAATATTCAAATAAACAGTAACTATTAGAGCTTTCAAAGGATGACATGGGCGGTGTGGGGCAAACATGTGGCAGGAGGAATAACGAGATTTCACCGGATGAAATTTCGCTCGTGTCACAAAATTTGAGAAAGATCCCAATTTTATCGTGTAAAATTTTTCATAAAAAGCACTTGAAATGGGCGTCCTTATGAGTAGTAAAAAATCGAAGTAACGACTCAACTCCCTCAATACGGCTAACCCTAAATGTTTTAGAAATCAGGCGATAGTGATGTGGTGACTCAACATGCTCGCCTATAACCAAAGAGAAGTGATGTGAACAAAACGCGTGCTCATTGAATATAAAGTCAATAAAAGGTGGTGACTCTAATGACACTAGCAAGTACTCACCAAGCTCAAAGTCTGTGGCCTCACAGGATTGGGGCGGCAGTGGGCTACGAAAATCAGGACATATGACGAACGAGTTTACGTCATCTAAGATGATGACCTCATCACTAGCCAAATCCTTCGGGAGAAGTGAGATCGACTTTGTGTCGTCCGAGGTGAGTGACACATCAATAATAAGTTCTTCTCCCTGGGGTGGGGCCTATGGAAAAAACTCGACGACTAACGGTTGTGATTTTGTGTGAGCAAGAAGACAGACACACCTCTTCAGTCGGGACGGAGGACTGAGGAGGGAAAAACTTTTCCTCCTGGAGCTGGGCTCAGGAAGACACTCAGTTGCTAAAATAGGAGTTTCCAAGGGGCAAGTGGATCCACGACTTCAGTCAGAGTGATAAAAGTAGGAGGAAGCTCTTCTTCATGGAGCAGGGGCTCCAGAAGGAACTCCTCGATGGGAGGGAATGATATGGTGGAGTCACGTGGAGCCACGACTTCAACCGGAGTGATAAAATAGGAGGAAACTTTTCTTCCTTGAGCAGGGGGCACATGAAGAATCTCCTTGACTGAAGTGAGTATCACGGTGGGGGTGGGTGGGACCAAAGTGCTCGTCGTGAAACTAATGAGGTGAGGAAAAGGGAAATCGAAAGACCTAACCTCGGGTTCCATTATGTGATATGAAGTGGAGAGGTATGCAGGAGAAGCATAATGCGTGCGCATTGCCACCTCAAGGTTGTGAACAGAGGTGCACAACCCACTCAGATTCTGCTTGAGTTATGCAGTGACGAACTCAACGTCTTTCCGCAAAGCTTTAATACGCGGATCTAAATCATCCATTTTTTTGTAAAATCCTAAACTTCGAATTTTGAAAACGACCGACGCTCGGCTATCCCACGATAGGAGTGAGATATCCCAGCAGTTAGATCAAATTGATGTGATCTAAAATCTAGAGTTGTAGTTTTGAAATATAAAAATTGAGATCTTTTAAAATAAATATTGAGCGAGGAGACTGTGCGGGCTATTTTAAACGGATAAAACGATCTAGGAGTAGCTCGCGAACGCAAGACTACAACACAAACGTTGTAACGTCACAAAACATAATTCCACGGGCGGGGAAATTAAGTGGAAGCATTCACGAATTTGAAAATCAACGATAATTAGTAGATGAAGTTAATGAGACAAGCTCTAATAATTAATCATTTCATATTTGAGCATGAAATTAACTAAAGTGTGCAAGCGAGAGAGGCAGAGAGGGATACCAAAGGGAGGCATAGCAGTGGCTGTGCATCCAATCCCCAAGAAGGGACTGTTGTGGAGCAAATGGGAGGTCACCGAGCTGGAAAAGTGTCGAAGGTCTTCTGGATTGCTCTGGGAATGAAAGAGGTCGGCATTGGAAGGAGGGAGCTCGTCAGGGCTTCACTGGAAGTGCTGGAGGACGATAAAGGAGGGGGGCATCAGAGTCTAGGGAGGCTCAAGCATGCAGATTGGCGGCCGACGGAGCTTCACCCGGAGTTTACGTCAACTAGAGAGCGCAGGAAAGCCGCGGCTGGAAGCAGAGGACCCGTTGGCGGGTTGTAGGAGGGATCCGACGTCAATCGATGGAGGCAAGACGCAGGGCAGGAGGATTCAACAGCTGGAGGGGATCTATCGTTGAAAGAGGAAGGCGGAACATGGGATTGGTAGGCGGCACAGGAGGGGAAACCGAACGAAACCTAAAACCGGTTCGTTCAGTTTCTATTCCATCCGGCTTCTTAGGGTTAGGGGGGTTTGCTTTTAGGGGGGGGGGTAGGTTGAGGAGTAAATTGTCTTATAGATTAGGTGGCCTGACCTGATGAAATTGCTAGGCAAATCTATGGATATTTCCCAATTGTTTTGGAAATAACAAATTATAATGAAAAAGTTAAATATTAAAAGCTTGCCCTAACTAATCTATTCCTAAATTATTGGACCTATGCATTTAGGATCTCGTTAGCCGGTCACACCAACGCGCCAAACAAAAATTGGGCAAAAGATATGTGCGATACAAAACATAGTCATCCAACTAAGTGCGAAGACATGCGCGACAAAAGAAAAAATACAGGTACAAAAAAAGATTTGCCGCGGGTTGCATCACAACATCCTCAAACCCGGCTCTCCATCCCTCGATGTAGTCGATGGCCCCCTCCATCATGCCTCCTGACAATCTCATTGAATTTTTCCTCCCAACGTCTTTCCATGTTCCCTTCCTCTGCGGGCCACTGCCCTGCTCCAAGACCACCTTAGAAATGTCCCTCGAGCCCCTCCCCAGTAATTTCCCTAACAGCCTTGTGATTTACAACAAGGTAAAACTGTTATTGCCAGATCTCCATTCTCATGCCCACCTCATTAATTTTGGGCCCCACACACATCCGCTTCTCCCTCTTCCCACAATAACCATAGTATTCCCATTCTCACTAGCTGCTAAGCCGATCATATTTAATTTTTGTTCCCACATATTGTTGGCCCAACCCTTTCCCCCCATTTCCCCACCCACTTTAGCTACCCCATCTATCTTCACCACCTAATGATAACACTTAAATCACACCCATATCCCTTTTTTTCAACACCTCTTCATTTGTTCTCCTCAATCTTGTATTGTTCACACCCATATCCACTTAGATTTCCTCAATCTTGTATTGTTCTCTGCTCAACAATAACAACTTCATCTTCCGCATCAACTTGCCTTAAAGCAAAGCTCCGCCTGCTTCCAGAAACTAAATTACCTGAACTTGATGGAGACGGAGCACCTAGAGACATAGGTAGCTCGACTAGAGGGTCATCACCAACTCTCTCTTCTCTTCTTCCTACCTTTCTGCTTTTCTCCAAAGCAACAGTGGAAACACCTTGGTATGACGACATCTCGTCAAATACCACATCTCTCGAAACAATAAATCACCTCATCTCCGGGTCCATGCACTTCCAACACTCGGCTTCTCCTTGAACATCATCTCGTGTGGGGACTTCAAGTTTATAGGACTTAGTGGCATCTTGTTAACGACGTAGGTTGCACAAGTCATTCCTTCTGCCCATAAGGCCTTGGGCATGTTCTTGGCATGTAACCAGCTCTTGCAAGTCTCGGCCAAATGCCTGATCTTCCGCTCCGCCACTCCATTTTGCTGAGTGTGAGCACATGAGAGCTCCCTTCTAATCCCGTGTCTCCTGCAAAAGGTTGTGAACTCTGTAGAAGTGAACTCCCCTCCATTGTTAGTTCTCAACTTCTTGATCCGCAGGTTCAACACACATTCAACTTGTTCCTTAAACTCCATAAGCTTCTGAAAGACTTCAGATTTTTTCCTTCATGAAGTATGTCCACGTGTAACGGGTAAAATGATCCACAAGAACCAGCATGTCTGTTCCCTGAGTAGGTGGGAGTTACACATAGACCCATCAAGTCGTTGTGGATACAATCCAATGGCGTCTTGCACCTTGAAGTCAACTTATCAATGGGAGACAATGAGTCTTCTCAAACTTACATCCTTCACACGCACGTCTGTTGCCAAAGGAAGATAAGCTAAGCAGACCTCTCACCCGGCTCTTTGCTATCATGACCTTCAGTTTGTCCATCTCTATGTGCTCCAGTCTCTCATGCCAGATGACCGCGCTGTCATTGGTATTCATCTTTTTGACATAGGAGCTTGTCGAAAGAACAAACAAACCTTTCACACGTCGCCTAATGTCTGTTACATCCGCTTTTACTGAAGGTTTTTTTTTCCAAGAACACGACTTCTTTTGGTCCAAAAAGAACGTGGTAGCTGGCGTCCACTGCGTTGGTCACCGAGAAAAGATTCTTCTTCATTCCCGACACATAATATACACTCTTCAAGGTGAGTGGCCTCTCACGGCTACCTAGGAACACCATCCCTTCTTTCTCAACAGGATGTGCCGTGTCATCAACACTCACAATTGCATCGTTCCAATTGTATGAATGAAAACATGTGAGTTTAGACTCATCTCCAGTGAGGTGATGGCCGCAACCTGAGTCGATGATCCAATCCTCCTGGAAGTTTATGGAATCCAGCACAACGCGTCCGCAGACGTCGCTGTCGTGTCTGCTAAAAAACAACTCCCTCATTCATCATCACCTATGGGCTCACTTTGTCCTCCTCCCTTAATTCACCTTGTCCTCCCTTGGGTTCACTTTGTCCTCCTCCCTTGGATTCAACTTGTCCTCCACCTCTTTCATCCTTTTCTGTAAAATGCCCAAACTTCAAGGCACTCCCGCAGCCTCGTGCAAAATGACCCGGCTTGTGGCACTTGTAGTATAAGTTATTCCTTTGATCCTTGTTAATCCAAGGAGCCTTGCCTATGCCTTGCTAGTGTGAAGTAGACGGTCCATCTCCAGATCTCTCCTTTCTCCTATCCCAGAACTTCTTCATCTCTGAGAACAAGACTTCGCTATCTCCTCCTGCGATAGAAACTTCTGCCATCTGCTTCGTCAGACTCTCTTGGGAAGACAATAGATTTTCTAATTCCAGTAATGACGGTTGAACCGCCCAGCCTTGTACCGCGGTTATGAAGACCACATATTCCTTCCACATGCCACAAACAATGTACCTCTTCAGCTTCGCCTCGGAGATAGGTTCATCTGGATCCAATGCATAAATCTTTGCACAAAGGTTCTTTATTTTCAGGAAGAAAGTAGACACAGACATCTCCCCTTGATTTTCTTTGGCCAACTCGTTCTCCAAGAATTGTACTCGCCCGACATTCCTTTTGTTGAACAACCCATCAAGGGAAGTACAAATTTGTGATACGGATTTGCATCCCAGAATGTGGTCGAACAGGTCCGGTGATATAGATCTCTTCAAGATGAATTACGCCTTCGCATTTGTCTTCCTCTAGGCTCGCACGACTGGGCCGTTGTTTCCGGCTGCAACAACTTGCTCTTATTCAGCCCCGCCAACAACTTCCCAAAGATCTTCTCTAAGGGGATAGCTCTTCATGCATGATCTCCACTTTTTATAGTTAGTGTGTGTGAGCATCTCCACGCCAAAATCTCACACCAAAATCTCACGCAAAACCACCACCATCCATTTCCACACTTGGTTATCTTGCAACGAACCAACACAGCTAGTTTGAACCTAACTCTTCGTTTTTGCAAGATAACAAACACATGCACCAAAAAATATGATACTTGCATTAAAAAATGATAGTACAAGAGACAAGGTATGAAACCGACGAAAGACAGATTTTGTGTGGTATTGGACAAATACAAAACAACAATACAACTTTAACTTTGACTGCACAACACAACAACCACGAACAAGGTTAAAACACTTCCCGCACCACAGACTCAGGCAACAAAATCGCTCCACCAACACGACAACTTGCACTTGACCGCAAGAAAGTCTTCTAACCGCTGCTCATGCACCAAACTGCACTTTGATTTCTAGTTGCTGATTGCACCAAACCGCTACACAGCTTCCAGCTGTGGACTGCACCAAACCGCAACACCACTAGTACCCGCAACCAGCTCAAGACTACTGCTTCTTCAGTTCACAGACCACCACACTTGCTCGCGACCTCAAGGAAAGAGACCGCACCCTGTAGACCACCACACCTGCTTGCGACCTCAAGGGTAGACGGAGACAGTTCGCTACCCTCCTACAACCTCAACCACCGGTGACCAATAACTGGTCTTGCGAACTCCAAACAGAGAAGCCGCCACCTTCCTATGCTTGCGATCTCTACAACTACCACACCTGCGACCTCCAAGCACCAAAGTCGCAACTACTCCTGCAGCCTCGACTAATTAGACCGCAACAACTACTATTGCTTCCAAACTTACGATGTCATCAAGAGAGTGAGACCCCCGATATATAGGAATCTGCCCCAAAACACAGAACACCAACCAGCACACCGGATCTGGTCAAAACAGCAAACACCGGATCCGTCCAATCACTTTAATTCTCAACAATGCAAACTCTGCTTTTGCCTATTGGCACTAGAAAAGTGTGTGACAAGTACTTAATGAAGTTGGGGGAAGATGACACTAATGGCACTACCGGTGGTCTGCAGGGAAAGGTTGATCAAAACGAGAAACATGTACAACTGGGTCTAACCTCCACATTCTAGACCGAAACCTTGAATCTTAAGAGAGTAGTCCCGTTTAAGGATTTTGAGGATGATCGGATGGGGGGGAGTGGGGAGCATCATGTAGAGTAAGGTTCTTGGGTACAGCTTCAACAGGGTGATCATAGGCCAAGTAATCGAGTTGAAGAGCAATCATGATGCAAGACAGGAATCCACCTATCTGCCATCTTGGAGGGCAGATCACTCTGCCACAGGGGGGCCATCTTAGAATCCACCAGGTAGGCTTTCATCAGATTTGCAGCCCAATAAACCCCAACTCCTCTCCATGGAGGGCAGACCACTATGTCACGTGGTGGGTTGTTGAGGCCAACGTATTTGAGGAAAACCTCTCCATGGAGGGCCTCGAACCCCCGACCTCCTTGAACCCCAGACCTCTCGAGACCCTCCATGGAGAGGTTTTCCTCGAATGCGCCGGCCTCAACAACTCGCTACGTGGCAGAGTGGTCTACCCTCCGTGGAGGGGTGGGGTGTATTGGGCTGCAACTCTAATGAAAGCCCATCTGGTGGGTTCAACTCTAATGAAAGCTCATCTGGTGGGTTCCAGGGTGGGCCCCCTATGACAGAGTGGTCTGCCTGAGAGGTGGATTTCTGTCCTGCATCAAATAAAAGACTCCACAAACTTATCATGATGAGGAACATGGCCTGCAGGTTCAAGAGTAGCTGTGGAGGTCTTGCCAGGAGTACAAGACCCCCCAAGGGGTGAGAATTTGATGAGCGTTGTCAAAATGTTGCCTGAGGTGCAACCCATGAGAGAGAATGTAGGTTAATGAAGGAGGTGATAACTCCCTAAGGTTCATATCATGCTCCTTTTCATCAATCAAACTATGTCTGTCTGAGCACTGCAAGAGAGGGTTGGGCTACCAAGTGAAGAAACTAACATGCAGAGACATGGAAAGAGCAATACAACAACAACAACAACACTCAAGCCATTATCCCACTATAGTGGGGTTGGCTATATGGATTCTGTCGCCATTGTGCCCTATCTGTAGTCATAATCTCACTAATGCCTAAGCACACAAATAATGGAGAGATAGGAAGTAGTATGGGAAAGTAGTCATCTTCTTGTAATAGAAACTCTAGTTTTGGTAAAAGCTCACAAAGAGAACAACTGATCGGACTAGCTCAGATTTAGAGTAGGTTTAGAAAGAAGGAATTGAAGTCAAGACAATAATGGCCGGCCGCTATTGTGTCAGAAATACGTTGCGTTTGGGGCATCTGTTCGGTTCCATTTGTCACCGGAGCGGTGGAAGTTGGAAGCGCCCCAAACAGTGCATAAAGGTTCCTCTGGGAAAGTAGAAAATTCATGGGCGATGGGCTTCATTGCCCACTGGAGAGGAGGTTTTCCATTTGCCACTGGAAGAGTCATGCTGCATTAAACTCTCGAGATGACCATGAACATATCTTACACTCCCATGGAGCATGGGGCGGTTATGAATAGGAGAAGAACCCCCTAAATGAATGGAAACTCTTGATTAATGATGCAAAGAAGTATGCTTCACAAAAAATACATTAAGAAAACAAAGTTAAACTTTGTGGGGTTTAGGGTTTACAATCCTTACCAAACAAAAATGATGAGAAAAAATATAATCTGTTAAGATGTAATGAAAAAGCTCATTAGGAGGAGTCCATGTATATTTTATTTAGTCTCACATTGTAGATGTAGAAGGCTCTCCCTCTCTTTCTCTCTATATAAGTGTATGTATTCCTGTATTTAGTGAAATAATAAAATTCTGAGTTGTTTTCTCTTTCTTGTGTCTTTCTCTACATGGTATTAGAGCGATACAGTTCTTCGGCTTATACTCCACGCCGTGCTCTGGGTGGTTAGACTTCTTCTAACCGCACGTCTTCCTGGCTTCTGCTTCTGCGGACTCTCTCTTCTATCCGCAACCCCCCTTCTACTGTGGATCCACCTCAATCCTTCCCTCCCGCGGTCTCTCCTCAAACCGCCAGTCTAATCGTCCTTTTCGGACTCATTGGGGGTCTCTGGTTAGGCATCTTCTGCGGCCTCTCTTCCCCCACCCGCACATCCTCCCTATCCGCTCCTTTGCGGACTCCTTTTTCCCCGCCTGCCAGCCCTTTCTCCCTTCTAATCGCTCAGGGTTGCGGCCTTCTCTCTTCTTAGCCGCTTCCTTCTCTTTCTTCCGTGGATCTACCTCTCTTCTCCTTTCCCTTGGTTTTTATTATCTCCTGACCAGCAGGCCCCTCGCTTTCGCGACTTTCTCTTCACTGCGGCTTGTGTCTTTCTAACCGCCAGTCCGCTCTCTGCTTTCTAAACCGTGGGTTCTCTTTCTAACCGCGTGTTTGCTCTCTGCTCGCAGCGGCCTCGTTGGCTAGCCACTAGCCTTGTCCGCAGCGGCCTCTATTTGCGACTTACTTCCTGCTGCTCTCTACTCGCTGCGGCTTGACTTGCGGCCTGCTTCTTGCGGTCTGTAACTTCTGAGTGTTGCTAGTCGCGGCCTCTACTTCCGACGACCTTTGCTCTCTTGTCACCGTGCTAGTCGCAGCCTGTCTGCTGTCAGCTAGTCCGCTGTGGGCTTCCTTAGTCGTTACCTCTCCGCCTACACTTCTCTGTGGCTTGCCTGCTTTTCTCCGCCAGGTCGCCGTCTTCTAGCCGCCCGGTCAGTTTCTCTTAGCCGCCCGACCGTTCTTTTCTAGCCGCCATTTCCTCTACGACAGCTCCCTCCCTTCCCGCACGTGCTGCTGCCCCGCCTTCTGAAGTTCGTGATGAACTACGCATAACCACCATCTTTCTCAGCGGGAAGACCAACTTTGTCGAATGAGTACATTCAGAACATCGTGTTCTACAGACCAAGGGTCTTCTCCATCATCTCACTCGGGCCAAACCTGCTGATCCTACCGATGATTGGCTCCGTGATGACGGACGAGCCCAATCTTGGATGCTTAATTCTATGGACACCGAGTCATACCGAATGACCATGTATTATGAAACGGCAACGGAAATGTAGGATGAGCTGCATTCTCTCTATTCTGGCAAGGACAGGCTACGACACCTATTTGGCATTATCTCTGCCCTTCAATCACTGGACCCTGGAGCCACATGCGACTTGACTTCCTTTGTTGCGAATGCTAAAACTCTGGTGGAAGCCTGGATACAACATCAACCCCTCTCCACAGATCTTACAACTCAACGGGCACAGAAGGAAACTGTTGGAATCGCTATGATGATGACCCGTGTTCTCAGTCATCTTCACAGCGTCAGGACTCAGATTCTTTCCTCTTCCACTACACCCTCCTTGTCTGATGTTTGCTCTATGCTGCTCAAGGTTACACCACCATCCGAGGTTCCTATCAGTTTCTCTCCAGCTCTACTCCAGCAGCCCCTCTTACCTACTTCTTCTGCTCCAGCTCGTGGCTCTTCTAATCGGGGAGTCCGCTTCACGTCTCGAGGTCGAGGACGTGCGGGGCGCTCTACCCTCAAGTATACCCACAGTGGTCGGGATGGTCATCTTGAAGCCACCTGCTACCGCAAGCATGGACTGCCTCCTCACCTTACTGCTACAACTGTTGATGCTTCTCAACACCCAGGCTCTACTCCAACCGAGTCACACTCGTCTACCCAGCAAGATATCAATGACCTTCGCCTACAGCTTCAGCAGCTCCAAAACGTTGTTAATCGCTCATCTAGCTCGGTTGCTTCTTTCTCCACCGAAGGTATATCTTGTCTCTCTCAAAGCTCTCACTGAATCGTGGACTCCGGTGCTACTCACCACATTACCTCCCAGAAGCCACCTCAATACATGCACTATGATTATCCCAAGTTCATCAATGTGGCAAATGATGACACAACTCCGGTGTCTGGAGTTGCTGACTTGCGGCTCACTCCTACTCTCTCCTTGTCATCGGTCTTTCATGTTCCGGGATCACCCTTCAATCTACTCTCTATCAGTATGCTTGCTTGGGACCTTGATTGATGTTTAATCTTCTCTCCAACACGGAATATCATTGGTAAAGGACGGCTGTCGAATTGGCTTTATCTCCTAGAAGTTCCCCCTACTCTCCTTTCTGCAGTCGCCTCCGTTGATTAACATCGTCGTCTTGGCCATGCTCCTCTCCCGATTCTAAAGAAACCTCTTCCTGGTGCCTCCTTGCATAAGTTTTCTTGTGAATCATATATCTTTGACAAACAACATCGTGTTTCTTTTTCACCTACATGTAATCAGAGTGATAATCCTTTCTCTTTAGTACATTCTGATATCTGGGAGCCCTATAAAATCCTATGTGTTTTGGTTATCGATATTTTGTTACCTTTATTGAAGATTATTCGTGTCACATATGGCTTAATCTACTTCGTGATCGTACTAAACTAGCATCTGTCTTTCGTGCCTTTATTACTGAGACGCATACACAATTCTCTGTTATCTTAAAAGTAATTTGCATTGATAATGCTCGTGAATATACTAGCCGCACCTTCTCAAATTTATGAATCGAATTTGAGATTGTCCAACAGACTTCGTGTGCTTATACCCCCCAACAAAACGGTGTGGTCGAGCGGAAGAATCGACATCTTCTTGATGTCACTAGGTCACTTATGTTGCAAATGCAGGTGTCCACCAAATATTGGAACTTTGCTGTCTCTACTACTTGTCATCTCATCAATCGCATGCCCTCCTCCGTGCTTGACTTTGCTTCTCCGTTCGACCTCCTGTTTCCTTCCAAGTTTCAATTCCCCCTCACACCCCGTGTCTTTGGTTGTACGTGTTATGTCCACTCTCTTGGACCACTGAATGACAAACTTTCCCCTCGAGCCACAAAATGTATGTTTGTTGGCTACTCTCACACTCATAAATGATATGTCTGCTACTCTCCTACGGATGAAAAGCTGCCCGTCTCCGCTGATGTCACCTTTCTTGAGGATCACCCCTTCTACTCCACCTCTTCCACACTGCCTCCACCTTCCACTATTGCTCGTCCGGCTGTCCCCATCACGACTTTGCCCCACACAGCTCCTCCACTCCCAGCGCCAGCATTACCTCCACCACCACTTCCTCCACTTCTTTGTGTCTATACTCGTCGTTCATCTCGAAAAAATGTCCTACAACAGCTCCCTTCTACCGATGCTATCCCGCGGCTTGACGATCCGGCATCACCCTCTACGGCTCATCCAATGATGAATTATGTCTCACTACATCGCTTATCTTTGCCTCTTCTCAAATTTGCCCTCGCTCTCTCCATCATTTTTATTCTTCACTCTTTGCAGAAAGCTCTCAAACACCCGGGGTGGCGTGCGGTCATGGACGAAGAAATGACAGCCCTCTGGGCTAGTCGGACTTGGGACCTAGGTCCTCTCCCTCCCATCTAGTCATGTGTTAGCTGCAAATGGGTCTTTGTTGTCAAGCATGCTCCATATGACATTGTTGACCGTCTTAAAGCCCGTCTTGTCGTCAGGGGTTTCACTCAACAACATGGTCTTGATTACGACGAAACCTTCTCCCTTGTCGCCAAGTTGAATACTGTTCGAGTCTTGATCTCCCTTGCTGTGCATCGACAGTGTTCCCTGCATCAAGAGACTGTTTATATATATGGTCCTTGCATCAGCGGGACATCAAAAATGTCTTTCTCAATGGCGATCTCCAAGAGACTGTTTATATGCACCAACCGCCCGGGTTTGAGACCACGGGGGAGTCTCGTGTATATCATCTCTGGAAGTCTATATATGATCTCAAACAGTCTCCTCACGCTTGATTTGACAAATTCAGTAGAGTGGTTGGCGAGGTTGGTTTCATACAGAGCTCTGCTGATTTCTCTATCTTCACTCGTCATTAACCAATAGACACTGTAATTCTCTTTGTGTATGTTGATGATATTCTAATAATGGGCGACAACGCCACCGGGATCCGAAACATAAAACAACATTTAAACTCATCTTTTCAGACAAAAGACCCGGGCAATCTTCGATACTTCCTTGGGCTTGAGGTTGCAAGGAGACCTGATGGACTTGTCATATCCCAACGGAAGTACTGCACTGATCTTCTGCAAGATGCGTGCTACTCAGGATATAACCTGGAAACACTCCTATGGATGTGAATCACAAGCTGTCTACACATGGATCTAGAACTGATCATGTTCTTACAAATCCAGAGTACTACCGATGCTTGGTAGGGAAACTAATCTATCTTACAGTTACACGACCTGATATCTCATTTGTTGTTGGGGTTGTGAGCCGATTTATGCATGCTCCTCGGACATCTCATCTTCAAGTCGTTAAGCGGATTCTCAGATACTTGAAGACTGCTCCAGGACAAGGACTTGTTTACAAACCGTCCTCATCTCTGTCTCTTGTTAAGTATTCTGATGCTGACTACACAGGTTCCCTTGATGATAGACGTTCCACGACTGGTTTTTGCACCTACCTTGGGGGACACCTTATTTTCTGGCATAGCAAGAAACAGTCGGTTGTTGCTCGCTCATCTGCTGAGGCCGAGTACAGTGCTATGACAGCGGTTATCTCTGAGCTCACCTAGCTTGAGAGTCTTCTCAGTGATTTGAGCCTTAAACTCTCCTCTCCGGCCACCCTGTTCTGTGACAGTCAAACAACCATACATATTGTCTAGAATCCCGTATTCCATGTGCAAACAAAGCATTTGAAGTTGACTGTCACTTCATTTGGGAAAAAATTCAAACGAAGAAGTTGGAGTCAGAGCATGTCTCTGCGTCAGGGCAAGTTGTTGATATATTCACGAAAGCTCTCTCTTGGGATTTATACCATCAGTTCTTATCCAAGCTTGGTGCCTATGACTTGTACGCTCCAGCTTGCGGGGGAGTGTTAAGAAGTAATGAAAAAGCCCATTAGAAGGAGCCCATTAGGAGGAGCCCATGTATATTCTACTTAGTCCCACATTGTAGATGTAAAAGGCTCTCCCTCTCTTTCTCTCTATATAAGTATATGTATTCCTGTATTTAGTGAAATAATAAAATTGTGTTATTTTCTCTCACTTGCGTCTTTCTCTACATAATCAAACAAAGTTTAGGGTACATTTTCTAAAATTATATGTGTTCTTCAAGGTGATCACTAGATCTATCAACGATGGGAAAGCTATCTACTGTAGTCTGTAGAGTGTGCTCCCATAAAGTTACAGACAGCTATTGCAGATTTTCATCAAAACAAGTGTCAGGGTAGTGGAGGGGTAACCCTTATCTGCAGAATAGGACAAACAGTATAACTGTAATGTCCTCATGAATAGCCAAAGGAGTAACCAAAGTTCACGTGGCCTGTCCTTAAATGTGTACCCTATCTATGGACCATCTACTGCTTTCATAAAATTTACAGCTACAGTTTAATCATCAACTTTCAACTTTATATATATTGCACTAAATAAAGGAAAAATTTATTTCAGTGACAAACTCAAGAAAACTCTTTATTAAAGTTTAGTATTGACTTGGTATAGTTCAATATTTTAACCTCACCACCATGTCAACACTAAGTTATTTTAAGTCATACAAGTCAATATTAACTTTAGCTTGAAGGAAATTTAGCTTAAGTTAATATTGACTTGGTATAATTCAATATTTAAATATCACCACCATGTCGACACTAAGTTATTGTAAGTCATACAAGTGCATATTAACTTTAGCTTGAAGGAAATTTAGCCGTGTTCGCAGATGACTTTGCCCTGAAAAGAATCAAAATCCTTTTTTTCCCAATCAAAATCCTTGCTCCAGTTTTACGACTAATACAATTTAATGTGCTCATAAATGATGGAATAGTTAGACTTCCTTTCTCGCAAAAAACTATCAAGCGTTTTAGTATCGTGAAACTTCGACTTTGTTTGGAAGACCGGTGGGAGTGCACTGATGCCTGTGAACGCAGTTATGAGAGACACTGATATTGTTTGGGAAGGTGTCGAACCACGATTCAAGAACCCAATTTTCCCAAAATGATATTTTAGGTCAAAATGCAGTCATGCGACTTTGGCCAATCGATAGCAATAATGAACACCCAAATACCATAAAGTGGAATTTGAGCCAAAAACGTTATCATGAAAGTTCCAAACATAAGTAAAATAACACAGCTACGTTTACCATGACAGTTTCACATCGTCGAACCTCAAACACTGCAGTTGTTCCAAACAGAGCTATCGATTCAACCCAAAATGGCATATTGATGGCTACCATATCTCTAGCAATAAAAAGATAGAAATTGTATCAAAAAAGAGCTAATGCATACCGTGGCCAATTCTTGAGATTCGGTTATAGCTTAGGTTTAGAACCCTCAGCTTTGTCAGATCCCTGAGACCTTCAATTGTTGATAGCTTGTTCCGAGATAAATCAAGAGTATGAATATTTTTTGGAAGACATCCAGGAGTTATATGAGCTGCGAGAAAAGGATTACTCTTCACATAAGCATGAAATATACAGACAGAGTTTGACTTGATTCATGCATGGTATATCTTACATACCTATGAAGTTTCGCGTGAGAGAGACGGACCTAAGGCTACCAAAGGCTGAAATGCAAGGGACAACCTTCAATCCAATCCCAGCGAAATGAGCCACCGAAGTTGATGAATTCAAGCACTGGATAACATTGTTAGCCTGTATCATCTCTTCTGCTGCTCGTGGAGTAATGTGTGAATGATACTTGCCAGATGATTCTCCCATCTCCATATGATCGGGGCAAGCAATATCTCTGTCTTCCTTCCCAGCAAAAGTTTCCTTATCATCAATGGGACAGAATGTCCATTCCTCAAGGCTATTAATCCAAGAATAGACTCTATCATTAGGGGAAGACAGCAAGGGGAATGCAACCCACTGGCTTTCAATCTCCATTGCTTTCTTCTCATCATGCTCCTCAACAAGTTCATGTGTATCAGAAGAGTATCCGACCGTGTCATAATCAGTGGAATGAACTAAAGCTAGTCTACTAGCACTAGGCATGTCCAGACTCCCGTCACTCCATAGGCAGAGATTCCAGCAGTTATTCTTGCTTCCAGAGCAAAGTACTTGGCAAGAAGAATGCTTTTGAGGGATCAAGCAATCGGCACTGCTGGAGGTTTTAATGGATAATGGCATGCTTTGATCCTCATAGTTAAATTCTTCGGAGTCGTTTCCTGAAAAGCTTTTGTGGTCGCCATAAGAACTAGATTTCTTCGACTGCTTACAACCAGGTGATGCCCAGAAAGGGGTATGCTCCATCCTGGTGTCACTCTCATGCCCACCTGCAACTTCATTTGTTTCTACGTTGTTCTCCAAAACACAATTGCTCGAGTTGGTGTCTGATCCATGGGGAACAAGCTCATCTTTCTCTTGAAGATTGAAGTCGGAATAATCTCTCTTCATTGGGAGAATCTCACCATGCTCATTCCCTCCCTCATAACCTGCATCTCCTTCAAACTCAGCTATCACCAAGTTATCCATGCTCGCTGTGTTAGGAGTGAAGGAAGAGCTTTTCTGCATAGTAGGAAATGACTTGGAAGCTTTAACATTGGACTCATCAACGGTGGAAGTGCCGGAAAGCTTTATTGGCTTAGCACGAAGTTCCACATCAACACAACACGCCTTACAATCTGCAGCCTTGAGTGATTTCTACTCACAGAGACCAAATTAGAACTTGGATTCAAACAAATCGCGCACAAAAAATATACTATTTATTTATTGTTTGCTACTCACCATAAAGTTCTTCTTCTTTTTACCCAAGAACCTTGATAAATTTGTGAACACTGCCATTATGTTATAGCTAGAAAGCAAACATATAAATGAAAACTACACGCGGCACATAAGTTCTTCAACTGTTTTACTATAGAACTGCCAAAAGTGGTGATGGAAGAAGAGGTTCAAATTTGGAAGACTACATGGCATTCAAAAATTAGCCGTTATCTATTGGAGATCCCTTCAAGGTGCATAAGAAATTCCAGCAAACATGGAAGGCAGAGAATGAGAAGAAATAAATGAAATTAGCATCCTCCAGATCCCACACCTTTCTCAAGGTGGGAGCAGAAAATTCCCCAATGACGGCCAGAGTGGTAGAAATATAGATATATGATAACAAGGGAGTTCGTTTCTTCACGCTGTCTTAAGAATCAAAGCCTGCTCTTCACACAACATTAGTTCGGTCAGTAATAAGATCGAACAGCTTCCCTCCACAATATAATTTTCAAAACACAGACTTTGAATAGGGGAAAACAAAAAAAAAAAGAAACCAGGCTTTCATTATTTCAGTAAAGTAACATTCTGGAAACTGATGAATCTCCTTAAACAGTATAAACTGAATCTCCTTCCAAAACCCAAATAGAGGATTGAAGGAAAACAAACCTGCCGTCATCTTGAAATCCCTTCGAAGAAGCAAAAAAGAAGAAACTTGGAAACAGAAATCGGTGAAGGAATACAAATAGCTCCCAGCGCTCTCCCTTCTCTATGTCCTGGTATGAAATAAATAAATAAAAATCGCTTTGAAGACTTGTTGGTTTCCATCCGCGCATTGCCAATTCCACCTCCACCGATTCCTTTATATAAAATAATAATTTTGCTTCTTGAATCATCCAATTCATTAATTCCATCTTCTCCATGTGTCACTCTGTTACTGACGATATGGCATTTATCTGTCTTTTTGTATGTTTAGTGATATAATCTAAGCAATTTTAAATAAGAATAATGGTCATTTTCTAGCACTCCCTCTTGAAAAATTGAAGTGATGCCGGCAGGTTGGACGCGTGGTCTGTTGCTATTGCCGGCGATAGCTTTTATGTCCGCCTGAACTCTCAAGTGATGTTGTTATTATCCCAGGTGATGCCGTTTGAGGCTGGCTAACCGCGAGACTCTGCGGTTTGAGTTTGCTATCCTCCTGTGATAGTTGTATTCTTTGTGACAGTGACCTTATCCACCTCCCCAGCCTATAAACAGGAGTCTCGACCCTCACATTTGTATCAGAGAACAGTTGCTTGGAGCAAGGTTGCGGTTAGACTAGCTTTTCCTAGCCACTCGACAAGGAGAAGTGGCATCAGGATAGCTTGTCTTGCGAACTGGGCAGCATGCACTTGCGCTCTGGCAGTTAGAAGTAGCGATTAAGGCAGTGACACAGCTTCAGAGCAGTAGCAGGAAGCAGTTGATGGTTTGGAGCTATTGTCGGGCGATATCTGCTATCGCCAGCAATATCGCGATTTGGCGATCTGAGCAGTGCTTTGTCCTTGACAGTTCTATGACAGTCAAATAAGGTTCCTAGTCGCGCGACCTGTGCGGTTTGCCGACTAGAGCTGGGTTTGGCGACTTGTTTTTTTCCAGTTCAGCAGTCATGTCTGATTTTTTGTCTCCATTGTTTGCAACGTAAAATCATCTCTCGCGATTGTAAGTCTCGTCTGGTAAAACAGTGAATAATTCAAGTCTTTGTTCATGCATCTTCTATTGTTAGTGACTTATTTTTCTTGTTTGGTTGAGAGTGATCGTGCGACCTTCTGTTTTAAAAGTTTACACTCCCAACTTGGACCGAGGACACGTGGGAAAACCAACCCGATTGGACAAGTCGTGCGCAAAAAATCGTGCTCCCCCGGAGGCTCGGAAACACCCGAGAAGAGGGCAAAGCCAAACACGTACTCGCGCAAGAGCACGCATTGCGCATACACATCATGATCGTATGCGCCTCGCGGGTGCTCAAGCACACGCGCGCGCCTCATGAGCGCGCAGCGCGCCCGCGACACGCATTGGCGTGTGCACACCTCCGGCCATCGCGGTTGTCGGCCATCTCCACCGCCTCCGGCCGCCTCCGCCGTCGGGCAACCTACCCGGGTCGCCCGAACCGCCGGCGGGGAACTCTCGTTATTTTGCTAAAATTGGTGATCCAGGTGACTGAAACGGAGCGACGTAATTCGACATCACAAATCTCGCCCGGCGCAACCCTGTAGAAAATTATAAATAGGTCACCTGGCCTTCATTTGAAGACAAACAACTCCAGAGGCTAGAAAGTGCTCAGAGGTTTTCCGGCTAAATTGTGGACTTAGGCCGATCCTCCACTCCTGAGTTCGCTCCGCTCCTCTTCCAGCGCAATGGTTGTAACGCCCCTGAATTTTGATGATTTATTTTAATCTCCTTTTGACGTAATAGTGACGTAAGAACATTACGTTAGCGTGAGGTTAACAATACAATGTCGTTAGTGCGTTTCCGTGTCCGTTTGGTTAAGTCGACAAAATTTCGAGCTTGTTGGAGTGTAGATTTTTCTGAGTTTAGAAAACTAAAGTATAACAACAACAACAACACTCAAGCCTTTATCCCACTATAGTGAGGTCGACTATATGAATCCTTTGTCGCCATTGTGCCCTATCTTTTGTCATAATCTCACTAATTCCTAAGTACTTCATGTCTTTTCTTACAGTTTAATTCCAAATTTTTATTAGTTTACCCCTCCCTCATTTAACATGCCTAGTGACTAGACTCTCATAATGCCTAACAGGTGCCTTTAATGGTCTCCTTTGTACGTGTCCAAACCATCTTAGACGAGTGTAACGCCCTCGATTTTCTGCGATTATTTAATTCTCGTTTGGCGTTACGTCGATGTGTTTTCTTGGCTTGTGTCATCTGTGGAGTGTGGTCTTAACTCCTTAGAACTGAGTTACCTATTTTGTAGCCTATTGGCAAGATCTCCCTAGCAAGCCGAGTCGTTTTGGGTGACCCGGTGTGGCCTCTCGGGGGATGCTTGTGTTTTGGCTTCGGGTGGGTATAACTCGAGTTCTGTTCGTCGAAAGTTAATTTCGACTTCGCCGTTGCGTTCGTAGCATGGGTATTTAGCTACAGTGCGAGTTTCGTCGAATTCCGAGGTAGTTCGGTTTTCGCGTCATTTTGGGTGTGCTAATAATAAATGTAAATAAGTAATATTTTAAGCTATTTAAATGATTTTTTTTTTCGGTCAAAAGTTTTGAGAGTGAACCGGCGGCTTAGGAGGTGGTTAAAGCTGATTAGACGTGTTAGATTTATTTATAAGCCTTAAGCAAAATCAGCGGGTCCATTCTTCTTCTTCCCGAGACCGAACCGTCGCCTGCTCCTGTTTGAGGAAAACAGAGGAAAACCGCTGGACCTGCTACCCCTTCGGACGGCGATTCTGGGAGTATTTGTCGACGGATTTTGATTCCGAGAGTGGATCTGGATTGCTCTCGCTCAGATCTTCGTTTCTACGGTGTTGCTGCTGCTGCCGAGGGAGGGGAAGGGCTCGAGTGAAGCTTCGCTGAAAAACCGAGGCAAGTGGTTCTTGCACTTGCTGTTTTGATTTTTTTCCCCCTCTCTCTACCCGGTTAGCCCTAGGATAGAAGCCAAGTTTTCTCTTTTGCTTTGCTAAAATGATGTGCAGTAGTTTTAGGTTAGCCCTAAAATTCTGTCTTGATCTTCCCCCTTGTGCTGTTTTTGCTCAACCCGCTAGTTGTTTCCGCCATTTAGACTCCAGATTGTTATGTCTGGTTTGGTGCTATTGCGGGTGAAGCCAAGGGAGAGAGAGGGAGATTGCTGTGGTAGTGCTCTGGTTAGAACCAGTCTTTGTAAGCTCTCGGGTTTTGGCGTTGAGTGTGGTGCACACACTCAACGCCAAAAGCCGTCCGGGTTTGGCGTTGAGTGTGGTGCACACACTCAAAGCCATAGTTTGGCCTGTTCCTTTTTCGGCTAAGTACTAGGGCGTTGAGTGAGGTGGACTCACTCAACGCCGCAGCCCCTGCTAGCGGCTAAGTACTTTGGCGTTAAGTGAGTCGACCTCACTCAATGCCATTTCCGTTTTGGCGTTGAGTGAGGTGAACTCACTCAACGCCGCGGCTTTCTGTGTGACCAAGTACTTTGGCGTTGAGTGAGGTGGGCTCACTCAACGCCGCAGCCTTTTCTGAGGCTAAGTACTTTGGCGTTGAGTGAGTCGACCTCACTCAATGCCATTTCGATTTCAGCGTTGAGTGAGGTGAACTCACTCAACGCCGTAGCTTTCTGTGCGGCCAAGTACTTTGGCGTTGAGTGAGATGAGCTCACTCAACGCCGCAGCCTTTTCTGAGGCTAAGTACTTGGTGTTGAGTGAGTCGACCTCACTCAACGCCATTTCAGTTTTGGCGTTGAGTGAGGTGAACTCACTCAACGCCGTAACCTGTTTGCGGCCAAGTTCTTTGGCGTTGAGTCAGTGAGCCTCACTCAACGCCATTGCTGTTGTTCTTGCGGCCAAGTTCTTTGCGGCCAAGTTCTTGCGGCCAAGTTCTCCGGTCACATCAAGTCTAGGTGTCCTCAGGTCCAACCTGCTCTTCATGCAGTTCCACTTCAGGCACTACCTCCACCTCAGCGTGTGGACAAGGGAAAGGGAAAGCTGAACGTGATCTCTTCCGAGGAGGCTCAAGCTTCGACTCAGGTCATCTCAGGTTAGTTGTTTCTTTTTCCAGCTTGAAAGTTTTATTTGTTAGAATGATTGCAGTTTTGTTTTGGTAGATCCTTAGTTGTATATACTCCTATAGGAAAATTTAAGGTGAAGAACCGCTGGGCGCGTGTTCTGTTTGACTCCGGCGCTACCCACTCATTTGTGGATAGAGCCTTTGTGGAGCGACATCGGTTGACTCTAGATCGAGTTCGGGATACCTTCCGTGTCAAGTTACCATCTAGTGAATCCGTGTTATCAGATTTGGGCATTCTAGATTGCCCTGTTTTGTTGGGAGACTTTCTTGCGAAGGCAGACTTGAAGATGATTGATCTGGAGGACTTCGATGTTATTCTGGGCATGAACTGGCTGTCTAAGTATGATGCGGTAATTCAGTGCAAAGGGAAGCGCTTGGATTTCATCAAGGACAACGGTCAGCCCAGAAGCGTGTATGTTGATCCGTGCTAGGATTCTCCTGTCATCTCTGCGGTATGTGCTCGGAAGCTGTTTCATTCTGATTGTTTTGTTTGTTTAGTCTCGGTGGTTGGAACCGCTGTTAGCGTACCACGCTTGGGGGAGATTCCTGTTGTTCGTGATTTCGCTGATGTTTTTCCTGATGATCTTCTTAGTCTTCCACCCGATCGGGATGTTGAGTTTGTGATTGATTTGGAATTGGGTACGCGTCATATTGCTAAGGCGCCGTACCGGATGGCCCCTCGTGAGTTAGAGGAGTTGCGAGTCCAGTTGGATGAGTTGTTGGCAAAAGGGTTTATCAGGCAGAGTTCGTCGTCTTGGGGTGCTCCTGTTCTGTTTGTGAAGAAGAAAGATGGGTTGATGCGGCTTTGCATCGACTACAGGGAGTTGAACAAAGTCACTATTAAGAACAGGTACCCTCTGCAGAGGATCGATGACTTATTTGATCAGTTGCGCTGTAGCATAGTGTTCTCCAAGATCGATCTTCATTCTGGCTATCATCAGCTCAGGATCCATAAGGCAGACATTCCACGGACTGTGTTTAGATCGAGGCATGGACATTTTGAGTTCTTGGTGATGTCGTTTGGTTTGACCAACGCACCATCAGCTTTCATGGATATGATGAACCGGGTCTTCAAGGATTTCCTAGACAAGTTCGTTGTGGTTTTCATCGATGACGTGATGGTCTATTCTCGCAGCGCTGAGGAGCATGAGCAGCATCTGCGCTTGGTTCTTGCGGAGTTGAGGAGTCACAAGTTATTCGCCAAGCTGAGCAAGTGTGAATTTTGGTTGCCTCAGGTCTCGTTTCTGGGCCACGTGGTGAACAAGGATGGGATCTCAGTCGACTCAGAAAAGATCGCAGCGGTGATGGATTGGAGTAGGCCGGGCACGCCCAAGGAGATCAGGAGCTTCCTAGGGTTGGTCGGATACTACAGGAGGTTCGTGGAGGGTTTCTCCACCCTAGCTGCACCTTTGACCAGGTTGACTCAGAAGAACGCGGCCTTTGTTTGGAGCGAGAAGTGCGAAAAAGCCTTCCTGGAGCTAAAGAACAGATTGTGCACTGCTCCTGTTCTGACCCTACCTACTGAGGGTGTGGAGTATGATGTGTACGCGGATGCTTCGCATGTTGGTCTGGGTTGCGTGTTGATGCAGGTTGGAAAAGTGATTGCGTATGGGTCAAGGTAATTAAAGACTCATGAGAGAAATTACCCTACGCATGACCTTGAGTTTGCAGCAGTGATTTATGCGTTGAAGCTGTGGAGGCATCTACTTTATGGGGCTCAGTGCAAGATCTTCACTAATCACAAGAGCCTGAAGTATGTGTTCACGCAGAAGGAGTTGAATCTGCGCCAGCGTCGGTGGCTAGAGTATGTGGCCGATTATGATGTAGAGATCCAGTATCATCCAGGCAAGGCCAATGTGGTGGCCGACGCCCTGAGTCGGAAGACGGGGAAAATCTTAAATCTCTCCGCCGACCGTTTAGTGGAAGAGTTCCTCCTTATGGATATCTCAGTGGGATGCTGCGACATGCAGAGTAGTTTGGCAGTGGCAGAGCCGTCTTGGATTTCCCTTACTAGATTACACCAGAAGGATGATCCGGACCTGCTGCACTTATACTCCAGGACTGAGAGAGGGGAGTTGCCGTATTTTTCTATCGATGATACAGGTACTTTGAAGTACCGCGGCAGATTTTGCATCCCTGCTGTTGGGGACATCAGGGGTATGATATACAGAGAGGCTCATGGATCTAGTGTTACCTACCATCTAGGATCTATGAAAATGTATCATGATTTGAAGCAAATTGCTTGGTGGTATGGCATGAAGAGTGATATAGCCCGATTTATCGCTGAGTGTCACACTTGCAAGCGTGTGAAGGCCGATCACGGAAGGCCTGGTGGCAAGTTGACTCCGTTAGAGATCCCGACTTGGAAGTGGGAAAGTATTTCTATGGACTTCATCACTGGCCTACCGAAATCTCCAAGGGGATTTGATTCAGTTTGGGTCATAGTGGATAGACTGACGAAGTGTGCTCACTTCGTGCCGTATAAGATTGATTACCCGATGAAAAAGATTGCAGAGTTGTACTTGAATGAGGTCACCAGATTGCACGGTGTGCCTGTTAGCATTATTTCTGATCGAGACTCCCGGTTTACTTCTCGTTTTTGGAAGAGTCTGCAGGAGGGTTTGGGAACAGATCTGAGGTATTCTACTGCTTACCACCCACAGACCAATGGGCAGACAGAGCGGGTGAACCAGATAGTTGAGGATATGATCAGATGCTACATTCTAGACCACAGTGGAGCGTGGGATGAGCGGTTGCGACTTATGGAGTTTGCATACAACAACAGTTATCAAGAAAGTTTGCAAATGGCTCCGTTCGAAGCTTTGTATGAGAGGCGCTGCAGAACTCCCCTGTTTTGGGCTGAGGCAGGTGAGAGACCCTTGTTGGGTCCGGATGCGCTCGAGGAGATGGAAGTCGCGGTAAAGCTTATTCGAGAAAAGCTTCGTATAGCTCAGGAGAGATACGAGAAGAACGCCAATCGGCGTAGGTTTGACTTGGAGTTTTCTGTAGGGGACCTTGTATTTCTTAAGGTTTCCCCGATGGTTGGTGTTAAGAGGTTCGGTAAGAACCGGAAATTGGACCCTAGGTATGTGAGCCTGTTTAAGATTGTGGAGCGGATTGACGTGTCAGCTTATAGGTTGGATTTGCCAGCAAACTTCTCAGGTGTTCATAATGTTTTTCATGTAAGCCAATTGCGGAAGTGTGTGCGCAGTAGTTGGCAAGTCTTGGATGTTGTGCCCCAATTGGAGCCTAATCTCTCTTTTATTAAAGTGTCAGTCCGCATTTTGGATACTCAAGATCGGGTGCTGCGAAGGAAGTCCATCCCGATGGTCAAGGTTCTATGGAAGAATCAAGATTTGGAAAGCGCGACTTGGGAGTTAGAGTCGGCTATGAGGAAGGCTCACCCTCAGCTGTTCCCCTGATTTGATTGGTATGTTTCCTTCTTGTAATGTTTGGCTTGTTACTTTTCCTTCATTAGTAGAAGTGTTGTGCGTAAAGTTTCGGGACGAAACTTTCTTTTAGGGGGAGTGACTGTAACGCCCCCGATTTTCTGCGATTATTTAATTCTCGTTTGGCGTTACATCGACGCGTTTTCTTGGCTTGTGTCATCTGTGGAGTGTGGTCTTAACTCCTTAGAACTGAGTGGCTTATTTTGTAGCCTATTGGCAAGATCTCCCTAGCAAGCCGAGTCGTTTTGGGTGACCCGGTGTGGCCTCTCGGGGGATGCTTGTGTTTTGGCTTCGGGTGGGTATAACTCGAGTTCTGTTCGTCGAAAGTTAATTTTGACTTCGCCGTTGCGTTCGTAGCATGGGTATTTAGCTACGTTGCGAGTTTCGTCGAATTCCGAGATAGTTCGGTTTTCGCGTCATTTTGGATGTGCTAATAATAAATGTAAATAAGTAATATTTTAAGCTATTTAAATGATTTTTTTTTCGGTCAAAAGTTTTGAGAGTGAACCGGCGGCTTAGGAGGTGGTTAAGGCTGATTAGACGTGTTAGATTTATTTATAAGCCTTAAGCCAAATCAGCGGGCCCATTCTTCTTCTTCCCGAGACCGAACCGTCGCCTGCTCCTGTTCGCGGAAAATAGAGGAAAACCACCGGACCTGCTACCCCTTCAGACGACGATTCTGGGAGTGTTTGTGGACGGATTTCGATTCCGAGAGTGGATCTGGATTGCTCTCACTCAGATCTTCGTTTCTACGATGTTGCTGCTGCTGTTGCCGAGGGAGAGGAAGGGCTCGAGTGAAGCTTCGCTGAAAAACCGAGGCAAGTGGTTCTTGCACTTGCTGTTTTGATTTTTTTCCCCCTTTTTCTACCCGGTTAGCCCTAGGATAGAAGCCAAGTTTTCTCTTTTGCTTTGCTAAAATGATGTGCAGTAGTTTTAGGTTAGCCCTAAAATTCTGTCTTGATCTTCCCGCTTGTGTTGTTTTTGCTCAACCCGCTGGTTGTTTCTGTCATTTAGACTCCAGATTGTTATGTCTGGTTTGGTGCTATTGCGGGTGAAGACAAAGGAGAGAGAGGGAGATTTCTGTGGTAGTGCTCTAGTTAGAACCAGTCTTGGAAAGCTCTCGGGTTTTGGCGTTGAGTGTGGTGCACACACTCAAAGCCAAAAGCCGCCCGGGTTTGGCGTTGAGTGTGGTGCACACACTCAAAGCCATAGTTTGGCATGTTCCTTTTTCGGCTAAGTACTAGGGCGTTGAGTCAGGTGGACTCACTCAATGCCGCAGCCCCTACTAGCGGCTAAGTACTTTGGCGTTGAGTGAGTCGAACTCACTCAATGCCATTTCCGTTTTGGCGTTGAGTGAGGTGAACTCACTCAACGCCGCGGCTTTCTATGTGGCCAAGTACTTTGGCGTTGAGTGAGGTGGGCTCACTCAACGCCGCAGCCTTTTCTGAGGCTAAGTACTTTGGCGTTGAGTGAGTCGACCTCACTCAACGCCATTTCGGTTTTTGCGTTGAGTGAGGTGAACTCACTCAACGCCGTAGCTTTCTGTGCGGCCAAGTACTTTGGCGTTGAGTGAGGTGGGCTCACTCAACGCCGCAGCCTTTTCTGAGGCTATGTACTTTGGCGTTGAGTGAGGTCGTCAACGCCATTTCGGTTTTGGCGTTTAGTGAGGTGAACTCACTCAACGTTGTAGCTTTCTGTGCGGCCAAGTACTTTGGTGTTGAGTGAGGTGGGCTCACTCAACGCCGCAGCCTTTTCTGAGGCTAAGTACTTTGGCGTTGAGTGAGTCGACCTCACTCAACGCGATTTCGGTTTTGGCGTTGAGTGAGGTGAACTCACTCAACGCCGTAGACCTGTTTGCGGCCAAGTCCTTTGGCGTTGAGTCAGTGAGCCTCACTCAACGCCATTGGTGTTGTGGCGTTGAGTGAGGTCAGCTCACTCAACGCCGCAGCTTGCTTTGTTTGCGGCTGTGCCAGGGCGTTGAGTGAGTGAACCTCACTCAACGCCATTGCTGCTTTGGCGTTGAGTGAGGTGGACTCACTCAACGCCGCAGCCCCTCTTTGCGGCTAAGTGCAAGGGCGTTGAGTGATTGAACCTCACTCAACGCCATTGCTGTTTTGGCGTTTAGTGAGGTGGACTCACTCAACGCCTCAGTCTCTGTTTGCGGTTAAGTACCAGGGCGTTGAGTGAGTGAACCTCACTCAACGCCATAGCTGTTTTGGCGTTGAGTGAGGTTAGCTCACTCAACGCCAGAGTTTTCTTGCGGGAGGCGTTGAGTGAGTGAACCTCACTCAACGCCATAGCTGTTTTGGCATTGAGTGAGGTTAGCTCACTCAACGCCAGAGCTATTCTTGCGGAGGGCGTTGAGTGAGTGAACCTCACTCAACGCCATGGTTGTTTCTGGCGCTGAGTGAGGCTAACTCACTCAACGCCAAGGTCTGGTTAGGCGTTCAATGAGTGGGGCTCACTCAACGCCATGCCGTGTTGAGTCATCTCAACGCTTTTCCCTTATCTTGATTTTCGCTCCCGAGTGAATTCCTTGTATTTGAGATTCCTTGTCGGTTATGTTTTCTTTCCCAAAGGCCGAATCGTGGGTTGTGGTTAGTAGTGGTGGTTTGAAGCTCTTATGGGGGGTGGTGTTGCGTAATTTAGCCGTGACCACCCTTTTCTTTTATCTTGCTCAAGGTACAGGCTGGGCAAGGGGGTGGGAGGTCCCTCGTGCTTTCACATGTAGACCCTTGAGCTTTGTTTGCTTGGAAATGGTGGATGGGGGGACTGAGTTTGCCTCCAACCCAGATCCATATTGTTTATTTTGCTACTACCATCTCTCACAGCTTAGGATGTTAGATGTTTCTTCCTTGGTAGATTGCAGCATTTTGGGCTCATGGTAGCCTTGTTGACTCTGCAGCTTTTGGGCAGAGTTACTGTTGTGTCCTCGCACTTAGTGCACTTCCTTTTTGTCTTGCCTTGGGCAGTTGTGACTGTTACTGCTTTGTTTTCCTCTTTTACTTATCTTCTGATTGACACTTTCGTGCACTTTTCTTGTTTTGCTTGCTGAGGTATTCTTTCTTCTTTGGATGCCTCAGGTTCAGGATAGTAGCCGCTCTGACGGCTAGTAATGCTGTGCAGTTGTTGGTGGTCTCTGGTGCTATAGAGATCAGTTCCTTGTTTTTGCGAGGTAGTTTTGGTGTTATTTTTCTTACAGACATACATACTTGCCAGTGGGTTCGTGTCAGTTTGTTGGCGCCTACTGGTAGTTTTACCTTGATACTAGATATGTTATCTTTTGCTGCTACCTTTTTTGGAGATTGTCTACTTGCTCTGGGAATGATTTATGCTAGGTTGCTAGTTACTTTTAAACCTAAAAACACTATTATATGTATATCATATGATCAACATGTTTTATAAAACTCAAACACTATTTTCAAACAACGTAAAAAGAACCGTTTTCTTATATATAGTATAAATTAAATGTAGGGTCTTGCATAGTATAAGTTGTCCTCTAAGGGCACTTATGCACTCTTTTAGGATGTCAAACCTGAATAAAGTATTTTCCGCAGCGTATAAGTATAACTTCTAAATTGTGGACTAGGTGATCCACCGCGCCGAGGGATACGACCTTTAAAAATATAACTGATTTTCTGATCATTTAACTCATAAATTTTCATAAAGTATAGTTGTTAGTAGTTTGCCTGAGCGTCGGTAGTTATTCTCTGCTTGACGTGGCATCATGACGCGTGTTTTCTTTTACTCTGATAATCCGTTTTCTTCGGAGAAAATGCGGGTTGTGACAACGAGTTTCTCGCATATTCTCTACAATTGGTGCTACTCCTGTCTTATCCCTTATACTTTCATTCCTAATTTTATCCAATCTTATGTGTCCACACATCCACCTAAGCATTCGTATCTCTGCAACTGTAAAAAAATTAAGTAATTAATTTTACTCGCAATCGTCAAGTTTCATTGCCATAAACTAAAAAAATAACTCGTAACTCGTTATCGGCTCGTCGAACTCTGATTCCGACTTCGTCGTTGGATTCGTAGGACCAGTATTTACCTTTAGCGCAAGTTTTATCGAAAACCATGTGACCTTAGTCCAAATAGTCAAATGAAATGCTAAGATCAATTATACATCATATTATATTTATATAAACATAAAAATTTATATATAAAAGGCCGATCAACTCTTAGATTAGATTTTCTTGATTCCATCTTCCTGTTCCACCGAACCAGTGCTGCGAGAGAGACGAAATGAACGTCTTCTGAAAGCTTTTCAACGGCCACCACAGGAGCTCTAGTGTATGAAATCTTCAAAGGAGTATAGATTTGAAAAGCTCTCGCCGAGATCTATGCGTGTGCGATGAGTATTTCCAGTTTTATGGATTTTGGTGTTGGAGTGAGTAGCCCTAGCACTTCTTTACGTCCAAAACCTTTCAGCAATTTGTTGTCGTGGTTTTTTGACGGCCGATCCTTGACGTGGAGTGTTTAGGAGGCCAAAAACCGGAAGAGTTGAGACAAGTGGTGGTCAATTCTGCTTGCTTTGTCATCTTTCAGTTCTTCCTCTTCTTTTCCTTAAATCTCTAAGTTTTAGTGATATTGATTTTGTAGTGTTGGTCTTTTCCGGTGATAATAATTTTTGGTTGTTTTAGGTAAAATTTGTCAAGTAGTAAGCGAAATTCGTCGGATAGTCGCGATCAATTCGTCGAGTAGTCACGAATAGTTCGTCGAGTAATCATGAATATTTCGTCAAGAAGTTATGTATAATTCGTTGAGTAGTTGCGCAAAGTTCGTCGAGTTCGTCGAGAAGTTCGTAGAGTTTGTTAAGTGATTACGTCGAATCCTCCAAGTGATCACGCCGAATTCATCGAGTGATTTTGTCTAGTGCGTCGAGTAGTTGTCGAATTTATCGGGTAGTCAAGTCGAATTCATCGAGTGGTTAAGCTGAATTCGTCGAGTAGTCAAGCAGAATTTGTCGAGTGGTTGTGTCAAATTTGTCGAGTATTCTGGTAAGATTCGTCGAGATGTTATGATCATTCGTCGAGTGATCAGACAAGACTGATTGAATTTCTAAGTACATTATCTTGTTACTCACATTCAAAGCATTTCTAAGTACATTATCTTGTTACTCTCTCAACCTCTTATAATTCATAAGTCAGTTAAGTGATAGAAAACTGATTGAATTTACCATCCTGATTTATTATCGGTAAGATAATAGAGTATAAATGAGTAAGAGTAGTTGAAGGAACCCTGAGAAATACGACACGAGATACTTTAAACTCCTATACTATGATTGATAGATTAGCTTGCCTAAGCTTTACATTGATTTAATTTTCGTTGTTAGAATCTATCTTTGTAGTTTTTACTAAAGAAACAAACATTATCAATTTCTTTGACTCTAACTTTATTATTATTTTTATTTGCACAATAGTTGAAGGATCTCCAAATTTTTACTATTTTGTATACACATAAGTCGTACTTCGAACTCATCTTTTGGTAATATATCATTTTGTAGTTAAATTACAATAATATTTATAACTTGTAACATTCTAGCTGCATCTGTTACTATCAATTCAACAGTCATAAATTTCGAGGTATGAACTATACTCTGATAAATGAGTAATATGTAACATTTCATCACTTGTTTTAGTTGTTTATATAGCTAATTTTGTGTGTGTGTTAACAGGACTCTGCTTATATGGTTTGGGCTTATTTGACTATATATCTATTTTGGGAAGAATTTGGATTTGGAGGGGAAGTCAATGGTGCTGTTAATTTCTGCAAGTAGAGATTTGGATAGCTTGAAACAGTTTTAGGCAGAAATACGCACATGATAGGAGTTCTTGCTGCCGCAGCTCATGCAGCAGCAAACAACAGCCCATTCACTATATTTTATAACCCAGGCTCGCCACTTCTCTCTTTGTTAAACATATTATAAGCTTGTCCTGTAACACTATAAATTTAGAGGGAAGGTTTTTGTAATTTCATGAAGTAAACCTGAGTTTCCTGTATTAATGCAAAGTCCTAAGAGATGTCCCAAAATTAACCATTTCGATGAATGATTTTTTTCATGAAATATTCATATCACAAACTGAATTAGTGATTTTGTTCTTCCTGATGATAGATTGTTGAACATCTGTTTTGAATAGTTGATACCTGATGCTATCACTAATTTTAATACAATCTTTTTGTTTTTTTGAGTATCTGTTAGCCAAAAATGTATGCTTAGTAGAGCTAAGCAAAAGCAAAAAATTACAAGTTGCCTCCTACTTTCAAAATTACAAAAATATCTTCGAAGTTTACATTTTATAACATTAACGTTTCTTGAACCGAAACAATATTGGAACCCCATAGAACCGACCGAACCGCCAAAAAATAATTTGATTTTGGTTCTTAACGAATCGGAACCGTATGCCCTATAGTTCCAAAAAAATTATGTTGGAATCGGATCCGGAACCGAAACCGGTCAAACCAAATAAAGTTTTTGTTCTAACTTGAAGAACAGTTATCTTAATGGTTTGGTTCATGATTTTAATATAACTGGAAACAAACCGGAATCGTGACAACTCTAATCATAATAGATTTAGGAAATCAAAATACAAGACTGTGTTCTCATTATTGATAAAAAATAATTTTAGGAAGTCGTTGTTAGTTTTCTTTAGAGTTTTAATTTGTTTTCAAAATCCCTTTAAATTGATTCATTTGAATTTAAAGAAAATGATAGCTAGTATTTGCGAGCGTTAAATTAATCACCTCTCAGTGAGAACGATCTTTATTCATTTTATATTACTTGATATGACACGTGCACTTGCATTATTACGTAATCTATTTTGGGCGTATCATTTGGTTCCCCCTGAAATTTCTGAGCCAAACCAGAAAGACTTGGAAAGAGAACACGTGAGAAAATCAACACCACTGGACAAGTGGCACGCAAAAAACCGTGCTCCCCCGAAGGCTCGAAAAGACCTTAGAAGAGGGCAAAGCAAAACACGCACTCGCACAAGCGCACGAGCATCATGATCGCATGCGCCTCGCTGGCGCGCAGCGCGCGCACAGCGCTAGTGCATGCAACACCTTGCACGCGCACGCAACGCTAGCATGCGCGCCCGCAGCACGCATTGGTGCGCGCTCGCCGGCGGCTGTCACCGGCCGTCTCCGCAGCCTCCGGCTACATCCGCCACCTTTAGTCGCCGCCGTCGGGCAACCTATCCGGACCGCCCTGGGGGCATTTTCGCCATTTCCCTAAAATTGGTGATCCATCATCGCATATGTCTTAGAATCATAAAGCTTGATTACTAACCACCCTTTAATTAACTAGAGAAAATAAAGGTTATTTTGTGTACCATGCATTACCACCAAAATAAGCCTTAGCTAATTTTTTTTTTGCAAGAAAATAGTAGATTTATGCTCCGTTTGGGAGGACTTATTTTCACCGATCAAACGGTTACGATCACATGAACCAGACCTTAATTATGATTCGGTTCATGCGGTCGTAATCGCTTGATCGGTGAAAATAAGTCTCCCCAAACGGAACCTTAAGCTCCGTTTGACTTTTTTTTTTTTTGCTCCGATGAGTTTGAACGATTGCACCACACATATAAAACGCATGTTTGGCAAGACAATTGTTATGACTGAAATAAAGAAAAGAAAACTAGTTTTGAAAATAAAGAGTTGAAGTTCCTTATGAACTATAGTTCCTAACCACCACCAATTCATGAAATTAAAAGTGGTTGAAGTTCGTTTGGTGCCATATGGAGCCCGTCACCTCGAGGTTACATTTAACCTACATAAACCATTAATATTCTTGAGATGATACGAAGTTTGGTGGGTGATAATAACATTAAAATTTTATTCGGGCCTCAGTTAATTAATTAAAAAAAATGATTATTCATATTAATCTCCACGCCCTTCCTAATTAGTTGCTAACCACATTCCCACGATATTGGCGGTCATAAACGTTGTCATGCTAAACATTTATTCTATAACTGGCGCTTTTTTTTGTCCAAACTCATAGAAGCAAAAACAGCGTGCCAAACAGAGTCATTATCACATGTGGTTTGGAAAAATATATACTAAACTACTATATCAATCCTTATCAATTTTCATCATAAAGCTATCTCTTCAATTTAATTATTTGTATTATATATATAAGATATAGGATAAGATAAATTTATTTAAGATATTTTCAAACTACTATATAAGATAAAATAAATTATATACTAAAATACTAGAGCATTTTTGCTCCTGTATATTATGCTTGACATGGCAACGGTCATGACCTTTACTAAGAAAAAAAAGATTAACTTCGGGTAAAAAAACAGATACTCTCTAGGTGAATTTGGTCACACCACTAGCAGAGGCCCATATAAGGCCCGGCAAGCTCGGGCCTGGGCCCGAATTTTGCTAAGCCCTTCTCCCCAAGGGTGGTTGGGCTTGGTTAAATAAAAATAAAAAATCATGATTTTGTTTTATACTTTTTTATTATTATGTAAAATTTGTTATAGTAGGCCTAATATCAAGATTGCATATAAAAATTAAAAATAATAATTCAAAATTAAACGATGAAGTTAAAATTTTATTGATAATCCAAATTGATGTAGAAGATATTAAATTCTTTAAAATTTTAACTTTCATTCAAAGCTAAACTTTAATTTAAAATGTAAGTATAAATTATTATTTATTTCTTATAAAAGATTTATTACTTTTTCTATACATAATAAATAATTTAAAACCGTATCACATGAAAACATAGAAAACAAATTTTTATAATATTTTAAAATTTACTTTTCATTTTTTTCAATTATCAGACATCATAATATATTTTGTTTAAAATAATTACTACATCTAAATAGCTAATAGGATAATAAATTCCAAATAAAAAATGATTGATGAAAACAAAACATTCTAATAAACACAATCTTATGTGATTTTTCAAAAGCTATAGTCAAATCATGATTTGTAATTGTTGAATAAAATTTCATTAGTAGTGATTTTTAGCACAACTATTTTTTACATTGTGACGGAAAAATTTCATCTAATTGACATATCATATTCTGATGTTATCTTTCGTTAGTTAGTCTGTTACTAAACACTCAACGATTATATTCTTTTCACGGCCAAATGAATCCATATATATAGTCTAATACGCAAAATCAATCCTTCACCCGCGGAGGGATCCTTTGGCTCTTCAAGCAAATCGAACAACTGCAAACACACTACTATTTCAAAGGAATCAAACAATAATCAACACCACCAAATAAAAGACTAAATGGAATTTACAGGAGAGAGGAATAAATCATCGTGCAAACGAATAACATCCGTCCTAATATTTTGTCGAAACTAAGCTGGCATTTTTTTTTATTTCGGCTTGAACCGAACGACGATGCACGAAATGTCGTCTTTGCTGTCTCTCTCCAATGCCTCCGCGGCCAACTGTTTCGCAGCGGCATGAGGATCCTTGAACTTCTTGGCAATGTCTACTGCTTCTTGATTGTTGATAACCTGGGACAAAGATCGAAGCAGGGAATGTATAAAACTCGTCCAAGAATTTGTCGAGAAAAACTTGAAATGACAGTGGCGGTGCCATGGGGTGCGGGCTTAGTTCAATACCTTCCATATACCGTCGCTGGCAAGGATGAGCAGCTCAGTATCAGCAGTAATGTTGAAGGAGCGAATGTCCGGATCCGAACTCAAGTGTGATTTAAGGCTCTTGTCTCCAAAAGCGCGGGAAACGGCTAACTGGCCGTTGACTCTTGGAACATCTCCTGATAAGGGGAGTTCAAAAAAACAGAAAATTTATTTGTTTGTTTTTTCACCATTGAAATTTAGTCTACCATCATGTCAACAATTGTCAATCTGAGAAGATGAATGGGTGTGATAGAATTAAATACTTAAGAACGACTTATAAAAGAAGATATAAATCTCTCGAGTTAAGGGGGCATAAGTCCATCAACATATAGATTGTTCGATTCCAACTTTGGTTAGCCACAAATCGTCATCAAAAACAATTTTTTTTCTATTGTATTAATAGCACTGGAGAGGCTGGACAATACGATCATGATCGTGTCGCCACACCCCCACCAAAAAAGTGGGTTGCGATCGTCTCCCATATAAAACAATAGAAGGCAATCATGGCACGCCATAATAATCATGTTGGACGCGCCTTATGCAATGACTTGGATAGCATCGGAGACCATTAAGTCAGTCGATTCAAAGGAGAAAGAAGTTTTGAAAATAGCGCTATATCCTCTGAAGTTTCGCAAGTTCTGAAACTCGTCATAACTTCCCTTTCTTGGGCTTTGTTTGGCGCGGTGTTTTTGCTCCAGTGAATTTGGACAAAAACAACACCGGCATAGAATGTATGTTTCGCATGACCAACGGTTATGACCGCCACAAAGAAAAGAAAACTAGTTTTGAACATAAAAGTGGACGAAATTCCTTAGGTGAGGTCTGGCATTCACAAAAGACAATCCATAACCACCGCATTCATGACTGCCACCGCCGCACCAAATGGGGCCTTAGAGGGATTCTAAAATTGATGCTTCTGACTAAGTCATACAATTTCAACAGTGGTGTTAACTGAGGGTTTGCATGTTGTCGTCCGGATGGAATGTGTGGAGGTGGTTGAAGGGGACCTAAGTCAGCACTTAATTACATGCAAATTCAATGTTCGGTCATGTTTAAACTTCGTAGCTCGCACTCTATAACTCTCCGTCTTTGACAATATTTCTCGCACTTCATCAACATAGATGCTTGCTCCTCAGCCAAGCACTATCCGGCCCCACTTCAAGTTACTTCAACACCCGTAGCTTAGTCTCTGTTGTACCTCTTCAAGTACTTTCATTGCTCTCACAGCCGACACCATCACCCGCCTTACACATGGCACCCACTCCTAGGTAACATCTTTCACACCTCTTCCCGCATAGATCAACCATATTGCATGCATCACTTCATGTAATTCCCACACAACAAGACATTCACTCTGGTATTACTTCATATTACGACGTCCACAGTCGAGAAAACTTTTCAACAAGTCACCACATCAAGTCGCCATAAACAACATCGAAACAACAATAACTCTCCTAAAAATTAAAAGAGCCCTTAGATTTATCAAGAATGAGGAACTTAGAAGGATCTTTCTTCAAGTTGTGGTTGATGACATTTCACAGCTTAGGTAAAAAAAAAGAAGCTCCAACTCCCAAAAGGATGCAACCTTCTATCGTCCAGGGTGTGGCTATGCTCGATAAAGTTCTAACTCAGCATAGATTCAGCTTACAACACAAAGTAAAGGCAAAACTTTAATGTGAAGCATGCATCTCTAAGAAATTTAGAAGGACCGGCAAGATGCATAGTTTTACCTGATTAGAACGAACTGGAGAAAACAAAGCTCAATCCATTTGATGGAGATCACCACTCAAAGCATGTAACGGCTTGTATGGCCACCATGTGGCAAGCAATGAAGCAATCATTGACTTCTTGTAATCAGGCTCTATAAATAGGCCTCAACTGTAATACTTTGGATATGAATGAATAAAGAATGTTTTGTTTCTCTTTCTAGCTTAGAATAAGAGTACTTATAGCGTATTAGACCTTCGAAGGCCCAACCTTCTCCCCTTCCGGCACTGACGATCGACGTTGACGATCTTGTAACAACTCAGACCGTTGCATTGGTGCTCTCGTTGAGATCGCCAGAGATACTCCTGATTTCGACTTTCCCGCAATCAAGAACGTCGGCCTCCCTCTAGCTCCAGGTCACATTCAAGATCCAGTGTCGACGAACACCAGAGGACCTCCCTCTAGCGCCGTTTCATCGTTGAGAGCGTCCTCCCGTCGTCTCTGGCCATCTCACCGGAATAGCCATCAACACTCTTCTTCCTAGCCTTAGACGATTCGGGCGCAAGATCCACAACCGGACATCCCGTTAGCTTCAGCAATCTTGCAAGATCCACAATCGGACATCCGGTCATCTTCCACCAGTTGAACGAAGGCTTGGAAGCAAGACACCGTCCGCAACTCTCCCTTTGCTATCTGAACTAAGTTTGGAAGCAAGAGATTGTCCTCTGAACAAAGGCGATCAACGCAAGGTTGAAGAACGAAGGCTTGGAAGCAGACACTCTTCAAGGAAGGATCCTCAATCGGGTTTGCCCCCACCGAGTTCATAAGGCGCCGCCAACAAGAACAACGCCGGAACAACCCTTTTTGAGAAACAACGAACTCGCCGAAAACCATCAAGAACGGTGGAGTGTCATTTTTCACATTGAGAGGTTCCTCCAACAAAACAATGTTAACAATCCTCCATTCTTCCAAGGCCAACCACTGCCATCTCGGCGCAATCCTTTCATTCTCTGCCACCGCCACTAGCCGCCATCCCTTCCATCCTTCTCTGGAATAGTCCCTATAGCCCGATCCACCATAGTTTGTAGACTCAAATACAATCGGTCCAACTTCTTGAATGAAAGTTGTGGTCGAAATATCATAGTACTTTTAAGCGAAAGACGTCTCCAACTACGTCAGTATCAGTCTGTATGGACCTATTTCTGGCAAGTCTTCTACTGCACCTTGGGCTACACACTGGGCTGCACACCCACCAATATTTAGAACTCCACCAGCAAACACGCTTGGACCATCATCGTATGTTCAAGGGCATTTCTTGGTAACATGCTGCCGCCGCCCCAAGTTTGTACAACGCCGCCACTCGAAGTTTTCACGGCGCCGGCACTCCAAGTTCTTACGGCACCGAAACTCCAAATTCATACGGAACCGTCGTCGCTCCAAGCGCTTACGACGCCACGGTCACTCCAAGCTCATACAGCGCCACCAACGCTCCAAGTTCATACGGTGCCGCCACTCCGAGTTCGTTCCACTGTGGACCACCACCTCCAGGACATCCTAATCATCTCCCACCACTTCCTTCAGGATACTTGGGCCCAGTTTTCAACATGTTTTTCAATAGCAAGTTTTTCCTCTTCCACAAACACCGTTTATAGAGGAGCAAAGAATACTTCATCAAGAACTGCAACACCAGCGTTGCATGGTCATTGCTCCTCCACCACCTATGCAAATGGGCTCCCACTACTGTTTTGGGTTTTCTGAAATACAAGGATGGGATCACTGTTATTATGAGCGACAAGACTCATTCCACAGGATCAAGGAGGACCTTCAAGAGATTAGTGACGACATTGCATCCAGTCAAAGAAACTGTCAAATTGCAGCAAACATAAAACGGTTGGATGACTTGATTGCTTGCATCGAGGATGAAGAACAAGAAGCCATCAAAGAAAACACTCTTCCTGGGGTACCAATTACGGTGAACATTGTTTCATCACCAATGGAGGTTGTTGACATTTGCGCCTACTGTTCCTAATAATTCCAACAAATCGGATAGCAATACCACCTCCAAATATGAGTATGACATCAATATGATCTCTTCTACATTTCTTTTTGACCACAACAAAGTCCAGAACAGCTACAATATAGTTCTTCAAGAAACCAATTCGTGGGATTATGTTCTAGAGTCATTGTCAATGATCACTAGTGCAAATCAAGAAACAACTCAAGTTTGCTACATTTATTTGTGCTCACCATTGGTGCCAGACTGAATCTATGTGATTAACAACAAACAAAAAGGGGCAATGATTCACATCAATGACAATTTCTTCGACAACTTACATTTTTGGCCCCGGCGGAAGAAGAGAGATGGGTACTTTTTATCTCATATTTTTTTCGCCTCCCTGTTCAACTCTGACATCTACTCGGAAACAACTTTTGTTTTTGATCCAGGAGGACACACCATTTTGACACAACATGAGGGTTGCACATGAACATCATCATTTGGGTTTTTGACCCTGGTGGAATCAAACGACGAGGTCGTCGTTTAGTCGGGAAGGGCAGGAATGTAACGGCTTGTATGGCTGCCACATGGCAAGCCATCATTGTCTTCTTATAATCGGGCTCTATAAATAGACCTCAACTGTAATACTTTGGATATGAATGAATAAATAATGTTTTGTTTCTCTTTCTAGCTTAGAATAGTAGTTATAGCGTATTAGACCTTCGACGGCCCAGCCTTCTCCCCTTCTGACGCCGACGATCGACGTCGTCAATCTTGTAATGGCTCAGACCATTACAGGGAACGTGCCAATAAGACCTACGAGAGTGTATACATGACGTAGGGGTTGATCAGATCTTCATCTTGACGATTCGGGCCACATCAATGTTCGGCCGTTGTCTTATATTTGTTTGGATTTTTCTTCATTTTCATTTCAGTCTATTTGGTGGATTTAGGCTCCTGTTATTGACATGCAATCTTAGCCGTCCATACTATTGTTGTTTTGAGGGCATGCAGATTTTAGGAGAACTACACATCCGAAATCGTGGATCACGAGTGCTGCTAAAGCCGCTCCTCCTTGGGTGCGGACGCCTAGGGTTTCGCACGTCCGTCTTCTCCCGCTTCCAGGTCCTTCATCACTATCGATCCTCTGCTCCCCACCACCGCTCTTGACCTCCAGCGCCTCCCCGACGCAGACTTCTCCTTAACTACCGATCTTCCTCCCCCTACTGCCGATCTCTCTTCGCACTACCGATCTTCTCCTCCCCATTGCAGATCCTCACATTCCAGTCCTCCTCGCCGCAGCTCTGAGCATCCAAACACGCCCTCATGGCCAAACCTCACCTCCCAGCTCCTCCCTGCAGCATATTTCTGCCTCACAGCTACACCCCGCTGCAGGTCCCTGCAGTCCAGCCAACTTCCCAGCCTCCCAACACTTCCCCGCTGCTGAATTTTGCCTCCCAACCCCTCACCCAACGCATTCACCTCCTCCATCAAGATATCCCCAGCCCAATGCCCTCTTCCTGTAGTTTTGATTGTATTGTATCTTTACTGCGCGCAATGTGTGTTTGTATTCCTCAGTGAGATCTAATATGTAACTGTTTGTTTGTCAATTAATCAATATAGATTGTTGGGTTTGTGTGCATGATATTCTCGCGTGTGCATTCCAACCAGAGTGGATAAAACTCGCTAACTTTCACCATAATTGCAAACTGTTGTGAAACCTTATTAAGTATTTATTTTTCTTATTGTTAACTATTAATCTGTTGGTGGATTATTTTGAGTTGCTTTCATCACATTGTGAGCCCATCTACACGTCAATCTCAATAGGCATTGTGTCTGCAGGTACCTAAGCACACTCACCGAGCCTACTCTACATCAGATTGGTATCAGAGCTAGATTGAGCCACTTTACGCTTCGTAATGGTAGGCCATATAGATTGCCCGTGTCCGGTACAAACATCACAAGCGGCTAGCTCAAACACACACATGTTCATGGAAGACCTTCTAAAATTTTTGCTAGATCATTTTGAAAGGATCCACGCTAGAATCGATGATTTAAAAGATGTGGTCGCTACTTTGACTATTAGGGTAGAGACTTTAGAAAATCGCAGTCTGCTCAATCCACTCCTAGGCCACATGAGACGATTTGGCTTAGGAATGATCATTTGGATGAGGATCGTAACACCCTTATCCAACCTGAACGATGTGAGAAATCTACCAACTAAAGACCCAATACACCCTTGCGGGGCGGAAAGCTGAGCTCATTTACAACACCGTCCTCGAGTCGCACCCATTAGGCCACTCCACCCTCAGGATGAGTATCGACCTCCCCAACCTCAACCACGTGGAAAGCGTTTTCCTCCACAAGCTCAACCTGACTATGAGGAGTATAGGGACTACCCACTGATTCCCCGTTGGAATCCCCCAGCCGAGGATGATACCACTCGTTGTATCCGCGTCAATGCCCCCACTTTTGATGGCCTGTTGAACTCTAGAGCCTTCAGTGATTGATTGATGGACATGAATCGCTATTTCGATTGGTTTGAAATTATCGACAAGCATCGCGATAGATTCGCTAAGATGCAGCTCCAGGGGCAAGTGAAGATTTATTGGACTAGCCTTGAGCAATCCTTGAAGCGAGAGGGATACTACCCTAGCACAAGATGGATTGAAATGAAGCAAAAATTGAAAGGGAAAGATTTGCCTGTATCATATCAAAACCAATTACTTGACCAGTTGTATGCACTCCGTCAGGGCACCCACTCTGTAGCAGAGTATATGGCGCGATTCGATGAATTTGTTGCGAGAAGCAACCTCCATGAAAAGTCCATTGCTATTGCCTCCCGTTTTCAATCGGATTTGAGAGCGTACATCTGTCGCGAGCTGATTCCTCATAGGCTAGAAACGGTCGAGTAGGTTTATCAAATGGTTCTGGAATATGAGCAATATATTCGTTCATCTGTCCCCGACAGGTTGAATCTCGACCAAATAGCATGAATTTTAAGAAGCCCGCTCCACCGTCTTTGCTGTTGTTGCTCCCACTCCCTTCTCGTGCCCCATCGACACAAATGGGAAGGTTATATCATTCCTATATATGCTAAGCCTAGTGGGATCCAGTGCTTTAGATGTCCAGGTAGAGGCCATGTGGCGGCTTATTCCCCACCAGGAACCTACCCATTGAGGAGGAGAGTGACGATAATGCAAATGTTGATGAGGCCCTGACAAAAGATGTTGCGACCATGGAGGAAAGTTGGGAGAGCGACACCGAGAGAGCACTAGAGATGGGAGTCATTTAGCATCTTCTCCATACTACTCGTTCAGATGAGGACTGGTGACGCGCGGCCATATTCTACACGTACTTCTCTAGTGCGGGTGGAGAATACAAGCATGCTATTGATAGCGGTAGCGGCGTAAACATTGCAGCCCAAAAGGACTTAGAACACTTGAAAGTGTCACCCAAGCCGCACCACCATCCCTATAGAGTCATTTGGGTCGACAGGACTGCAATTCAGGTCCCCTAGAGATGCTTAGTCCTAATTAGTCTGGGTGACGTGATCTCGGTGGATGTCGTACACGTATTGCTGGGAAGACGCTGACTCTATGACCAAGACGTGACTTGTTTTGAGAGATCGAACATTTGTGTCCTTTACGACAAAGGGCGCAAGATTACCCCGGTTCGGACCAAGCCCAAGGATCCCTGGGGGTAAGATCACTCCTTCTGTGAATACTAACACGTTGAAGCTCCTCCAGCTCATCAAGATAGGGGAATTCCTGAGAGAGAGTCGAGAGGATGATGTCATTTACGTTGCAGTGGCTTCCCAAGTCATTGAAGTCCCCAGTGAGACCGTTACCCATCCTGACGCCTGCAATATACCAGACGAGTATGCAAATGTCCTACCCGACGAGCTCCCCGATAAGCTACCTCCTACCAGGGACATTCAACATACCATCAATCTTGTACCAGGGGCATCCTTGCCCAACCTGCCACCTATGTTGTTAAAGGTACGCCTCAGGCGTGTTTAAGGCGCAAGGCTCACTAGGCTCAGAGGTTTGCACCTTCATGCGTCATTTTTTGCGCCTTTGTAACATAAAAGGCCCGATTGGTTGCTAATTTTGTTGTAAATTTTTTCTTTACAAAATAATGAAAAAAATAATGCAATAACTCGATAGTATTTGTATGATATAGAGATTTTGAAACATAATCGAGCGTTGAGATTTAGATATTATGCAAACGATCACATTGATTTTGTTTTTTAAGAGATATAAATGATAGTAATGAAATTAATGAGTAAAATAAATGAAAAATCTGTTCAAGTAGATGAACTGATGTTTGATGTTGATTATTTAAAATGAATGTGGTTGCGTCTTGCCTTCTTCAGGCGCATGCCTGCGCCTTGCTCCTAGGATCCAATACCACTTTTTGCCTTGGTGCGCCTTGCGCCTTTAATAACTATGTCTGCCACACTGCAGATGAATCGTGTTGAACATAACTGGCTGAAGCAGTAGGTGGACGAGCTTCAGAAGCAATTCATCTGAGAGATCCTTAGCCCTTATGTCGTGCCGACCTTTTTTACCCCTAGGAAGGATGGTAGCTGACGAATGTGTATTGATAGTAGAGCTATTAATAAGATCACCACAAAGTATTGATTCCACATTCCCCGCCTAGATGAACTCCTTGACGAGTTAGCTGGTGCCCAAGTCTTCTCAAAGATGGACCTGCAAAGCGGGTATCACCAAATTAGAATACGCGAAGACGACGAATGGAAAACTGCCTTCAAAACGAAAGACGGCTTGTATGCATGGTTGGTGACGTCATTCGGGCTTTCCAACGCCCCAAGCACGTTTACAAGGATGATGACCCGAGGATGACGCCATTCGGGCTTTCCAACGCCCCAAGCACATCCTACGACCGTTCATGGGTAAGTTCTTAGTAATTTACTTTGATGCCATCCTCATCTATAGCAGAACACAAGTTGAGCATTGTCATCATTCATGTTCCATGTTTGATATACTTTGTAGGGTGCATTTGTATGCCAACCTAAAGAAGCGCATCTTTTTATCAGAATCAATCCACTTCTTAGGATACATTGTATCAGCATCTGGCATCTCTGTCGACCCTGACAAGGTTTGATCCATTCACGAGTGGCCCGTTCCATCGAACATCTATGAGGCCCATAGTTTTCATGGTCTCACCACATTTTATCGAAGGTTCGTCAAGAATTTCAGTGGTATCATGGTTCCCTTTACTAGTTGGTTCCGTAAAGGAGACTTTGGATGGACTAAAGCAACCACCAAGTCCTTTGAAGAGATTAAGCAAAATTATCCAAAACCCATGTTCTTAAGTTACCCAACTTTACCAAGGTAGTCGAAGTCTCCTGAGCTGCTGCGGGAGTAGGCATAAGTGGAATGTTGAGCCAAGAAGGTCATCCAGTTACTTTAATGAGAAACTGAATGAGGCCCGATGGAAGTATTAAACATATGATCAAGAATTCTACTTCATGATTCAGGCCTTGTGATACTGGTGTAACTACCTCCTCTCCAAGGAGTTCATCTTGTATTTGGACCACCAACTCTGCGATACTTAGAATCACAATGGAAGCTGAGTCATCGACTTGTAAAATGGGTCGAATACATGCCATAATTTCACTTTGTTCTTAAGCATAAGGTTGGTGTCGAGAATAAGCCAGCAGCCGCCCTTAGTCGGCGAGTTAGTCTTTTATACACGCTTAGTATGAAGGTGACTGGTTTTAAGAGAATCATTGATGACTACCCCCTCCTGTCTAGATTTGGGTGTGATTTATGCATCGCTTAGTAGAGTGCCCCAAGAACCCATTGCCAGGTTCATCATCACTGACGATTACCTTTAAAGGGATCTCGACAATGTATCCTGCATACGTCACATCAAGAATATTTGATCGGGGAGACGCACATTGGTGGTGTTGCAGGCCACTTCGGTCGGTACAAGTCAATTGCTTTGGTTGAAGATTGTTTTATTGACGAAACATGAAGGACGTGGCCCGTGTCATTCATCACTGTCGAGTATGCTAGAGGGTAAAAGGAACCCGTCAAAATACGGGCTTGTACACAACGATAACGGATCCTCATCAACCCTGGGTAGACATCAACATGGACTTCGTATTGGGACTTCCACGTACCCATAAAAAGAACGATTCTATATTCATGGTTGTCGACCGGTTTTCTAAGATGGCTCGCTTTATTGCATGTAGCAAGATGTTAGATGCCTCTCAGGTGACCTCGCTCTTTATTCGAGATGTTTTTAAGTTACACGAAACTCCCTAAGACTATAGTCTCTGATCGTGACGTTCGGTTAATGAGTTACTTCTGGAAGACCCTTTGGCGAGAAATAAGGACAACCCTTAAATTTTACTCTACCTACCACCCGCAGACCGATGGTCAAACTGAGGTGGTGAACCGAAGTCTAAGAAATTTGTTGAGATGCCTTGTGGGTGAGCATGTGATGAGCTCAGTTAACATGTCCACAGGTCTAAGTATATTTCATATAGTATTAGGATATGAGCCTAGGAATCCGATTGACCTGATCCATGTTCCCATTGAGTCTCATCCTAGTGCATTCGCTAAGTCATTTGTCCATCATTTGCAAGAATTGCATGAATCAATCCGCCGAAAGATAGTAGCTAGCAAAGAAATCTATAAAACTTACGCAGATATTCACAAGCACGAGCAAATATTTTGTGAAGGGACCAATGATGGTTCGCATCCGTGCGGAGCGGCTTCCTTATGGATCGGCTATAAAGCTAAATGCTAAGAAAATGAATCCTTTTAAAATCTTGAGAAAGATCAAGACAAACGCTTACGAATTAGGCCTCCCTAAGGATATGAGCATTCATCGTGTGTTTAACGTAGAGAACTTAAAAACATACTATGAGTCACGCAAGTACGGGTATCCGCATTCCGAATCCACTCCCGACTCCTCCCTTCAACAACCTCCACCTCCTCCTCTTCCCCAGCTTTCTCACCCCACCATTACCGAGCCCCAAACACTCCAGGATACTGAAGCACCACCGCTTGATCCATTATCTCCACTTGAGCAGAACGAGAGCCCCATGAGTGCAGGACATGTGATGGAGAGTGGCATTGACGTTGTAGTGCACGAGTATATCACCACCCATATCGGCCCGATTTGGAGATAGTGAGATACTCAATGTTGTCAAGATCGAGATCTTACCTAAGATCGGTCGGCAGTTGTAAGATCGTAACACGTGGGATCGACACGAAACGGTAAGATCTTACTTAGTATACAAAATTAAATAAATCTAATTTACATATACATATATGTAGTAGATCATTAATCAAAAAGCAATATATATATAAAAGAAAAGTTCAACTGCATAGTATGATACTATGATAGACTGATAATAAATAATAATAGTACATTACTACATTACTCGTTCAATAAAAATCATCTAAGCTAAAGTCCAAATTGTCTAATGAAGCATCTTCGTCGCCTTCATCTATCCCAAGATCTTGTTCTCCTCCTATGCGAGCAGCTACCTCTTCAACATCCGAAGGCTCTATCTCAAGATCTTCTTCATCATCTTCATCAGCAACAATCCACTCGTTATCGGATGGAATATCATCAAAATTATTTTTCCGAGTTTTCCTTAACTTGCTATTTGCCAAACGAGAATTCGCCATCACAAAAACAACATCATTCATTGTCTTTTGCTTCAAACGATTTCTTCTTTTTGTGTGTACCTAGAAAAAAATTTTAATTAGTATACAATAATATTGGTGATTAAAATATTTAATAAATTGTAACTATACCCTTTCAAATGCACTCCAATTTCGCTCACATCCAGAAGAACTACATGTCAAGCTCAATACACGTTTTGCAAAATTTTGTAGCTCTGGATGTTCTTCTCCATAAGAATCCCACCATGCCGCCGGAGTTTTGATATTAATACCATTTTTGGCTACTATAGAGCCAAAGAATTTTTTCCGATTCTTAAAATCCTCCAATTGGCCATCAATCTTTGAAATTTCTTCAATATCTCCCCCGGTCATTCTTTCTAAGCAGTCATATAGTCCTCGCTTCACCTCATAATCAGCTTTAAATGACGGACTATAGTGAAATTGAGGGTTTAGATAATAGCCTGCAGCATGTAATGGTCTGTGCAATTGTTTGTCCCATCGAGCATCAATCACATCCCAAACTGGTTGATAACTAATCATCACATTTCACAAATAATAAAATTAGTATATAAGGAAAAAAAATCTCATATCTATAAGACTTAAAAAAAGGAAACTAATTGACTTACAATTTTTGCACACCATTAAAGGCATGAGCAATGTGTTCTTTTGCTCGATCCATTTCCTCATATATATATCCCATAGCAGGCTTCTCATCAGAATCAACCAAACGAAGCACCTTCATTAAGGGATAAGCACCCTTCAAGCAAATGACAATATTCTTCCAAAAATCTTTTTCCATCACCACCTCCTCAATTAACTTTCCTTCACTCGAACATGCAGCACGGCTAGATTTCCATTCATCTGAATTGAACATTCTTATCAAAGCAAGTTTGTTCTCATTAAGGCAGCCCAAAGTTAAGTATGAAGTGGCGAAACGTGTCATTGCCGGTCTCACTAATTCCCTGTCTTTAGTGAAGGTTTTCAATAAAGATATGAGGGATGTTCTGGAATAAATATATGTCGTGATTCTCTTTGCTTTAGGAATTGTATCATGATGGACTTGTATCTTCTTCTCAAAATCCTCTAACATCAAATCAATACAATGAGCAGCGCATGGAGTCCAATATATTCTTTTTCTCTTTAACATTAACATTTCTCCAGCGGCTTTGTAATTTGCAGCGTTGTCCGTCACCACCTGGACAACATTCTCTTCACCCACCTCATCAACAATATCATCAATCATCTTGAAGACATTTTCTGTTGTTTTGGAAATATGAGATGCATCAATGGACTTTAGAAATATAGTTCCCATTGAACTATTCACTAAGAAATTGATCAATGTTCTCCTTCTTTTATCTGTCCATCCATCTGTCATTATAGTGCATCCCATTTTCTTCCAATGAGCTCTATGTTCTGAAATATTCTCCATAGTCAGTTGATATTGTTGTTTCAGATATTTCACTCTGATATCATAATATGATGGAGGCTTAAAACCCAAGCCATGCCTTGATATAGATTCACACATCTTATGGAATTCTTCACTTTTTACCACATTAAATGGTAAAGCATTGTTGTAGATGAATGATGCTATATCATTGCATGCTTCTTCATGCAATCCCTTCTTGAAAATTGAATTGATGGTACTTTGAGTTGTACTTGCTCCACTTCTCTTAAAAAGTCCAGTTGAGCTTCTATCTTCCCTTTTCCTCTTCAAGTCTTCAACATCCTCTTCTTCTTCCACATAGGGGATTGTTTTCTTCACTAACTTCTCTTGCAACCCAACAATAATGTCCCATATTTCTTTCTTCACTTCCGCTGGAACAGCTCTACATGCTCCAACATCTTTTTGAGTACCCGCCAAATGATGTTTCAATCTATAAATTCCCCCGGTAACAAGTTTCTCACAAAATTTGCACTTTATTTTTCTCGCATCTTCTTCAACTGGGATGCCATACTTCCATCCAATATCAGTCTTACTTCCAGAAGCATTTTTGGCCATTTTAGACCCTTTGCTAGCGGTGGCAGGAGCATTGCTACTCCCAACTGCACTACCTGAAGCACCACTTGAAGCCATTTTAAATTACCTACTCACAAAATAAATCAAACCATAAGCCTGATAAGTGATAATGAGTGTGAGCAAAAAACCTTACAATAGTCAAGTAATACACCCTAGGGATTAAACCTTACACTATTATTACCATCATATGTATAAGCCTAAACCTATATTTCCAATTCACTGTAACTAGGATTACCCTATTACCATCATATGTGAAATCTGGGCAGAAAGATTTCTGGGTGAAATCTGGGCAGAAATCTGCCCAGATTTCTGGGTGAAATCTGGGCAGAAATCTGCCCAGATTTTTGGGTGAAATCTGGGCAGAAATCTGCCCAGATTTCACCCAGAAATCTGGGCACAAATCTGCCCAGATTTCACCCAGAAATCTGGGCAGAAATGAAGAGCACAGCACAGCACAGCACAGTATTACATAAGAAGAAGAAGATGAGCACAAGGCAGAAATCAACAGCACAGCACAGTAGCAGAAATCAAGAGCACAGCACAAACTCACAGTAGCAGAAATTAAGAGCACAGCACAGTAGTACATAAGAAGAAGAAGAAGAACCTGCGGCGGAAGCGGAGGCGAGCGGCGGCAAGTGCTGGAGGGTCGGGCTGCTGCGGGATCCGGCTGCGAAGAAGATCGGGTTTTGTTAGAAGAAGAAGAAGAAGAAGAAGAAGAAGAAGAAGAAGAAGAAGAAGAAGAAGAAGAAGAAGAAGAAGAAGAAGAAGACCTGCGGCGGAAGCGGAGGCGAGCGGCGGCGAGCGCTGCAGGGTCGGGCTGCGAGGGAAGAGAGGGCTGCGGGATCGGGCGAGCGCTGCAGGGTCGGGCTGCGAGGGTTTGGGAAGAAGAGAGGGCTGCGGGATCGAGCGCTGCGGGCTTTTATTAAGAAGGATTTGGAACGATGAGGAGCGGCGATACAGCGATTTACGTTCTTACCCGGCGATCCTACCCGCTTTTATGGAATCCCGATACCAGGCGGAAGGCGGAGCGGAAGGGGGATTTTAATCGTAAGATCGGACGATCTTACGATTAAAATCGCGTTTTTAACAACATTGGAGATACTTGGTTGGTTGGAGAGGACGCCCAACCATTGACGATACATGGACTACACTTCATGAGCTGGATCGACTCGCCCCCTCCCTACGACGATAGTATGATCATCTCCATTCAACAGAGATGAATGCTTTCGAGTTGAGGGGAGTTGATGGAGATAACCACTAATAGCACGTGTCACCAAGACCTACGGGAGTTTATACGTGCTGTAGGCGTTGATTAGAGGTTCATCTTGACGATCCGGGCCACATCCGCATTCTGCCGATGTCTTATATTTGTTTGGATTTTTCATCATTTTTATTTCAGTCAATTTGGTGGATTTAGACTCCTATTATATGCGCGGGATCTAAGACGTCCATAATAGAAGCCCTAAATCCCTCCACTATGTATTAGGGCTGTTTTCAGGGCATTCGGATTTTGGGAGAACTACTCATCCGAAATTGGGGATCATGAGTGGTGTTAAAGCTGCTCCTCCTTAGGTTCCGACACCTAAGGTTTTGCACGTCCGTCTCCCCCCCCCCCCTTTCCGGATCCTTCATCACTGCTGATCCTCCTTTCCCCACCGCCGCCCTTGAGCTCCAACGCCTTCCCACCGATGATTTTCCTCCTTAACTACCAATATCCCCTTCCCGCTGCTGATCTCCACCTCCCCACTGCAAATCCTCACATTTCAGCCCTCCTCGCCGCAACTCCCAGCATCCAAACACTTCCCCGTTGCCAAACCTCACCTCCCAGCTCCTCCCCGCAGCATATTTCCGCCTCACAGCTACTCCCCGCTGCAGGTCCCTGCAGCCCAGCCCACTTCCCAGTCCCCCAACACTTCCCTGCTGCTAAACTTTGCCTCCAAGCCCCTCACCCGTCGCATTCAGCACCTCCACCAAGCTATCACCAGCCCAACGCCCTCTTCCTGTCCCTTCCTCGGCTACCAGACTCCTGCATACACCAAACACCCTCAAGCAGCCCTAATACTTGTAAGCCTTGTAGTTCTGATTGTATTGACCCTTTATTGTGCGCAAGAGTGTTTGTATTACTTAGTGAGATTTAATATGTAACTGTGTGTTTGCCAATTAATCAGTATAGATTGTTGGATTTGTTTGCTAGGTATTCTCACTAGTGCATTCCTATCAGAGGGGATAAAAACTAGCTTACTTTCACCATAATTGCAAACTGTTGTGAAATCTTGCGAAGTATTTATTTTTCTTATTGTTAAATGTTAATCTGTTGGTGGATTATTTTGAGTTGCTTTCATCACATTGTGAGCCCATCTACATGTCACTCTCAATAGGCATTGTGTTCGTAGGTACCTGAGCACACTCACCGAGCCTACCCTACATCACTATTGGCACGTGGAATACCTAATTCAGAGCCCATTTTCCACAAATCCACCTGGATGGATGGTCTAAAAAAACCCGATTCAGAGCACAAAGTCGTATGAGCCTTCTTATTGTTGTTGCTACTTCTTGCCCTTTGTTGTGGCAAATTCGGTCCCCATAATGCATTTATAAGAGAACTTCATTCACCCATAATGTAACAAGCTCAAAGGAAGGGTGCGTTGTTACGAAAACTCAGAGTTACGGATTTAATCTCTTGTATCCGAGGGAGGGGTAGACCAATAAAGACTTGGAATGAAACTGTAAGGAAAGACATGATGTACTTAGGCGTTAGTGAGATTATGACAAAAGATAGGGCACAATGGCGACAAAGGATCCATATAGCCGACCCCACTATAGTGGGATAAAGGCTTGAATGTTGTTGTATCCTCCACCCGCCGCTCTCCGACAACCCACCGAAATAGGTACGTAACATGCACTTAATTAAAACTCCCCCAATTGCTCCGAGGTCACTTCCAATGCAGTCTGTTAGTCTCACACGACCAGTTATTTATGTCGTTAAGTAGTGTCGTCATGCATTCATGTTATGCATCTTTTATTAATCGAGCCGATGTACGAGTCCACAGATTTTTATTGTTGCGTGTTTTTCTCTTTATTTGGGGTTATTTACACCCATGCCGCTTGTGTTTTAAATAGACCCCTTGACCTTTGTTTAAGATATGAATGAATTAAATCCAAGTTCTCTTTATCTCTCTAAGTTTCTTTTGTTCTCTCTTTAGCTCCTTCTCCTCTTCCCATTTCTAGGGTTAGAATTGAGCAAAGCTCCTCTTCTTTCTCTACCCACACATTCTCAGCGGGTTGAGTTTGGTTCACCTTGTATCACCGCCTCCATCGCTGCCTCCACCGCTACCTCCAACGACATTACAGTCTAGGTCCATAACAACTTGGTATCAATTCCTCGATTCAGACGAGCTGAGAGAATATACACTAGTTAATGAAAAACCAGTCCTTCAATCAATGGAGAAAAGGAAGGTGCATTTGATGGAGGATCACCTTTAAAAGGATTTAAGAAGGAACACATGAAAGACCATGCCAATCTTTGCATCTGATGGCAGCTTCAAATGATATCTAACCCATCCAATGTGCTCGATCACCCAAAAGGGTCCATAAAATCTCGGTAATAACTTGTGTGTGAACATCCTTCCTACAAATAAGTGAAAAAACTAGGAATGTGACCACAATCTGACTCACAATTAGTCTTCCACATCATATTGGATTGCATGATAGTGTTATTGAGCCTTCATACACATCTGAATGTTAAGTAAAAGGTCATAGAGAGTTGCTAAGATTTGATCTCCTTTGTGTAATTGTTGATCCACATCGTCCACCTTGGAAGCATCTGATGTGTTCTAAAGTAGTTGGGGTGATTGGGTGGCTGTGGAGGGGTGAAACACTTGTGCATCATGCAAAATATTGTTGTATGTAAAGCTAAATAACAAAAAAATATAATGTAACATTCGGCCCATGGAACCGATGAGAGCCAATCCTAGGGTTTGTCACTTGTGAAACAACGAAGGTACATTTCGACGGTTCGAATCACAATTTCTATAGGACAGTCTAATTGCGGATGATAAGCAGATGAGAGTGCAAGCTTAGTAGTTGTTGGTGACCAGCAATGCCCCCGGTGTTGGGAGGTACGGCGCGAGGCGCTATGACCCACACTAGTCAAACAGAAGAGCGTGTCCCTTGGGCCTAACTGGCCGCCCCGTGGATCCTCCCTAGGGTAGGCAGCTACATAAAGGAGTGGTAGCACTGTCCTCAAACAGTCCGGGATTTTGGGAGAGTTGGTAGCGCCATGTCCCAACAAGTAGTATCAGAGCAGGTCACGGGTTTGAAACCCCGGGGTCGTTTCTGGGGGGGGGGGGATTGTTGGGGTCCAGCAATGCCCCCGGTGTTGGGAGGTACGGCACGAGGCGCTATGACCCACACTAGTCGAACAGAAGGGCGTGTCCCCTGGGCCTAACTGGCCGCCCCATGGATCCTGCCTAGGGTAGCCAACTCCATAAAGGAGTGGTAGCGCTGTCCTCAAACAGTCCGGACTTTTGAGAGAGTTGGTAGCGTCATGTCCCAACAGTAGCCAATGGAGATAAAAAAAATTGATTAAAGAAGACGTGCGCTACACTAACCGCTGCAAGAGGACAAGATATGAAAATAAGTGTGTGGCATTGGAGAACCGATCTAACATGACAAATAGGATAGTAGTCCCTTAAACTTGGGTAAACTGTTGATGAAGTCTATGGAGATGACCAATGTTGGAATAGAAAGAGGTTGTAATTGACAAACCACGCAGTTCACTAGCCAAGTCTTGACCTCCCTTTGTTTTCCTTCAAAAGCAATCTGTACTGATGTGTTGCAAGATCTTTCATGTCCCCATTTGAATTCAATCATGCAATGGTGCAATATGGTGAATGTTAGGGGTGATGTCAGTAGGACGTACTTCTCCTTATAGAGAACTCGCCCAATTCGCATTAACTCGTCTTGCAAGAATGTGCTCACTCATACCCCAAAGAGTTGTCAAGCTGATATTTTCTTAAGAGCTACCAACTGGCTCAAGATAGCATAAATAATCCCTTTATCCTTATCACATCATGATAAGGAAACAATGGCCTTGTTCACAACCCCTTCAATACTCCACCTTAAAATCAAATTCCATCAACTTGCTGACCAAATTTTCTTGTGGAAATGTGATTAATTCTACTCCAATAGGTACTTGAGGCGATAAAAAGTTACATGAAACAGAAAGTGACGATCCCACAAGTTCATCAGTGTTGCACCACCTTAGTCAACCCAATCAACTCTTTTCATAGGCAGAAAGTTTCAAGCAGTGTGCTGCAAATTTACGGTTGAAGAAGGCAATCGAGCGCCACTCTTGTTATAGAACTTCCACAATTTCAGCCTGAGGCATCAAACCCCGCTTGAAATTCTTGTGCAAAATCTGGTAGATGAAGTACTGGTGTAATAGATAAGGCTCCTTTGGGTTTGTTATAAGTTATTCAGTCATGTCTGACCGCAGAAAATAATTCTTCGAGAGAAGATTTTTTAAGTCAATGGAAATTTCACCCAAATTAAATATGACCTTTCTAGAGTAGATCGGATACACCTCCTATGCTGTGTCTAGTTCACAATTCCTTCGTTGAAAGGAATATTTTTCTCCTTTTTAGGATAAAGTTGATTTGTTCAGATCAAGTCAAACACTATCTGCACGTGCACGAGTATATCATCAAAAAAACAATAGAATATTTTTTGGAGGAAATGACAGAATACCCCGTTCATTTGAAGCAAGAAATACAAAGGGGTGTTCGTGAAACCAAAAGTCATAACAAGAAACTCAAAATGCCCATGATGAATTTAAAGCAATGTCTTCACTGGATCTTGGGAGGCCATCCTAACCAGATGCTAACCGCATCGGAGATTCAACTTAGTGGAAGGAATTCATCGAGTTCTCGAAAGATATTCAATGATCAATCAAAAGTTCTCCATCACATCATGAGGCAAGATTCAGTTACAGATACTTCTATGACGTTATTTAGTATTAATTATTTCATAATATGCTTTTAGTCTATCTTAGAGTCGCGTCCTTATATTGCATCGTTATTTATGTCGTGTCTTTATGAGGGGTCCTTTTTAGTCACATGTCCAAGTCTGATATTAGTTCCCTTGACGTTCTTTCCTTTTTGTGTGGGTTGTAACTTGTAAGTCCTATTTAAAGAACCCAGTGAGTCTTATATTGGTATGACGGCAGAAAGACTATTTCCCCAAACCCTAAAAGAGATCTTGGAAGCTCTCTCTCTCGAGCACGCCCCGCACGGGCAGTCGTAGTCAAGGCTCCGTAGTATCTCCGCCATCGCCATTCTCAACCTCAAGCTACTCCTACGGCGACCTCCGAGTAGGTCTCTAACATCTTGGTATCAGAGCCTTTTGATCCTCCCCGTCTGACAACCCTCTCCAAAGCTGTTGCAATTTTGATCCTTTCCCTTCATCAGGTCGGTGTCAACAAACAACCCTGATCCTGCTCAGAGTTCGACGACAGCAACAACCAGCACTCCACACTTCTTCCACGCCATCAACAACAAGCACTCTGCACTTCATCGACGCGGCGTCTTCATCAACCTCGACAGAGCCCTCTGAAGCATCTCCTCAGCTTCGTCACCCAAAGCAACCATGTTTCCCCCATGCCGACGCAAATCCTCTTATCCCTCGACGTCCGGCTACAACAAATCCACAACGACGCGGGCCTCTGTGTGCGACATTATGCGCATGTCAGCCTGTGTTTGACCTCCAACGACCTCATCGTCGTTCCCTGATGCAATCAACCGCAACAGAAGAAGACGCGTGAGTAGGACATATCGTGGATGACTGCGAAAGTCTCAACGACTTCTCCGCACGGCATTCCCGCTCGACGTGTCTCTTGCACAAGAAAACAACAGGTATTACGGCCTCTGCAAAAGGAAGCACACGCCTAGCGACTGTTCTCTCGAGTCATGTGCAACGCCGAAGAAGAATTAATTTAAAATCTCTTTTGGTCGTCAATTAGACGGGCCTTGACATTAATTTAAGCCCTAAGACAGCCGGTCCACAAGACATTGCTTGCCTCCAGAATAAATATAACAAAGATCAAAGTATATTTTGATGTCAACATTGGGCGGCCACGCGGCTCTCGCGACAACTCCCAAACATCCGCCTCTGAGCAATATGGGAGACTTAGCCAACTTCTTGGGAGCTATGAACCAGATACACGCAGTTATATCCTCCATGGATGCATGCCTTAAGGAGGTAGAAACACGCTTTCGAGACACCGACGCACGTCATTATAATGACATAGCAACACTCACCGCCAAGCTTATGGACTAACAACACCTCCCGTGGTTACCACCCCACCCACATATCACGCCAGTAGCAGTCAAGTTCCGCTACTGCAGCTCCTCCGCCATGAGCCGCCACCGCAGATCTTCTTACACCCTGAAGTTGTTATTTCGTCGCGCTATACCCGGTTGGAATTCCCCACTTACGATGGGAAAACAAATCCCTTAGGCTAGCTCACCAGGTGCGAACGGTTTCCTCTGGCCTCCTTCCACCTTCTCGATTCGGCCTTGCTTTTGGTCACTCGTCTCCTCACTGATCAGTCGGGTCTGACGTGGGACGACTTTAAGAGATTTTGCAACCAGCGCTTCGGTCCTCCAATCCACAACAACCCCCTCGGTGCTCTCACAATACTCTGCCATACGAGCTCCGTGGACAATTAATTGGACCGATTTCAACTTCTTCCGGCACATGTCACGCTGTCCCCAGAGATACAGGTCGATTCACCACCGGACTTCGCAAATGCCTGCGACTTGATGTCGAATTTGAGGATCCTCTAGACTTAGTGACTGTTATGAGTCTGTCCAGGCTAGGTGGTTGTCCAACTAGCACAGGAGGCCAATTTTCTCACCGACACGAGCACTTAGCCAGGTTGTTCCGAGGGACATCCAGCCCCACCAGTCCATAAACTATTTCGGGACAAAATGATGGAACGACACGTCAATGGCTTATGTTTCAACTGCGACGAACAGTACACTCGTGACCATAGGTGCAAACAGTTTTTCTATCTGTACGGGGAGGACTCTAATGATGAGGGTGTCGGCTGACGTGGATACCATTGATTTCCCTCGAGCTTGAAGACAAGCTCATGTTGCAAGGCGGGAGAGATGTTACGGGTTTTTTTATAGAGTTATTCAGTATTAATTATTTCTTAATATGTTTTTATTATTTCTTAGAGTCGCGTTCATATATAACGTCGTTATTTATGTCGTGTCTTTATGATCCGTCCCTTCTAATCGCATGTCTAAGTTTGTTGTTATTTCCTTTGACGTTCTTTCCTTTTTATGTCGATTGTAAGTCATATTTAAAGGACCCAGTGAGTCTTGTACTGGTATGAAGGAAGAAAGCCTATTTCCCCAAACTCTAAAAGGGATCTTGGAAGCTCTCTTTCTCTCCCGAGCAAGCCCCGAAAAGGCAGCTGCAGTCAAGGCTCCGTAGTATCTCCTCCACCATCATTCTCCACCTCCAGCTACTCCTTCAGCGACCTCCGAGTAGGTCCGTAACAGATTGCCCCTCTTAGAGTTTGCACCTTTGGTGGGTTCTCAAACACCTACCCGACCACTTGATTTGTCTCTCTTCCAGTTGAAACGACAACGTCAGTGCTATGAAGTCTCAAATAATTGGGCCTAATGTAAACAACCACTTGACTTATACCTACATCAAATCCCATTAAAGGAATGACATAAAAGTCGATGAAGAAGAAATCTTGTTGCACTTGAACTTGTATGCCTTCACAAATCCCAAATCTTTAACATTTTCCCCATTCACCGTGATTACTTGCAGCCTTAAACGTTGGTGGATAGTAATTCTAACTTTTTCTCCACTAGTTCTCTAATGCAGTTATGCGTGTAGCCTGAGTCAAACAGGACCTAAACCAGATGACACAGCTTATGGTGCGAACATGCATGGCCGAGTTGGGAACTTATGGAAAAGTGCGTAGGGAAATCTCTGGATCAACTTCTGCAGACCATCTTCCTCTTTGAATTCGTCCAACTTCAACCAAAATAATTTCTTACTTCGATGACTAGAGGTGTGTGGTTCATTACAATTAAAATATAATAAATGAGTGGCATATAACTTCTAGATGATCCGCTAGTGCCAGGTGCCAATCCCCCTTGAGTCAAAAAATTCATGGACATTGGCATGGTTTCTGCCCTTCGGTGGTTGATCCATTTATAGGCTAAGGTCACATATCCAAACAACACTCATAGCAATAATCAGATCAATCAAATTATGGAACTCCACTTCTAAACATAAGCGATCATGCAAACATGTCATAAACACTAATACTTGTTAATCCAGCCTAATGTTTGTGGCAAGGGCCAAGGAATTCTTGAATATACTTAGTAATCTTCAATTGATCCAGTTTGGGGTTAGTGTGATCAGCTCACCCAAGGTATTGATGCGTTGCAATGGGCCAAAGTGCATGTTACACAAAAATTTGAAATTTTCCCACATCATGTTCGAGTGATCTATATTGAGTTGTGCAAACAAAAATTGAGTGTCTCCAACCAAGTGAAAAGATGCACGTCCGAACCACTCCTTCCACATGTCTGTGAATTGATGAAGAACTCCTCACACCACATTACCTTCCCCAAGGGTCTACTGTCCCATAAAAAGGTTAATAAATCCAGCTTAACATAGTGTGGGACCCGCATTATAACGACCGTTCCTTTGTTTCATTCAGAAATTTGGATTTTGACAACCTTGACCTGTTTTTGCTACCCATCAGTATTGTAGGTATTGTGTTGTAAATGGTGGTACCGGACCCATGAGTCCCAGATCAGCACGCGCTTGTTGTCCTAATGGAGGAGAAGCCCATGTTTCCTCCCAAAACACTCAAGAATTCATAGAAGCTCTTGTTCCCATGTTAGGTTCCTGAGAGTTTCCTTGTGGTCATATTGTTATGTTGGTTGTCATATTGCTATGTTGGTTGCGAAACACCTCAATGGTTGTGAGACTGAAACGGAAGTCCGTCGCGTCCTGTGACCACCAGTATTAACTTTTAGGTTAGCATTCATCTCCTATGTGAACCCCGGATTTTATCAAAACAAGCCACCAAATCTTCTAGTGCGCATCATACGAATGATATCATTACCGGTCAATGGCGGACAATCATTTGTTTAGCTATCATAATCTTCATGCACATGCTTATATTGTTCATTAATTATTTCTGGTCTGATGCACCATTCTGATTTATATGTTCAAACTTAATACGTATGAATTAAATATGCGTTGAACGTTGATATCCAAATGAATGTGTATGTGTATGTTGAATGAAGTTGGAGTTCCTGATGGAGCTTAGGGGGTGATGCGAGACAGGAGTCCACCTGCCCGCCACCCTGGAGTCCCACCAGGGGGCCCACTTGGAGTCAGCACCAGACGGCTTTATCATGCCCGCGGGCTGTACACCCCAACCCATCCCCGACTCCACCATAGGGCCGATAGGTTGTTAAGGCCGGGGCTCGATCCCCCGACCTCCTTGATAAAGAGCTCTCAGGCGAGCTCTCATCACCAACTAAACCGCGGTTTAGTTACAAAAAATAGAAAAGAATGAATAAATTAAGGACTTATCATTATTACTGACCATAACATATACATACCTATATACATGTACTCGATATAAGCTTTGTGATATTAACAATACAACACTTTATTTTTCTTCAATGAGAATGATCTTCTAATTAGTATTGCTAAAAGCTAATCAAATCATTTCAATGGTATAAATAAGAGAGAAAAATCATTCAATTGCATATTGTAGGAGCAAACATAGACTATTTAAGAGCAGAATGCATCAAATATCAGCAACTGTATATAAAATATCCATGGAATCTGAAAGTAGTAAAAGAAGTTCTAGACAACCTGGCATATTTGAAACAAATCCACCTCTTGTCTCAATATCTCCTCTCTCTACATTTGGTTCATGATCAACTGTTACTTGAACGACCTCCTTGCTTGTTGCCAAAATTCCTCGTGAATCACCAACATTTGCAATCCAGAGCTTCCTGCCATCAACAAGAATAGCAGTAACCGCAGTAGATCCGCCCCTTCCCAGCTCAGGATTATGAGAAAGAATTGCATTGTCTGTCTTCTCGTAAGCTTTTGAAATAGCTTTATCCGTATGAGTCCAAAACTCTTCCTAAAAGACACAAAACAAAATATTATAGTAAAACCGTTGTACACACCTTCTCTCTTAACACAAGAAAACATGTTCTAATTGTGAAACCACACTACCAAAAACCTACCTCTCTTAGAATATTATTAAACAAATGCTTCTGCAAGTATAGAGGTACTTTATCTCCTAAGTGGCCATCAAAGATGGCAAACAGAGCAAGGTCATGCCCTTTGGCTTGGGAAAATTTGGCAACGTGGTAATCTTCCATAGGATGATTTGCCTTGCCTTTAACAAGACTAAAACCATACGCAACTCTTACATGACCTTGTAAGCATTTTCCTCTACCTTCTTCTGAGGAAGAGAGACCTGTAGACTAGAATACAAAAAGCCAATTGTTACACGTAAAGATCAACAACAACAGTCAAGCCTTCTTCTCACAAGTGTATTGTTACACGTAAAGATCATAACATAAAAAATATTTCACAATTACAAGCACATAGAGTTCTAGTGTCATGCTGAAATACTTATTATGTTCGTGACAAAGATACAGATGACATTAAATACACTGAAATTGCAATCAATGATGAAAATTAAGAAATAATAAACTGAGTATTCGGAGATACCACGCGTAAGAATAATGTCGAATCACTTCAGTTTAAATTTAGAAAAACAACAAAAGTTCATCGTTTTCTGACAAGTTGTGTGGGTGAAAGGAAAAAAAACCAGCTATTCAAGAGCTTAGCACACCAAAAACTATTCTGGTTGAGGTACTGAAGCATAGTAGTGAACTTGATGACCTCACTATATTCTTAATGAATGAGGTTGGTTAAAAGGGCTAAGATTTGAAAATATACACTAATATGGAAAATCATGTAATGTTTCAAATTAGTCATTTTTGTTATGTTCAATAAATAGAATGTGCATTCTTAGGGTTCACTTCAAATCGCTGAAAAACCTTTGCATTCTGTGTTATGCACTTACACCTTGCTGCTTGTTCACACTGGACACGAATAGAATGCATATTCCAGCATAAAGAAGAAAAGACGTTCTTACTCCGGTGAGTTTGGACAAAAACGGCGCTATCATAGATACAAGACAATTAACAAAGAAAATAACTTGAATGAAGTGGTTATGCCAAAGGTTTTTCATAACCACGTCATTCACGACTGCCACTCCCATGCCAAACATCTGACATCCTGGATACTTAACAAATAACAAACCCAATCAAATGCATATACTCATCAAATTGCTAGTCATGTAAGAGAACGTTAAAAGCAGATATAAACATCACTCTCAAATAGTAACACTGCTAATTACATACAGAATAAATCGTGATTCAAATTGGTTGACTAAACAAGTCACATGCTAGAAATCACTCATAAGTAGGAGTAGATATCACAATTCACAAGACTTCTTCATTGAACCTTATAACTTACACTCTTGTAAGCCAGCCTAAACAGTACATGATACTGCACTAAAAACCACTATAAATAAATAGCCACTCACTGCAACAACAAAAAACCAATGTAAAGTAGCGCATGATTGGTACTGATCTGTGGCTATTACCCCAATTCGGTTCTAAATAGTAATAATTCAACTGAACGTGTTTGACTTCCTCAAGAAAAAAAAAGAACTCAACTATCCTTAAGAGTTGCAGCAGACTAACATTCTCGTCCCTCCAATCCTCCATATGCACTTCTTCGCTGCTTCTGACTCTGACTTTCAGGTTTAGAATTCACTAAAACCCCTAAATCTCGTAGCTTAAAAGATAGGATAACAAGACTAAACAGGAAATCCCCCACACATGATAAATTAGAATCAGAGAATTGAATGCCGTGCACTTGAATGAATGACTTGATGATCAATAATAAACTCACATACTTAAGAAGAAGAAGAAAAAAAAGTAACCGAAGAACATGGTTTAGGTTGATAAGAAAGGGCGGGTGAATCAATCTATCACCTGAGAGCAGCAGCCCTTGAAAGAGCACAATATATCCATACAAGCTCCTCTCCCCTCAAATTGTTGTCATATAAAAATCCCTTCGTCAACAGAAGTCGATTTCCGGTCAGCAAAATCGGTCCTAAACCACCGAATCCGATTATCAGAAGGGAAAGTAAAATCCCCCAAACGATAGAAAGTCAATCCTCTTACCTCCGGGCCGCTTAGACGAACAAGTCCGATAGAAGAGATAAATCGCCCCTTCCTTCCTTCCTTCCTTTTTTCGTTCCTTAAGCAGAAAATTGATGAAAACAAAAACCGATTGTCTCCGATTTCGGTAGTCTCTGAGAGTTGCAGCGTCTCCGCTTCAGTGCCGGAGAAGACGGCCGGCGCACTTATCTTCGAACCGAATCAAAACGAGAAGCATGAAAAGCGGGGAGAATCGTGTGTGTAACCGTTTCATGGCGAGTCTTCTTCGGGAGAGAGTTTGGAGAAATTAAAATGCAGACGAACTAAAATAGAAATAAGTAAATATTTATTCGGGAATAAGAAAGAGGAGGAAGCAAAATTAAAATAATAATAATAATAATAATAATAATAGTCTAAAGATGAGACTAGGCTTTTGTTGACTTTGCCGCCTCCTCTAAAGAATACTGCTTATATTTCACATGCCTGACGCATGACCGCAAGTCAGCCGCGTTTTTGAAAATAAAGGGCACTTACAAGGGAATTATTAAAGCCTTTAAAGGCATTCTAGTTTTGACTAGACTTATCATTTTGATAAGCACACTGTGCTTTTTCCACATATATTGTTAAAGACCCCCCCCCCCCCCCCAAGTGTTAATTGCACTGCAAAAGAGTTGAAAGACATCACACTTGAATTTTCCAGGTTTCTTAAATCCCCGCTGTAAGGCAAGACACCTCAAATTTGTTGAATTATGCTCATCTCTCAGTGATTTCCCATAAAGCTTGCGGAACAAAAAAGTCAAAACAAAAGGAAACAGTTGCAACAAAAAAGTGCTCCTATTAATTTGACGGCAATGACGGATTTCAGTCGCATCATCCAATTGTGTAAACCATACATTGAGAAGGAGATTAGTAGATTCTCAGTTTATAGAAACAAAGAAGAAGATAGAAATAATGAATAGGTACACAGATATAACTCCATTAACGCTAGGCATAGAGGAGGACTTGGAAAAGAAGAGAAGAAGAAAAAAAACCCCGGAATTATACGAAATTTGATGGAGGATGCCACAGCATACACAGAAGCCAAATCAGTCGGCACCGGGCAAAAGTCATCGCTGGCCTCCACTTCCTCGGCGTCGGAGGACACACCCCACCGCCGGCACACACCCCCCTCTCTTCATTGAACCGGAGAACCTCTGTCGGCAATTGTGTGCAAGCTGTTGCAGGGCGAGTTATAAGAAATTATGGTGCCACTACTAGCTAAAACTGTGATGTCTTTAAGAATTCCCTAAAACAAATTAGGAAAAATTATATTTGGCCCGAAATATAAATATTCTTTATCAAGATTTTTAATAATATCTTAGTTTTATCAATTACATATATTAAACCAAGAAAAAAAATAAAGAGTAAAAGCTGAAGTGGAGTTGGTTCTGTCTTTTTTGTCCCCTGTGATATTTAATTGGTGGATAAGAGTCTTTTGATTTTCACTTTGGATAGTCGTTGACAATTGACTCAATGAGGCAATGCAATTTGAGGTTACTTTCATTAAATATCTTGGTATTTCAGCAATAATCATGTTGTGAAGCATTTATCATTTTTTCCATGTTTTTTTTTGTATATTGGTTGGCTGTTTTTGTGGATGATCTACATAAACAAAGTGTCCATGTTATCATAAAAGATTCATAAATCATATTCGTACTTCCCAGCTATTTAATTTGAGCTTTTTAGGTCGAGGTTGTGACACAAAGTCCTTCCATTGATTGGGTTGTGATGCTGTCAATTTCTTATGCATGTAGTGTCTAAATCTTCAGAAAAACTGGTGTTGTTATTTGCAATGGCAAGAAGGAAGAAATGTAGATCACAAATTGTCGGAGTGTGATTTTTGTAAACCCTCAAATATGCGTGGAAAAGCAGGAAAAAGGGAGAAAAAAGAGTGTGGTATTTTAAAATAAATTTAATATATATTTTTTAAAAAATTAATACTTAGTTTCTCCCTCATCTCTTTCTGCATTATATGGTTAGCAGAAATCCAACAAATGGACACATCACATGTTCTTTTGCATTTTATCAAGCAGCTCTTCTTCTTCTTCTTCTTCTTCGCAGGAAGTTGGAGGCACCCCAAAGACCCAATCAAGCACATTCAAGTACTTGGATCTGAACACATCCCTCTCCCGAGCATAACAGTGCATGATTATCGCCGTCGCCAAACTGAAAACAATTACATCCGCTCGCTTCAACCGCGAGGCATGGGGAAGGTATCCGGCATCCGAAACACATGTGAAGAAGCTCTCTATCGCGCGCCCGACACAGTACAACGATATCTCTATCCTCCTGCTCTTCTTCTCGAGTGCCAGCGCTGTACCCGTCAAGAACTGCAATGATAGAAGGATAAAGCCTCAGTTATCATCATTATTAGCTATGGCTCCGTTTGGGGGGACTTATTTTCACCGGTCAAGCGGTTAAAACCGCATGAACCGGACCTTAATTAAGGTCCGGTTCATGCGATCGTAACCGCTTGACCGGTGAACGGAGCCTATATCTCTTATAATAATCGGTGCAAATCATTTTGAATAACTTCTTTCGGTATAATAATTCTTTTATCGTATGATAGTTAACTCAGCCCGGAGCCAAATAAAAATCATAATGTTACAATATGAAGAGCGTTCTTAGGAGTCAATAGAGTGAAAAAGATGGTCAAGCTATGGACTTTGTCGTGCTGGGAAATTCCTCCAAGTATGGGTCCGAGCATTAGATTTTATGGTCAAGCTATGGCTCATCTGCAGACGTCGTTGTATTAGAAAATTTTGTCAAATCTAAGACCGAGTTATATGCTGCGTCTCTCAAAAAAATTCTTCCGCACGTTCCGTTGAGTAATTCCTCCACATACCCATTTTTCGAATTTCGAGGGCAAGGTTCTACATAATAAAGATGGCTAGGGATGTCTAAAAATATCGTATAATTATTGTGATGGTGTTCAATAAGATTACTTAAATTATATCACATATTCACATTGATCATTAACTTTGTCAAATAGGAGTTTTGTTCTTGATCATTGTCGGCCTGTATAACCAGGGAATGGTGGTGGCAGCCGCCATGCAGAAAAAAATATGAAAGTTTTCTAATCAAACCCAATATTTTGAGATTCTTCGAGTACTTTCCAAGAGTCTGATGATGGTGACGGTTCTTTAATTTGATCACTGAACTTCTGGAAATTAGCTCCGAAAGGTTGATTTGGGCGAAATTGGAGCCTCATCAAAACTGCATGAAAAATCTAAGATTGAAGAGTCTATATGTCTGAGTGTTTTTCAAAGAGGAATCCAACATTGCTTTCATATTTGAATTTTGTTGAGCAGATGAGAAGAATCGACTTTTAAGTTTTTCAATCGTACGGGTCAAAGAACCTATATTTTTCCCCCAAAGATTAAACCCGGGCACATGCCCCCGGGCACATGCCCGGATGTGCCCGTGAATAAATTCCGCCCATGACTTGTTGCGGCTTGCCCGATGCTCCGGTAGACCGGTCTAAACTGAACCGTCTTAACTCTGGAGCAGTCGAGCGCGCAAACAGTCAAAAAGGGTCGAGACGGCTGTCAAAGTGATTTTATTAACGTGGAAAACCCAGGAAGAGGGTAAAAACCACGTGGCTGGGACTGTGCCGACTAAACTTCCACTATTCTTCTTTTTTAATACAGGATTTGACGGAGAATTCGAGGGCAACGGGCCGCCTCTCGTTACAATTGTACTTCTTGATTGTGCAGTGGACAGCAGCGCGCTTTGAGCGCCCTGGAGTCTCTGGTGGATGCTCGAAAGCTGGAGTATCACCCTTGGCAAGTACTGGAATCTGCGGCTTGCCTCATGTTGTTTGAGGAGACTGGAGCGGTGGACTTGTTGTTATGTGAGGGGTGTGGAGCGTACGGGGTGTGTTAAACACGTAGCAAAGTGCGCAAGAGGTGAAACGTGTGCAAGGTAAAAAGTGCGCGGTGGATTCCCTAAGTGCGCTCGAAGGGGACTCGAAGATCTTCGAAGACGTTCAAAGATCTTCAAAGGCGAAGAAGATCTTCGATGGATTCTTCGAGGAGCTCTCACGTGCATAAGAGGCAAAGCGGGAGGAGGAAAAGATGGATCGAAGGAGGGCATTGGGGTCCTATTTATAGTTTTTTGAGACGGTTATGATGGTTACGCGGTCATACACACATCAAAACCGGTTTATGTGTTATATGCAAATCGATTTATTATATTTTATGACAAATATTTTTAGGGAATTTATTATACGCACGCCAATTATTAAATTTGGTTATGTGCACCCCCCCCCATAATGGATGGTTATGCGAGGTAGTTACGTGGTGATCGGACAGTGGAGATTCGGCGGCGGCAAAGGGGCCGATCGGAGGAGAGCCAGCCGGTGATGGCGAAGGGGTCAATCGGCAATGGGACCCGGCCGACGAGGACCGACCAACGGAGGGGTCGGCTGGGCATCCGGCTGAGGGGGCCGACTGAGCGCCCGACCGGGCACGACCACGCGGACGACAGGGAGGCCGCTCGAGTGGCCATGCGGCCGAGAGGCCGCGCGGAGGCCAGCCTCCAGGGCTCGCGGTTGTCCGCCCGGAGCGCGCGGCCACGCGGCTGCGTGGCCAAATTAAGGGCTGCACGGGGGCAGCTGGCCGCCAGCTCGGCCACGCTCGGGGTGCGCGGCCATGCGGCGCGGCGGCCGGCCGAGTGGCCGGCCGTCTGCTCAGCCTCGTGGGGCGTGTTGCCACTAGCCACGCGGCGGCCCGATCGGTGTGGCGGTTTCATCATGCGCGGTGCACGCATGGCGGTTCGGGATGGTTTTGTCATGGAGTTAGTGGGGTTGACTTGGATCAACCCTACATAGCCCCACGACCCCCACTAAGTTAGTGGAGGATGTAAGAATTCCGGCTATCCGCACCCCGAAATTCATATAAATTGAGAGTGCACTCATCATGACTATATCTTCTTTTTAGTTCTTTTTTATGATTCATTAAATGTGACTTAACCACTTTGGTCTGTTTTCAATTACTTAATTTGTGACAGTAGTCAATCACAATGTTCATATATATAAAAGAACCATATTCAGTATTTTGCATAAGAATTTAATGACTAATTAGCCAAAATCTTACTGTTCCTGCAGCAACCAATGGAATGTTACATCTATCAAAAGTTCTGAAGAGGATGCAAGTCCAAGCCCTGAGAGAAGAACACAAAGGTTAACGTTCTTGAGGTAATACAACTAAATACTAATAACAAATTGATGAAAGGATTTGCTTTTTAATGTGAAATTTTATTGTGTGTGTGTGAGAGAGAGAGAGGGAGTTATTTATTGGGATCTACACTCAATTTTGTGAAATTAGAGGAACATCTCCTCTATCTTTCAAAGGTACCAAAACCTCCCCTCTAAGTTTAGCAGTTTACATTATTAACATACATGTACTAACAATGTAAATTTAGAGGGAAGGCTTTGGTAGTTTTGAAAGATACGGGAGAGATCCCTGTTGTAGAAAACTTTATTCAATCAAAAGAATCACTTTACAACTTATGAGAATACATAGATATAGGAAGAGAGAGAGAAGTGTAATACCAATATAAGATGTGAGACTAAACTAAGTTATATGAGCTACAACATGGGCCTGAGAATGGGCCTAATTATATGGCTTCTTTAATACTTCTAACACTCCCCCACAAGCTGGAGCATACAAGCCGTAGGCACCAAGCTAGGACAAAAACTGATGATATAGTGGTCGAGATAGTGTCTTGGTAAATATGTCAGCAACTTGCCCAGAAGCAGGAACATGCTCCAATTCTACTTTCCTCAGTTGAACCTTCTCCCGAACGAAGTGGGAGTCAAATTAAATGTGTTTTGTTCGCTCATGAAACACTGAATTCTTAGAAATATGTATGGCAGCCTGAATATCGCCAAAGAGAGTTGTTGGTGACGATAGTTTAACTCCCAAATCATCAAGGAGACTCTCAAGTCAGGTAAGTTCAGATACAACAACCGTTATTGCATGATACTCAGCTTCAGCAGAATAGCGAGCAATAACTGACTGCTTCTTGCTATCCCATGCGATAAGATTTCATCCAAAATAGGTACAGAAACCAGTAGTGGAGCGTCGATCATCCAAAAAGCCTGCATAGTCAGCATCAGAATACGCAATAAGAGATAACGAGGTGGATGGATTATACGCGAGTCCTTGTCCAGGAGAGGTCTTCAAATACCTGAGGATGTGTTCGACCACCTGGAGATGAGAGATCTATGGTGCATGCATAAAACGACTGACCACTTCAACGGCAAATGAGATATCAGGTCTCGTAACAGTTAGATATATCAATTTTCCTACAAGCCGCCGATAGTACTCTGGATTCGGAAGCAGTGAATCAGTGTCTGATTCATGAGCAAAAAACTTGTGGTTGACATCCATCGGGGTTTTTGCGGGTTTGCACCCTGTGAGGCCCGCATCTTGAAAAGGATCAAGACAATACTTCTGTTGTGATAGGACAAGGTCATCAAGTCGCCTTGCTAGCTCAAGTCCAAGGAAGTACCGAAGATTTCTCATATCTAAAGTCTGAAAATAGAGTTTAAGTGTTGTTTAATCTGTTATATCCCGGTGGAGTCATCACCAGTAATCAAAATATCATCCACATAGACTAGGAGAATGACAGTCTCGGTTGATTGATGACGAGTAAAAAAAGAGAAGTCCGCCGAGCTTCTCTTGGAACCAACCTCATGAACGGTCTTACTGAATTTTTAAACCAACCCCGAGGAGACGGTTTGAAACCATAGATAGATTTTCAGAGCAGACACACACGAGACTCCCTCGTGATCGCAAACCCGGACGGTTGATGCATATAGACAGTCACAAGAAGATTGTCATTCAGGAAAGCATTCCTGATATCCAGCTGATGTAGAGGCCACTGACGATGAACTGCTAAGGAGATCAGAACTCGAACAGAATTTAACTTGGCGACAGAGGAGAAAGTTTCATCATAGTCAAAGTCATTGTTGTTGAGTGAACCCCCAAGCCGAGCTTTTAGACGTTCAACTATCCCGTCTGCATCATGTTTGATTGCAAAGACCCATTTACAACTAACACAACTCTGTCAAGAAAGAAGAGGTACAAGATCCAAATTCTGATTGACCCAAAGAGCAGCCATTTCCACATCCATGGCCGCACGTCACCCCGGATGTTGGAGAGCCTCTTGTAAAGAGTTAGGTATAGAAACGGAGGAGAAAGAGAGTGCAAATTTAAGCATAGGTGGGGAGAGGCGGTGGAAGGAGACATAATTTGCCAAGAGATGAGCCGTAGAGGTTAATGCCGGATCGACAGGCCACGAGATTACACCGGTAGAGGGAAGCTGTTGTAGGGCATCAGTCTTGGGAGGATGACGAGTGTAGATACGAAGGAGGGGGTAGTTTGGATTGGACTGACGTGGGAGTAGGTGTGGAAGGAGAGATGGAACCGAAGACGTGATCGAAATTATGGGCCGAGGTAGAGGAGGAAGAAGAGGATCTGTAGGGGTGGTGTGAAACGGTTGATCTTTATGAAAAGTTACATCAGCAGAGGTGATCATTTTACTGTCGGTAGGGAAAAAGTAGACATATTCCTTTTGGGTGCGAGAGTATCCGACAAACATGATTTTTGTAGCACGGGGAGTAAATTTGTTAGTGACAGGACCAAAGTTATGGACATAACAAGTACATCCAAAAACACGAGGCGGGAGAGAGAATAGATCCTTAGACAGGATAAGGAGGGTGACTGGAACTGCAAAGTTGAGGATAGACGAGGACATGCGATTGATGAGATGATAGGCGGTAGAAACTGCAAAGTTCCAGTATAGTGGAGGAACCTGCATTTGAAACATTACAGATCTGGCGACATCGAGAAGATGTCGATTTTTCCGCTCTGCCACACCATTTTGTTGATGGGTATAGGCACATGAAGTCTGATGGATAATACTGAACTCAGTGCACAGATTATAGAAGGTACGGCTGGTATATTCTCGCGCATTATCAGTACGAATAATTTTTAAGAAAGTAGAAAACTGAGTGCGAGTCTCCGTAATAAATCTACGGAAGATAGATGAGAGTTCGGTACGATCACAAAGTAAGTACAGCCAGGTAACGGGCGAGTAATCATCAATAAATGTTACAAAGTAACGATAACCAAAAACACTAGGGATCTTATATGGTCCCCAAATATCAGAGTGAACTAAAAAAAAGGAGCATCGCTCTGAGTACAAGAAGTCAAAGACACGCGATGTTGTTTGTCAAAGATACAAGATTCACAAGTAAACTTCTTAAGAGAAATATCTGGAAGAGCTTTCTTGAGAATCTGGAGAGGAGCATGACCAAGTCGACGATGCCAATCAACAGAAGAGAGTGGTGGGCGCAGTAGGTGTAACATCCAGAAGATACAGCCCGTTGGACAGCCGCCCCTTACCAAGTGTAGTCTGCGTTTGTCGATCATGTACCACAAGAGGAGCGTGAGAAGCTAACACAACAATCAAGATCTTGAGTAAGTCGACTAGCATAGAGTATGTTAAAAGGGGATCCCGGGACATGAAGAACCGAGGATAACGAGAGGGTTGAAGTAAGAGGCATATTTGAAGTGCCAGAAACCGGGGTGGAGGTGTCACCATTGGTCACGGTAATGAACTTGGGATAAGCAGAGTCCAAGTATTGAGGTGATTTCTGCGAAGAGATGTGATGTGTGGCACCGAAATCCACAATCCATTGAGAGTTGTGGGAGAGGCAAGATATACTTTCATTGGTGATCGACGTCACGGAGCCAGAGGAGCGACTAACCACTCCTTGTAACTATTGGAGTTGAGCGCGTAGAGCAGCAATGTCATCACCAGTGGCGGAGGGTGAAGCTGTAGTAACAGAAGCAATAAGGTGAGGAGGCAGACCATGTTTGCGATAACAGGTTGCCTCAGGGTGACCATCCCGACCGCAGCGAGAGCATTTAAAGAAGGTACGACCACCACGACCCCGTCCCCGAGAATGGCGACCTCCACGAGCCAGTGGACCTAAAGCAGAAGGAGCAAGAGTGGAAACAGTCTGCTGGAGAAGAGCTGGACTTAGATTTGTAGGAGTATCCGGTGGAGGAGTAACTTTCAGGAGTATTGACCAAACATCAGATATAGACGGTGTAAAGGCGGAAGGCAGAATCTGAGCCCGGACACTATGAAGATAGGGTGGAACACGAGCCATCATCATAACAATTCCAACTGCTTCTTTCTGCACCCGTTGCGCCACCAAATCCTTGGTGGGAGACTGGTGTTGTATCCATGCTTCAACAAGTGTTTTAGCTCGAGCAACAAATAAAGTCAAGTCACTAGTGGCCCCGGGGTCAAGTGATTGAAGGTCGGTAATTATGTCAAACAGGTGTTAAAGGCTGTCCTTGCCAGAATAAAGGGAGTGAAGATCCTCCCACATAACATGGGTCGTCTCATGATACATAGTCATCCTATATGACTCAGTGTCCAGGGAGTTGAGAATCCATGATTGGACACGACCATCATCCCGGATCCATTCCTCGATGGGAGAAGTTGGAGGAACCTCAGTCAGGTGATGAAGAAGATCTTTAGTTTGTAGAACACGGCGAACAGAGTGAACCCATTCAACAAAGTTGTGTTTCCCACAAGGGGAGATGGTAATGATCTAAAGTTCATCACGAAGTTCAATGGGCGCAGCAACAGCAGTATGACCAAGAAGGGAGGAAGTCGCAGTCGAATCCATCACACAACAAGCAGCAGTAACCGGGTAGACAGAACAGGCGGGCAGAAGCAACAGAAGGAAAGGCGAACTGCGAGAAGCACGACAGCTAACCCAAGCGGACAGGAGAATAGGCTGAGAGGTCAGAGAAGCACGATCAGCCAACAGGCCGCGCGGCTAGAATAGTGCGGGCAGTGACCTGGGACTCAGGACAGAGAGGCGGCTAAGCGGCTTGGAGGGAGCTCGTCGCACTGGGAGAGCAGCGACCTAAAGGAGCATCGAGAAGAACAAACACAACGAACAAACCGTAGACCGGCTGGCTAAGACCAACAAGCAGAGGAAGAACGAACACAGCAGCAAAACCACCGAGAAGAAAAGCGGTTAGCAGACCGCGTAGCAGACCGCAGCGAGCAGACCGACACGAATAACAAAGAGGAGAGAGCAGACTGCGGTGAGCAGCAAAGGGTAGCGAGCAGCGAACAGACCGCTGCGAGCAAAAGGAAGATCGCAGCGAGCAGCAAAGAGGAGTCCGTAACCGGCAGACCGCGGAAGGAAAAGAGCAGACCATCGCGGACAAGGGCAGGTCGCACAGTGTCAGGAAAGTGGGACCCAGTAGAGAAGCTATAAACGAGGAGGCTCAAAAGACAAAGAAGACACCAGCACGACGAGAATTCTGCGGATAGAAAAGTGATATCCACTAGAGAGGAGATGCGGTTAAAAGGAGCGTAACCACCGAACGAACCAGGAGACCGCAGGAGAGGAATGCGGTTAGAAAAAGCTAACCACCCAGAGTGATCGGTGCTCTGATACCATGTAGAAAACTTTATTCAACCAAAAAAATCACTTTACAACTTATGAGAATACATATATATATATATATATATATATATGTATACGAGTGACAGGCACGGGCCTCCGGCCAGATGACTACGCGCCACAGTATAAGGCCGGCGACGGCGTGCTTCGCCCGCCCCTGACGGGTCCTGCGGACTGCGCCCGCAACATATACATATGAGTACTCAAAATGATCGTAAAAAAATTTAAATTAATATTACAATATTTAATTTGTAAAAAAATATATTTTTATACCTAAAAAAATTATTTTTTCCCTCTCTATTCCTATTCTATATATACGAGTGACAGGCACGGGCCTCCGGCCCGATGACTACGCGCCACAGTATCCGGCCGGCGACGGCGTGCTTCGCCTGCCCCTGACGGGTCCTGCGGACTGCGCCCGCAACATATACATATGAGTTCTCAAAATGATCGTAAAAAAATTTAAATTAATATTACAATATTTAATTTGTAAAAAAATATATTTTTATACCTAAAAAAAATATTTTTTCCCTCTCTATTCCTATTCCTCCCTCTCTCTCTTTCCCTCTCTCCCTCTACCCCGCACACTCTCACCCTCCCCAATCTCTCCTTTTCTCTCTCTCCCTCTCTCTATTCCTCCCCCTCTCTCTCTTTCCCCCCCTCTCTCTCCCTCTCCCCAGCACACTCTCCTATGTGGTCTGTAGGTTTAGGATCCCTATAATTTTTATTTTTTTAATAATTAAATAATGAATGGCTGTAGAAATAGTGATTGAGATCCAATGACCGTAATTACTCCAATAGCTTTTAAAAGCACGGATTTAAAAACCATTTCATATTTCTTTATATGTAGAGATATATATATATATAGGAAAAGAGTGAGAAGAGTAATCCCAATCTAAGATGTGGGACTAAACTAAGAGAACTATATAGGCTACAACATGGGCCTAAGAATGGGCCTGATTACATGACTTCTTTACTACTTCTAACACCTATAATTATGTAAACTTAAAGAGGAGTTTTTTTATAATTATTCCTATATATCAATACTATTTATAAAGAAAATTTCCTTTATAATGCATTACAACATGAACATAATCTAGACAGCTCTATTTAGCTAATTATTTCAAATAAAAACATAAATTATATTAGTATTATCTAGGAAAAAATGTACTTTAGGGCGCAAAACAATCTGAACCACTCAATTTATTTAATTCTTTCAAATAATAACTTGAATTATATGAGTTGTCTTACCAAGTAAAAACATAATTTTGGGCTAAACTTTAACTATAAATAAATATTTACGAATCTTATCAAGTAAAAAATACTTGTAGGCTGCCAAAGCATAGAAAACAGTGAGCGACAATGGGTATTGTAATTCGTGGTGACCACTGCACGGGATAGATACTGTTATAATTTGCACGGATTTATCACGCTTCACATTGACTGAAAAGGTTTTACAATAGTCGAAACAGGGGGTAGTGAATTGTGGCTGCTCATATGTATATAGGGCTGTTTACTGGAACATTTCCTATAAGTTTGCAAAATTACAGGTTACACCCCGTGTTTTGTCTAGGAGAGTATTTTTGTGCATGGATGTTATGAAATGTAAACTCAAAAGAGAGGTCTTTGCAATTTCGAAAGATAGATGGGTGAACCAGTATTATGTAAACTCACAGAGGAGGTTTGAATAATCAATAGTGTGCATATATATATATATATATATATATGGATAATTACCAGGACTTCCCCTGGGAGTTTGCATAATTACAGGTTGCATCCCTCTATCTTTCCAATTTTCATTTACCTCCCCCTCTAAGTTTTCCCAATTTACAAAAATGTCCCTTTCGTTAGAAATATGGTTGAAAAATGATAATATTAGCCAAATTATTTTATGATATTACAATTTTATCCTTTTAAAATGATTCTAGATTCAGGTAAAATGTAATGCACCTATTTCAATGTAGAGTTATTACAAAGGATAAAATTGAAATATCATTAAATAATATGGCATATATTATCACTTTCCATCTATATTTTTAAAGGAAGAGGTCACCCATTTCAATGTAGAGCCATTACAAAGGGTAAAATTGAAATATCATAAAATAATTTTGGTGATTTTATCATTTTCCATCCATATCTCTAACAGAAGGGGCATTCTGTAAACCGGGGTAACTTTGAGGGGAGGTAAATGTAATTTTGAAAGATAGGGCGTGTAACCTGTAATTATGCAAACTCCGAGGGGAGATCCTGTAATTAACCCTATATATATATATAACCTTGATGTTTTAGGAGAAAAGCCCTTGATTTTCTTTAAAACATAAAAAAACACAAGCAATCAATAAGACTTGCAATAAAAATAAACAAAACCAAACTGTTTTGTTTCAATAATGAAAGAAAACATATGGCTGAAGTATCAAAACTAACCATGCTGACGCACAGTATACAGAGAGAAACAAGCTTGATTTTGCAGTACCAAAAAGAGTCTTGGCTAGGATGGTGTAGGGCCTGTAGAGCATTGGCAAGGTTGTAAGACATCAGCACAGTATATTTTTAACAGTATCAAAAATAGTATGCCAAAAATTTGGTAACCAACGCACTCCAAACAAGACAAGAAAAACCAAGACAAAAGTTACAACAGGCAAAAGCAGCTACTCACGGGTTGCTTGGTCCCAAGCTTTATTGTATATATGCCCCACTTGGGGATGAATAAGATATCTATTATATTCTATTCTTTAGCTTATCTAGTTCTAACATGTAGCAAAGCTATTTCCTTGAAGCAAAACAGTTTCCTACATCTCCCTTTCTGGATGTCGCTTGCCTGGACTCTCCTGCTTGTGGATTCACCCAGCTTACGCCTTCTCCCTTCGATGAGAAGGTTCACCCATGGATGATAATACCGAGTGCATCTTCTCGGGAAATTCAACGGCATTCCCTCATGCAGATGACAGCGACAATGACAACATCTCTAAGTTTTTCTATTCAACCCAAATCCCTCTGGCACACGACAAGGACAAAATGTCACCTGAAAGACTTCATCGCTCACGATTAACTTTTTTGCTGAGCACTGCTCCTCACTGTTTTTCCAACTGTTTGAAGTTTCCCCTTTAGAGAGGCCTTCTTACTACTGCTCATTACTTCCCATTGCTTCATTGTAGTTTACTCTTGCTCTTTATTACTTTAGCCAAACCCTGCTTCTCTGCTCTGCATCCACGACTCAATGCAGCTTCTTTGCTCTTGCACATCTATAATGACTGCAATTGAGGCTATGTTTGCTTGAGAGTTTCCGCTCCGTATTGTTTTTAAGTAATCGCCGTTTTAATTTTTGAGGCGTTTGCAGGCAAGTTTACACAAAAAGACATTTATAAAATAAGAAGAAATATGACATTATTCAACCGGAGCCCGGAGCTCCTTTTTGTGCGGTCTAGACGCGCTTCTGCGGAATGCATGAGAAAGAAGGCGGAGCTCTCAACTAGCCTCCCAATGCTATTCCCCGCTTCTCCCCCGAGACTCATGATCTTTGCCGGCGACCTGAGTCGTAGAAAATGAGAAATGACGAGGAGGATCAGAGGCGGATACCGAAACTGGACCTGGGCTTACGCACTAACCAGTGTTGGGAGTCGTTGTTGAACTTGATCTTTTCTAGAGTGTGGGAGAAGGCTCTGGTGGTGGTGGTGGTGCGCCATAATTTTCAGGTCTTCACCGGCTGGTAGATTATGGGAAGTTGGAAGCATAAGAAGCTTGGAAGAAGGGAGATTGCTCTGTTATTTGCAATAGCTCCAGACTGGGAGATTGCAAGTAGATTGATGGATATACAAGGTGTTCTCCTAATTTCATGGTGTTTTCTCTTCCAGTTCTGTGTTGTCACACGGCTTGTATTTTTTGGAAAAATCTCTTGCCAACAGCAGTGAGATCCAAAAAAAGATGAGTAGTTCGTCAGTTCTTCTTCCGGCGGGAGTTTGGCCTCCTACTGTTCTTCTTCCCGCAAGAGTTCGCTGGTCTTGTTCCTGCGGGAGTTCGCTGCTCTTCTTCCCAATGGAGTTCGCTGCTCTTCTTCCAGCAGGAGTTCAGTTTCATGGCAGACCTTCACCGTCTTCTTCTTCCAGCTTCAGATCTAGGAATAAGGAGTTCCCGCAAGAGTTTTTGCAAAAAAAATTTATAGAGATTCTGATGACAGGAGCACTGTGATCATTTTGCAAAAATTTTAAGCGACATCAAATTTTTTTTCTGATGGCAGGAGCACTGAGAACAATCGAGTGTCTAATTTTTTTGCAAAATGTTATAATAATGTTGTAAGTTTTTCAGAAGTTATATACATAGAATCAAAAAAAGGTGAATTGCTTCGACCTCCTACTGTTCTTCTTCCTGTTATTAACCTCCGATTATTATTTTTATCCTATGGTTTATTCATGATAGATCTGTATAGATTGGCACAGTCATCTTGTATCTTTATTGGATGTCACAAGAGACAAAGATGGGAAAAGATATCTGTTACGAGCCGGTAATTGTGTGTGTGTGTGTGGGGTGGGGGGGGGAGAGGCGGAGATACATGGGGGTAATTGGGTAAACCCTAGAATGAGGGAGGAAATGAGAAGAACTAGAGAAAGAGAACCTTCATTAATATTTTGCATACCCCTTACATGACTCCCAAAGGCCTTCTATATAGGCGCCGATGGCATAATAGTAAATAACACCAACATAAAACAATTATTTAAAACACCTAAATGTTACCTGACTCGATACAATGACTCGACTCATAATAATAATAATAAACTAATAATAATATAAGATAACCAATGGAGGACCCGTAATACTCTATCCGTCCTTCAAAACGAGTTTGTCCTCAAGCTCGTGCACCATGCGGGTGGCCAGATCATCGGGTACCTAGATCGCCCTCCAGAATAAGGCACGGTAATCTGTAGTGATGGTAGTGGCGTCGGTGAGGAGTGACGCCATCAGTAAAACGGGCGGCAGATGGAATGTCATCGTCTGGCCTGCTGGAGGGGCTGATAGCAGCAGCCATGCGGAAGTCAGAGGGCCCACAAGCGGCGGCAGAAATGGATCTGTTGAGGTCGGTGGAGCAAGTATCGGAGGTCGAGGCGGCGAAGCGGCCGGTGGGATTGGCATGGTAGGGGCCGACGGAGCAAGAGTCGACGATGTGGCCAGAGGCGACAGAGCTGAGGTCCGAAGTGGAGGTGGAAGCGCGGCCAGTGGAGCTGACGGAGTAATAACCGACCGAAGAGGCGGCGCGGTGGCCGGGGCCAGTAACTGCGGAATGATGGACACAAAAGTAGATGGTGGTGGTGGCGACTGCTCGAGAGGAGTTGGTGGGGGTGGAGGTGGAGGCTGCGTCAAAAGGTTGACAGCAGAGCCCCGAAGTGAGGATGGCGGCGAATTCGGGGAAAGAGGGTACCTGAAAAGTCGAGCGAGATCCTCCAGAAAATGTGTGGTGTTGGCGGTGAGGGTCGCCTCAAGTTTCTCAAGAGCCGCACGAGCGGAGGCCGCCTCGGCAGCGCTTAATGGTGCATCCATAAAAATCAAAATCTGATTTTATATTAATAAATTAATCAAAATAATTTGATTAATAAATTAAAAATAAGGATCAAATCTTTTTTTTTTGTATCCAGGGAGTAATGGGTCAGGGGATGAAAAGGAGCTGGGTTGTGCTGCGGGGGGCTCGAGGAATGAAAAGGAGTGGGTTGTGCTGCGGGGGGCTCAAGGAATGAAAAGGAGCGGGCTGTGCTGCGGGGGGCTCGAGGAATGAAGAGGAGCGGGCTGTGTCGACAAGGATGGTTGCGGTGCTGTTCCCGGACGGAATCAGAGAAGAAGAAGATGGTTGGAGGTGTTGTTGCAGGCGGCGGACGGGAATGGGGCTTCTTTGCCGCGAGGGCTGAAGCAGCGACCGGTTGCTGTGTTCACGCAAGTGCCTGCGGCCCCGGCAGTCGGAGCCACGGCGGAGGTCGTCGATTGCTGCGAGCAAGGAAGAGGAGTGCTGGCGGATGGATCGGCAGGAAAAGGCGGATCGGGACTATTTCTGTCTGATTCGAGCGCAAAAATGGTGGAGCGGCGCGGCTAGGGCTTGGAATAAGCGGCGTTACTACGTCGACGGGCGTGGCTGCGAGCAGAGACAGTGTGGCCTTCTCTCTCTTTTTTTGATCTATCGCTGCTTGCGGTATGTTACGGGCGTGGCTGCGACCAGCGGGAACGGCGACCAGGGGGAGGAAAGTCCCTCTGATACCAAGTTGTTACGAGCTGGTAATTGGGGGGGGGGGAAGAGGCAGAGATACAAGGGGGTAAACCCTAGAATGAGGGAGGAGATGAGAAGAACTAGAGAGAAAGAGAGAGAGAGAGAGAATCTTGAGAGAGAAAGAGAACCTTCATTAATATTTTGCATACCCCTTACATGACCCCCAAAGGCCCTCTATATAGGCGCCGATGGAATAATAGTAAATAACACCAACATAAAACAATTATTTAAAACACATAAATACTACCTGACTCGATACAACGACTCGACTCATAATAATAATAATAAACTAATAATAATATAAGATAACCAATGGAAGACCCGTAACAATCTCCTCCTAAAATTGATGCATCCTATAAGGAATGAAAAAAAATCTAATTGTTATGGATTGGCTTGGCAGTTTGATGAAACTGAATATTCCAACAACTTTTCAATTCATGAAGGTATGCATATAAACAACACTCAATTAGGCATTCATAAATTTTTTTTACAAAACTCCGTTTTTAATAAACAGTATTTATACACTATTTTTCGAAAAGCTCTGCAAACTTCATTTTTGTCAGCTACTTTTTGATTAGCAACAGCCAAAAAAAATGAAGCCTGAAGAAATTCAGCTCCTGTCATAGGGAAGTAGATACGCCTGTCTTGCTTTTTTGCTCAGGGTTTCTTGGCACAAGGACCTCATTGTTGTGTTGATCATCAGAATTCTTTGCAGGTCCCACCATCGATCATCACTCTTGTGGGTTGGAGTCCAATGCCTGCTTCGCAAAATGCACTTTTTTGTTGGGTTTTCTCTACTTCTAGTCTTCTAGGTATCACTTTTGATTGATGTCTTCTAAGTTCTACCGCTAACATGGCTACCAACACAGAGTCTAGCCTTAATGTCATCTTGGAAGGTGATGCAGGGCGAATCTATAGGCGGCGGAAAATCAGTGGCCTAACCCTACATGCTATGCAAAGCCCAACGGATTATGTCACAGTTAGATAATAAATTTAAACATCCCACACATATAAATTCATAACAAGACACAATAATTAATTAGGGAAAAACAAGCTTAGACTTTCCTTCGCGTGAAGGGTCAAAGCAAGAGCGTGTGGCGAATAGACCCTGCAAATCACAATATTGATCTAAACAAATCACCACAATACAATATACCCAAACAAATATGAGATCAAATCTAATATAAATATGCTGAAAATAAAAATTCAATACAACAAGCACTCACCAAGTAGTGGGCTGACCAAGACAGTGAAGAATCCGGAGTCGGAAATGCGTATGCGATGATCCGAGGTGGAACCGGCGGCGTGGAAGACGATGTAGGTGGCTGTCCCCGGGGGTGGAGGGTGGAATCGGGCCGGAAATGGATAGATCCGGCCACGTGTGGGTAGATCCGGGTTGGGAAGAGTATATTCGATATTTTGGGATCGAATCCGGGCTAGGGAATGATGTACGAGTGGAGAAAATAACGGATCGGGGCTGGACAGTCCAGATCGGGACTGTTTTGGAAAGGGGTGATGGTGGGGAAGTGTATCGACGGAAAGGGATGATGAGGAAGGGTTGTAGGGTGGTCGGGTGGGGAAGAAACTGGGGAAAAAGGGGGGTCGGTGGGGTTGGCAGGATGTTAAACAATCGCCTGCCTGCAGCTATGGGGGAAGGCGGACAACTGGGGAGGGGTGGGCGCAAGGCTGGCTTGCTGGGATTTGATGTGGCTGACAGTTGACACGGAGAAAATAAACTTAGAACTTGAATAGTAAATTTCATGAATGAATAGTAAAACTTTAGGAGTGCAGAAATTTCTGGACAGCCAAACGGTGGCTGATTTGGGGGTTGTAGGGGCTGCAGGAGGGAGTTTGGGAGGGGAAAAAGAGGGCTAGGGTTAGGGGATACCTTGGGGAGGAGGATAAGCACCTAGGAGTCGTTACCTAGGATTCCACGGAGTCGACACCGTGGGATGATCGCGGGAATCCGGGAATTGTCTTCTCCAAATTCTGCAATCCCCTTTTTCAGCCCATACATGATCTATTTATAATAAAAAAGAGGTTAGGGCATCCCACCACCGATGACTATAATTGGCCGGAGGTGGGGCCACTCAAATACATCAAAATAAATGCAAATATAATAAACTAATATATGAAATTGATTCACAGCGCGAATCCGGACGCATCCGCGGAGTCCGATCGTCGGTCCGGGCACGTCATATATGAAAAGTCATCAATTGACCCCGAATGGGCCCAAACTCATCCACTACAAGTGTTCGTCTATGATTTGCATCAAAGAGACAACCCTGTTTGTTGTTCGGGGTCAGTTCAGTCCTATTTTTTTAGTTATTCTAGTGTTTATAATCCCCGGTAGCCACATCTTGTTGTTGGTCAGAATCAACGTGCTTAGCAAGTGTCAATATACTCATTTCACTCAAGAGTGTCAAACACTTGATCAGACAAAGGTCACAGGCTGCATCTGCAACCCTTGCATGTGTACTCAACTCAGACAAGTTGTGATGGTTGACGCTACATCACTCCTCAGGTTCATCGCAACAGTCATTACTCACCGATGATCAAATTCAGCAGGAGAATGCTTCAGATGTCAGGTTCACTGATCGTTATTTCTTTGAACCCTTACTTGTTCGCATTTGCAGGTATATATTGTCCCTTTTGGATTCTAGATTCATGAGTCACATGACCAATGATGCGTCAAAATTTTGCAGCATTACCCCTATCTGATGCTATGCCTCTATTCAAATTTCGAGTAGTGGTCATCTGACCAACTTACCTCACTTTCTTTTCCACTATGTTTATCATGTTCCTCGATTGACAATAGACTTCTTTAGGTTATTCATCTAATTGATATAACTCATTGAGGCAGAGTAGGGAAGTGTAAGTGGACCTTTAGACAATGCAAAAACTTTAGGTTTCCAATCAGTGAAATTCTAAATAAGCCCTAGAATGATGCATGTGTGTGGGATTTGATCCGATAAAGTTAGCAAAAATAATTAACTGCATAAAACTCATACAACAAACAGAAGTGTATATAGCAAAATGCAAAAAGCGAACAAATTAGCTTTTTCTTTGATCTGCGTGCTTTTATTTAATGACACAATTGGAATAAACATACAAGTCAAAAATTAATGACAACAATATTGTTAAAGCCAGAAAAATCTCTACTTCAAATGCTCGGACCTAGATGCAGCCTAAAGGGTATTGATCCTGCGGTCAAACGCCGCAGTTCTGATGGCTAGAACTAGAGAGAGAAATGTTTACAAGCACACCCAGGGTGCTTCAGCAGGGAGGCTTCACCACGTCCCGAAAGTTTAAAAGAAACTCCCCCTTCACGGGACGGGGAATGTATGTGAGAATACCTCTGGGGGCTTTGGATACTTGCCCATAGTAGCGAGTTACGAGAGCTACTCGCCCATACTCGCGAGTTACAAGGGCTACTCGCCCATACTCGCGAGTTGCAAGGGATACTCGCCCATACTCGCGAGTTGCAAGGGATACTTGCCCATACTCGCGAGTTGCAAGGGATACTCGCCCATACTTGCGAGTTACAAGGGCTACTCACCCATACTCGCGAGTTACAAGGGCTACTCGCCCATACTTGCGAGTTAGAAGGGGTACTCTCCCATACTCGTTGAAAAGTCTACAAATAGGCATCTCCTTAGGCAATTATGATATCGACGAATTACGGGTTATATAAATACACTAATAAGGGTACACATCCATAATCAGATAAATAATCTAGTCCATACAATAATGAAGAAAACAAACAACTAAAAATTCACAAGCGCAGAGAGCCATAGGCAAAAGGAGGTGGAGATCCCATGGTCGTGGAGGTGGAGGTAACGATGGCTATTTGAAGGGAGTAATATAACTGTGCGGGAACGGTCTGAGGGAGATCAGATTGGAGTTGGACTGGGAAAATGTGGCTTGCTTTTGGTAAGGGATGGTGTGATGGGGGTCAAGTAGGGTGAGGAGTAGAGAGGCTAGGGTTGAGTGATATTGAGAGGGGGTTGGCCAGGCCTTAGGAGGGCCTGGGAGTGGAGGGTAGTGGAGGATTGGGGCCGGGGAGGTGCGGCTACTGTTGGGAGGGAGTTTGGAGGGGTCGGCTGTTATGGGCAACGTGCCCATAAAGTTATCATATTATTATGATGTATGTTGTACTCTTTATTATATGTTATTATTAGTGTGAGTAGAGCTATTTACGGTAATGCCCTATATGTTCTATTTAAGGGTCCCTTGAGGACTTGTTCGAGGCATGAATGAAATAAAGTCTAATTCTTATTCTCTTGTGTGAGGCCTTGGTATCTCTCTCCTCCAACGAGCAAGCACCGCTTAGACAGCCGCGGTCAGGGCTCCCTGGTATCCTCGCTCCTCCGGTTATCCTCTGTCGCCCCCTCAGAGTAGGCCCATAAAAACTTGGTATCAGATCAATTGGTCCTCTTCCGCCAGTGTCATTCCTCTGTCGAAGTTCAAAACGTCGACTTCCAGCACCCTCCTCGACGAGTCCAGTAGTCGTTGTTTTCCTTCAATTCCAGCCCTTCGACACCATTAACACACAACAACCAGCTCCAGATTACGAGCTAACACTTCCTCCTCTTCTACTTTAATCCAGTCGATGAGAGCTCTTCCTCGATCTACAAATTACTCAGCGTAGAACCTGTGCCCTTCTGCTTCCACTTCAATCCGAACCGTTGTTGTCGACCCTGCGCCCTTCTCCTTCGTTGAGCCCTGTCGTCGAGAACAATAACACAAGCATCAAGCTCTTTCAGCTTGTTTGACGACCGAGCCACCTTCACCAGCAACCTCCTCTCGCAGGATCAACTCGCTCCTTCGACGATTGATCCGCCTGCGCGATCAACTCTTTCCAAGAGAAGACTACGCCCTCTTGTTGTTTTCCATCGAGCCCCCACCAGCCGTTGTTCCCATTGAGCCCCCTGCAATGTTTCCCTCGAGCTACCTATCTCCACATCACTCCTCGAGTAGCCCACGCCTCTAATCCCATCGAGCCCCTCAAAACTCCCACACCTGCACACCTTCTTTCATTGTCTCGAGCTTAAAGTATTTTTACCTCCATTGGGAGATGACGAGCTCTCGTGGCAACTCCCAACAAGCCGCCTCAGAGCACTCCAGTCGTCTCCGCTCCTTATCTCGCACTATGGGTGACCCGTACGATCAAATGAGTGGGATTATGTCCATGCAGCAGGGCATCATGGCACAACAAACTTCCCTCACAGATCGTCATCAGGAGGTCATTATTGCGCTCTCCAAGCGCATCAATGATCTCTCTATCACCCCTGCACACGATCAAGTGAGTAACAGTCAGGCACCGCCACTTATCCGTCACGCGCCGCCGCCATTGACAGTCCATGAGATACCAACGCCAGTCCTAACACGCCCCGACATTGTTATTCTGTCACGCTACACCAGATTGGAATTTCCAACCAACGATGGAAAAAACTGATCCCTTGGGCTGGCTCACCAGATGCGAGCAATTATATGACCACCAACAAACTTCGACAACTAAACGATTTCCTCGTGGCTTCCGTCCATCTTCTCAACTCGGTCTTGCTTTGGTCCACTAGCCTCCTCACTGATCAGTCAGATCTGACATGGGATGACTTCAAGCGACTTTAAAATTTGCGCTTCGGTACTCCCATCTGCAGTAATCCCCATGATGCCCTCGCAACATTACGCCAAATAGGCTTAGTGGACGCGTATTTGGAGCAGTTTCAGCTTCTTTTGGTGCACGTCACACATACCCCCCCCCCCCGAGATGTAGGTCGTCATCGTCACATTCGGGCGTGACCACTTACGATTGGATATCGAATTGAGGCCCCGCTTGACTTAGTGATTGTTATAAGTCTGGACAGGCTATGCGACAGCCGCCTTCAGCTAACGCGGGAGGCCTACTTGCCCACAGACACCGACACACATCCGGGCCACACCGAGGGTTAGCCTGCCTCGCCGGTCCGTCGCCTATCTCAAATCGAGATATTAAAGCAACACACCAATGGATTATGTTTTAACTGTGACGAACAACACACTCGCAGGCACATATGCAAGAAGCTCTTCAACTTGCACGTCGAGAACTCTGACGAAGAGCGTGTCGGATGAAGTTTGTGTGTTAGTTGAGCTTGAGGTCAAGCTCATTTCGGACGGCGGGAGTGATGTTATGGGCACCGTGGCCATAAAGATATCATATTTTAGAGTCATATGTTGTATTCTTTATTATATGTTATTATTAGTGTCAGTGGGCTATTTACGGTAATGCCCGTGTATGTTCTATTTAAGGGACCCTTGGGGTCTTGCATGTGGCATAAATAAAATCAAGTCTAATTCTTATTCGCTTGTATGATGTCTTGGTAGCTCTCTCCTCCAACGAGCAAGCCCTACTTAGGCAGCCACGGTTAGAGCTCCACGGTATCCTCGCTCCTCTGGTCATCCTCTGTCGCCAACTCCGAGTAGGCCCATAACACCGGCTTTTGAGAATTAGTAGCAGGACAGGGTTCGGTGGTTGTATGGAGTGGGTTGTAATTGTGAGCAGTTGCGAGAAAATAGAATAGGGTAGGGGCGGCAGCGACACAAGGGAATAAGGAAACAAAGGCAAGGAAAGATATTACCTAAGAGTTGGTACCCAGGGTTGCGGAGTAGTTACTGTGTATGACCCAACAGACTCATGTATATTCGAGGAGCAACTTAGGTCCAAGAACCAATTCATATAGGTTCGGTTCTAACTTTCTGGAACTGAAATCAACACATGTGCCCAAAATCTAGAACCATGCCGAAATGTAAATTTCGGTTTAGTTCTTCTTCGATTCTCGAATCTACCTTGTGCAAATTTTGACTAAAAATGCATTATAAATTATTAGAAAATTTATTTTCCAACATAATGCTTAATACAACTTTAAATTTTTTATATATGTATTATGTTTAACAACTGGTTTAAAAATAAGTTTATAAAGGATTACAAACTTACACCTTTCACATTGTTAGAAAAGCCCATGTAAAGAGCTCATTATTTGGCCCATTTTTCCTTTTCTCTTCTCTCCTCTTTAGTCTCACATCTTGTATAGGATTGATTCTCTCCTTCTTCCTCCTATATATTTGTATTCTCTCATTGTATTTATACACTTGAGAAATATACATAAGTTTTCGAGCTCTTCCTACATGGTATCAGAGGGAGCGATCCTCCTTGGGCGGCCTCTCTTTTCTTAACCGCCTACCTTAGGCGGTCTCCTTCCTCTCCTGCGGCTCACCCAGAACGTGCAGACTATCTTCTTTCCGCATTTTGGTCGTGGTCTGTCTGATCGCTGGTGTCCGGTGCCACCGTGCGGACTGTTGCTTTCCCACATTCAGGTAACGGTCTTCTCCTTCCCTCCCCGTCGTGCGATCTTCGGCTCTGCTCGCTGCGGTCTCCTTCTCCAGCTGCTTCTATGGGCTCGTCTGTCGACTCCACTGGCCCGGCGGCTAGTCCGCCTACAGACCGCCCAGTTTGTTCTGCTGAAGTCCGCGATGAGCTGCGGATAACTACTACTTCTCTCTCTGAGAAGAAAAACTTTATCCCATTAGTGCATTCGGTTAGACGGGTTCTTCAGGCCAAGGGCCTCTTGCCTCACCTTACTCAGGCACCTCCTTCTCCTCCTACCGATGATTGGTTCCGCAATGATGGCCGCGTTCAGACGTGGCTCCTTAATTCCTTGGATGGTGAACCTTATCAGATGGCTATGTATCACGACACCGCCAAGGCTATGTGGAATGAGCTGCATTCCTTATACTCAGGCCGCGACAGCCTTCAGCATCTCTACGACATCTTCACTGATCTTCTCGCTCTCGACACTGGCGGGGCTTCGGATATGACCTCCTTTGACGCTCGAGCCAAAACCCTTGCTGAGGCCTGGATCCAGCATCAGCCGTCCATCAATGATCATGTTGCTCAGCGCGCTCAGAAGGAAGCCGTCTGCATTGCCATCATGATGGCCCGTCTTCCGTCTCACCTTCAGAGCATTCGAACTCAGGTCCTGGCTTCTCCCACAACTCCGTCGTTCTCTGATGTTCGCTTCATGCTTCTCTGCGTGTCACCTCCTCCGGATACTTTTGTTCCTTCTCCCCTGACCCTTCTTCACCAGGCCCCTTCGCTCCTACCGTCCCCTCCTACCTCTGCTCGAGGCGGACATTCGGGCTCTTGGGGCCGTGGGCGTGGTGGTCGGGGTCGGTCGAAGTGTTCCTACTGTGGGAAAGACGGCCACCTTGAGGCGACCTGCTACCTGAAAATTGGTTATCCTCCTCGTCCGACGGCATCTGTGGTTGTTGATGCCCCCTCTGCCGCCCCTCCTGATCTTGAGGTCGTCTGTCTTCAACTCCAGCACCTCCAGGGGCTGCTTAACCCGCCATCTGCCTCCATTGCCTCCGTCTCCAACACAAGTACTGCTTGTTTATCCACCAGCTCGTGCTGGATCTTGGACTCAGGTGCCACTCATCACATTACTTCGCGACGACTTGCCCAGTATTCGGATTCTCCTTATCCGAAGTCTATCACTGTGGCCAATGGGGCGACGGTTCCCGTCTCCGGCTCGACGGATCTTTCTCTCAACCCGTCGATCTCCCTTCGCTCGGTTCTTCATGTTCCGAGCTCCCCGTTCAATTTACTCTCTGTTGGACGTCTTACTAGTGATCTTAATTGTTCTGTCATATTCACATCTTCTTCTTTTGTTATACAGGATCGGCGGATCCAGACTACCATTGTTAAAGGCACGTTGTGGAACGGGCTCTACCTTCTCGACGACTCTCCCACCATTCTCTCCTCCGTCTCTTCCACGGAGTGACATCGACGTCTTGGGCATGCACCTATTCCGGTCCTCCAACGGGCTCTTCCTGATCTCTCACTTCATCCGTTTCAGTGTGAGTCATGTATCTTCGGCAAACAGCCGCGTTCTTCTTTTCCTGCGCATTGTACTCGGAGCGTTGTTCCATTTGATTTAGTTCATTCTGATGTATGAGGCCCTTTTAAGATTATAAGTATTTCTGGTTTTTGTTACTTTCTCACATTTATTAAAGATTACTCTCGCACTACGTGGCTATACTTACTTCGAGATCGCTCCGAGCTTCCCCGTGTCTTTCGGGCTTTTGTCCTTGAGACCCGTACACAATTCCACACCACCCTCAAAATATTGCGCACCGATAATGCTCGTGAATACACCGGTCACGAATTTATCGATTTGTGCTCTGAATTCGGGATTATTCATCAAACATCTTGTACCTACACACCCCAGCAAAATGGTGTTGGCGAAAGGAAGAACCGCCACTTACTCGATGTCGCCCGCTCCCTCATGCTTCAAATGCATGTTCCCAAGACTTACTGGAACTTTGCGGTCTCCACTGCCTGCTTTCTCATCAACCATCTCCCTTCCTTCGTCCTCCACTATGCTACTCCGTTCAGCCTCCTGTTTCCCTCCACTCCGGCTTTTCCTTCTTGCCTCGTGTCTTTGGCAGCACCTGCTACGTCCACCGTCTGTGGCTGTCCTCGGATAAGTTAGATCCCCGGGCAGCTAAACACATCTTTGTCGACTATTCGCGCACCCAGAAAGGCTATGTCTGTTATTCTCCGGCTACTCGAAAGATCTCGGTCTCTGCTGACGTTACCTTCCGGGAAGATCAACCGTTTTTCCCTGCTCCTTTACCCGCTCATCTACCACCAGCTCCTCTCCTGCCATCCATCCCACGAACGGTTATCCCCGTTACTACACCACCATCGCAGGTTCCACCTGCACCGGCTCCTGCTCCCTCCAAACCACCCGTTATCCGTGTCTACACTCGTCGCCCTCCCGGTTTGTTGCCCCTCTGCAGTCGGCCTCAACCACGGATACTCTGCGTCCTGCTGATCAGGTACCGCCCTCCACTGCTCATCCTCTGGCCAACTACGTCTCCCTCCATCTCCTCTCTCCCCTCCTGCACACATTTGCTACTTCTCTTTCTTCGGTCTCTGTTCCTAACTCTGTGCAGGAGGCGCTTCAACATCCGGGCTTGCGGGCAACCAAGGAAGAAGAAATATCTGCTCTCTGGGCTAACCAGACATGGACTGTAGTACCCCTTTCTCCGGGTCAGAAACCGGTTGAGTGTAAGTGGGTCTTTGTCATCAAACATGTTGTTGATGGGACAATTGACCGTTTGAAGGCTCGTCTCGTGGCTCGTGGTTTCACCCAGTAACAGGGGCTCGACTATGAGGAAACTTTCTCTCTGGTGGCCAAGCTCAATACCGTTCGCGTCCTCATCTCTGTCGCTGTCCATCGCCAGTGGCCCCTATTTCAACTGGATATCAAGACTGCTTTCTTAAATGAGGATCTCCAGGAGACCGTGTATATGCAGAAACCACCCGGGTTTGAGACCACGGGGGAGTCTCAGGTTTGCTGTCTTTTGAAGGCTCTGTATGGTCTCAAACAATCCTCACGGGCATGGTTTGACAAATTCAGTAAGGCCCTTTGTGATATTGGTTTTACTAGGAGCTCGGCCGACTTCTCGTTGTTTACTCGCCACCGACCAACAGGAACGGTTCTTCTGTTAGTATACGTTGACGACATCATCATTACAGGAGATGACTCATAAGGGATACAGGCAGTCAAACTACATCTAAGTTCCGTCTTTCAGACAAAAGATCTGGGGCCCCTTCGATACTTCTTGGGTCTTGAGGTTGCCAGACGGCCGGATGGGCTTGTCCTCTCTCAACGAAAGTATTGTCTCGACCTCCTTCATGATGCAGGTTATTCAGGCTGTAAGCCGAGTGACACCCCTATGGATGTAAACCACAAGTTGTGCGCCCAGGCATCTGACTCGGATCTCCTACTCCAGAATCCTGAATATTATCGTCGCCTCGTCGGAAAATTGATCTACCTCACGGTAACCAGGCCAGATATTTCCTTCGTTGTTGGTATTGTCCGTCGATACATGCACTCCCCTCGAAGATCTCATCTTCAGGCTGTTGAACGCATTCTCAGATACCTTAAAACAGCTCCTAGTCAAGGACTTGTCTATAGAACCTCTTCTTCAGCTCGAACATTGGTGGCATACTCAGATGCTCATTATGCTGGTTCCCTTGATGACCGGCGATCTACCAGTGATTTTTGCACCTACTTTGGAGGACATTTGGTTACATGGCAAAACAAGAAACAAGCGGTCGTTGCTCGATCATCAGCTGAGGAAGAATACCGGGCAATGACATTTGTGGTGTCTGAACTGACGTGGCTTGAGAGTCTTCTCAGTGATCTGAGTATAAAACTACCTTCACCGGCTCTTCTCCTCTGTGACAGCCAAACTGCTATTCATATCGCCAAGAACCCGGTCTTCCACGAAAGAACGAAGCACATCGAAGTCGACTGTCACTTCATCCGGGAGAAAGTCAAATGAAGAAGCTCGATTTAAAGCATGTTCCAGGGTCTGAACAAGTTGTGGATGTCCTCACAAAGGCTCTTTCCAGGCCCCTCTTCTATCAGTGCTTATCCAAGCTTGGCGCATACGATTTGTACGCTCCATCTTGCGGGGGAGTGTTAGAAAAGCCCATGTAAAGAGCCCATTATTGTGCCCATTTTTCCTTTTCACTTCTCTTCTCTTTAGTCACACATCTTGTATAGGATTGATTCTCTCCTTCTTCCTCCTATATATTTGTATTCTCTCCTTGTATTTATACACTAAAGAAATATACATAAGTTTTCGAGCTCTTCCTACACACATTATATAGTAAAAATAAATTAAATTATAATTTATTGATTTAATATTTACAAACTAACTGAGACATTTGATTCTCAGTTCTCAAGTACAAGATCCCATGAACTGAGAACCAACCCAAGAATTCGGTTCTTAATTTTTTAAAAAACCATACCCAAACCAAGAACCGTAAGAACCTACCCGAATTGATTGGTTTGATTCAGCTCCAAGGCAGTTCTTTGGTTCTTTTTGAACAACCTAATACAGATGATAAATGAATAACAAAATACATGACATTCAAGGTAGTTTCCAATAGTGCGTCGACTGTCCCCAAAAAGGGATGATTCAGCGTGTCGAATGTTTTCAAAAAGGGGTGGCCTATAAGTAGGTTCTTTGGATAGGGTGCAAAAGTATTCGTCAAGTGTGCAATGAACATCCAAATGACTAAATGCTACTTTGGCATTAAGGTACAAGACCCTGACGTGCCGAAGGTTTCCCAACTCGACAATAGGCTCACCATGTGTTATGTACGAAAAATTGTCACATGTGTGACGATCACATAAATGAATACCTTATAAATTGATAACAGAACGTGATTATAGAGCAGTGTTGTAGATGTCGTCCGATATGTTTGGCATGTCGTCTGACATAAAAGTTTTGAGGATAAAACGCAACGACATCGATATTTTATGCAAAAATATCGTTTTTGAAAATATCTCCCGATATATCGGTTTAATCTGATATATCGGGCGATATTTCGCAACTGATATATCATCGAGAGTATTAAAAATATTTTTTTCATTTTTGAAGAGACTGAACAAAAATATTTTGTTTTGTGTTTCATTTTGTGCACAACTCTCTCATATCGCTCTCATTTGGTGATCTTTATCTCATTTATTGCAATCGACATCTCTTTCTTGTTTAAATTATAAACATACACTATGTGTATATATGTTTATTATGTAATTTATAAACATACAATATGTATACAATTATGCATATTTATAAAAACTGTGTATATCTAAGAATACATTTATTTAAATATTAAAATCTGACATTGTAAAATATCCCTGATATATCCCCCGCATCCGACATACGACTTTTCAAACTTAAACCGACATAAACCCGACATCCGACATCTGCAATTTTGTTCTAGAGTATGTTCAATGCTTCCGCAATGGGAAACAATGTAGGATATCGAAACACAGAGAGTGTACTCAAGCGATCCAAGACCACGAGCGCGTCCAGAGCATCGCTTTTCATTTTATATGTATTTTATTTTATTGGCATGTATTTAGTGTTTTAGAACACCAGGCGTAACGGGCAATCATAGTCATTCACGATGGGTGCCCAACCGCCCCCTCTTGTTATAAATAGGGGCTGACGCTGCAGTTTACAGGCATTGTATATTTTGTGAGAGATTCTAGAATCCACAATCAATTTATAATGCGACACCGCGAAACTCGGGGTGTGAAGCCTCAGTTAAGTTCAGTCAACCTTCTTAATTTCATTGTTCCGTGATATTTTCTTGTGAATATCCCCCTCAAACCCACGATCTCCCTGTTTTGGAAGAAGAAAATCGCTTATTCCTATACTATTCATCATCTCCCACGCACGAAACCACCAGTCGCACGCCTGCACGCCACCTTTCCCCATCCCGATCCAGTTTCTCTCCTCCCTGGGAGTCGACGACCCCAACCCAGTCGTCGCCCAGGCAGACGCCTCCGCCTCGTCGAGTCAATCCTGCAATTTTTCTCTTCCCTGGGAGCCGACGGTTCCCCTTCAGCCCGCCTTGATCCTGCCACATGACCTGTCACGATTCTCGCACCCCCCTCTTGGTCGTCATCTTCCTCTTGTTCGACATCCATTGCCACCCGTGTTGCGGCTTGACAAAAGTTACTGTCCCTACTCCTCAGCCAAGATCCCTGAACCTACCTCTTGTACATCTTTCGAGTCGCATCCAGCCATCCTTTGACTCTCCTCTAGCGACGACGAGTCTGATGGTCCCTCACACGCCTCCTCTCTGTCAAATCCGACCACCATCCTTCTTCCCTAACCTTCACCTCAGTTTGTTTCGTCTGCACGAACCCTGCTTGAACGTTCTTCCCAAGGACCCCCTTCCGTCGAAGCCACAAAACCATCCTCTTCTTCCCTCTTAACTTACCCCTACCACAAACCTACCAGCCATCATTTTGTATCCTGTCGATCAACCTCCTCCCCTATTACAATCATACAAGATAGCCACTTAATCTCTGCCGACCTTCATCCTCCCTGTCGTGGAACCATACAACAGCCATACCTCCTCATTTCCTGAAGACGACGCAGCCTCATCCACCATCTTTTGGAACCACGACAACTGCCGCTATCGGATCTCTATGATTGTGAGTATTATTGTTTTGTGTTTTAATTTTTCTTTATTAAATTCGAGATGAACATGCTGTGTGTTTGGATTTTATGATTGATAGTGTTTTGTTCTATTTCTTGTACTCTATAAAATTTATTCGCGTAATTTGTGGTGGATAGCACCTCGTGCAAAGGCGAGTGCAATTTTGGTTGTGCTCCGAAAATTTCAAATCTCACATTGCGTAGATTTTGCTAAATTTATATAATTTAATTTGCTAGTATCGGACTTGGGCTAATGTTTTAAAGCATGCATATTTCATTTAGGTCCGGCTTGACCGCATTCATTTCGTGCATCCACGTAGGATTGTATTAGCATGTCGGAAGAAACACCGTTGCACAGTTTAAACATCATAGGAGAAACTACAAACAAAGCACTGATGAAATGATGATTAAATAAAGTAAATATGTAGAAGGGAATGTGCAAGACGAATAGATTTAATCAATGAGAGAATAAAGTAAACATGTAGAAGAATGATGAGCAGCTAAATGACAAAGGGGAAAAAGAAAAAAATTGCACCCTATTTCTCACTCACGAACTAAGTCAATATTCTCTCCAAGAAGAGTTGCGAGGTGGCAGGGGAGGCCCCCTGTTCAGCCCTGCTTTGTGCTGCCTCCTTCCGCTGACGTGCATATTATTGACCCGTGAACCAATTGTTATGCGGGATCATAACAGGAGGAACTTGCATTAAAAAAACACTAATTTCATTTTTGCTTTACCACCGTTTTTAAAAAAAAATCATGTGATTCTTTGCTGGATATTTTACTTTGAAAGGTTTTTGTGGCCAATAGTATCTCGTTGGCATCTATATTACATATACAGTGCAAAATATATAATTTTGAGGGAGACCATTCAGATATAGGGAGATATTCAGGGATTTAACCAACATTGTTTCTTCCAAGAACAATGCAGATGGTCATTTAACACCCAGCAGAGAAGATCGTTAATTTTCTACAAAGGTGAGTATAACTGTAGTACGTCCGTTTCCAATGTGTGTTTTGTGGCATCATCAGCATTATCCTTAGTTATCCCACCTATCTATGGACGGATTTACAAACATTCATTTTGCTTTTGTTATAGTTAAATTTTTTCTAGGTGTTAAACTTATTTAATCTAAATAATTATGAATAACTTTTATCTATGTTACCTTAGGTCTAACATTTCTCCTATATAATCCTCCCACAATAACTTCATCTACTCATCTTTTAAGTTGCATTCCCTACCATTCATTGTGCATGCCAAAATTAAGTCTACTTACAATTTATCTATGTTCATTAAATATCACTTTAACAATTCATCTAATATAATCACATTAATGTACTATTCCTATTTTTTGTATTCCTCCATTTTAATGTTCTCTTTTTCTCTGAGCTCACTTTAGCTGACGATATTTCTCCTGTCACTTGAATACATACAAACTCACTAGCTTAAAATAATTATTAATATTATCTTTTCATCCGAAGATATCCTCTATCAAATAATATTTCTAAGACACTTTAACCAACCAGGCTTAATTTTAGGACTTATATCCCTAATTTTCTATATGATATATATAAGATATTGACAAAATATCCCAATTAGGCCACATTATATCTTTTATTAAATTAATTAATAATTTTTAATATATATTCCACTAAAATTGTGTATGACGTACTCATTCTTAGTTCTCTTTATTCTAATCCCTCACATTATCTTCCAAAATGTTGTAAATTATCAGTGAGTAAATTGGAACTTAAGAATATCGGCTATCAGAGACATTTTGAGGGTATTTTTAAATACCAGATTTCATATAGTATGATTAAAATTTATTTTAATATTGTTGGAAAAGCCCATGTAATTAGGCCCATTTATTTGTTTTCTTCTTCTCTCCTCTTTAGTCTCACATCTTGTATATGACTCTCTTCTCTCTTTCTCTCTCCTATAAATGTGTATTCATACATTGTATTTCATTATTGAGAACATATATACAAGGTTGAGTTTTTCGCTACATGGTATCAGAGGGAAACAGTCCGGCCTATCTGTTTGGAAACCGCCTGGTCTCTTGGCTAACCGCGCGGCTTCCCACTTCCTCCAGCTTAGCCGCAGTATCGTGCGTCCTGTCCCTCTAACCGCTTCCCACTCAGTCTCTCTCGTGGCTTCCACATCTGCCCCTCCTCTTCCTTCCTCTCTTTTATAAACTCTCTCTCATGGGGTCCACCCTCTCTCGTTTCTATCACTTCCCGCGCGGTCTACCTTGCTATCCGCGCGGCCTCCTTGCGTCTCTCCCCTTTCTTCTTGCCCGCGGTCTCCTCCCTTAGCCGCAACTTCCCCCCCCCCCTTCCTATCAGCGTGGCTTCTCTCTCGTAGAACCCGCGTCTCTCCTCTGTCTCTATCGCGACTTCTATCAAGTCGTCGCGGCTTGATTGGTTCGCAGCGGTCTCTCTTCTAGCCGTCAGTCGCGCCTATTGTCGCTGCAGCTTCTTCTATTCTCGGCACAGTTCGCATCTAGGTCGTGGCATCTCCTTGCCGCTGGAGGATTCATCTTGATCGTGTGGGCTTCCTCTGCCAGTTTCTTCTCCGACTGGCCGCTGCGACTAGCCTTGTCGCTCGCGGTCTCTCCTTTCCTCTGCGGACTCCGCATGGTGGTCGTGGCATCCTAATTGTCGCTGGTGTGTTCCCACCGTGACCGTGCGACTTCCTTCTTCTCTTGTCGGGCGGCCTCTCCCTGCTATCCGCACTACTTTCCAGCTCTCTGGTCGCGGCGGCCTCTTTGTCTTGCCGCTGGTCACTCTGACCGTGTGGTCTCCTCTCTGCTTTCCTGCTCTCTGGTCGCAACGGCCTCCTTGTCTTGCCGCTGGTCACTCTGACCGTGCGGTCTCCCCTCTGGTCGCAGTTCTCTCTAGCCTCCGGCCTTGCTTCCTTCTCGCCTAACTATGGCGACCTCTCCTGAATCAACCGGACAAACGGCCTCTTCTTCCGCAGACCGCCCAGCCTCTGCCCCTGAACTCCGCGATGAGTTGCGAATCACTACCATTTCCCTCGCAGGGAAGAAGAACTTCGTGGAGTGGATCCATTCCATTCGCCGCGTCCTACAATCCAAAGGTTTTCTCCATCACCTAACTCAGGTGCCTCCTGCTCCTCCGACTGATGATTGGTTGCGCAATGATGGCCGAGTTCAGACCTGGATCCTGAACTCTCTCGATACTGAACCCTACCGAATGGCCATGTATCACGAAACGGCCAAGGCAATGTGGGATGAGCTCCAGTCCCTATATTCTGGTAAGGATAGTCTCCAGCACCTCTATGACATAATCATTGATCTCTAGTCCCTTGATGCTGGCGGGGCCACCGACCTCACCTCTTTTGTTGCTCGGGCCAAGACTTTAGTCGAAGCATGGATCCAACATCAACCTCCTACGTTGGATCTTGCTACCCAACGAGCTCAGAAAGAAGCCGTCGGTGTGGCCATGATGATGGCCCGCGTTCCAACACATCTTCACAGTGTTCGGGCCCAGATCCTATCCTCGGTGGCTACTCCTTCACTCTCCGACGTATGTTCTATGCTTCTCAAGGTCTCACCGCCCCCTGATAGTTCTGCTCCAGCATCCCCAGCTCTCCTGCAGCAGACTTCTGCTCCCCTGCTGCCTTCCCCACCTCCTACTTGCGGGGGGCGTACTGGCTCTCGCGGCCGCGGACGAGGAGGTCGGCCTCGCTCGAAGTGCTCCTTCTGCGGAAAGGACGGTCATCTCGAGGCTACATGTTATCGCAAGCATGGGCTTCCCCCTCGTATACAGGCTACTGTCGCTGCTACTGACTCCTCTGCTCGTACCGACCTTGAAGAGGTTCGCCTTCAGCTCCAATAGCTCCAGGGTCTGCTCAGTCTCCCGCCTGCCTCCGTTACCTCCGCTGCCTCCATCTCCCACGAAGGTATCACTTGTCTCTCCACTAGTCCGTGCTGGATAGTGGACTCGGGTGCCACTCATCATATCACCTCCCTATGGCCACATCAATACTTGAATTCTCCTCATCCTAAGTGCATCACAGTGGCCAATGGGGACACTGTTCCTGTCTCTGGATCGGCTGACATCCCTCTCACTTCTTCTCTCTCTCTACGCTCGACTCTTCATGTCTCGGGCTCCCCGTTCAATTTGCTTTCTGTTGGTCGCTTGACTAATGATTTGAACTGCTCTATAACATTTACCTCTTCTTCTTTTCTGATACAGGATCACAGGACGCGGACTATCATTGGTAAGGGACGACTGCAGAACGGGCTCTACCTCCTTGATGAATCTCCTGTTATCCTCTCTTCAGTCTCCTCCGTCGATTGGCATCGGCGTCTTGACCATGCCCCCTTACCAGTCCTCCAGAAGGCTCTGCCCGATGTCTCTTTACCTTCTTTTCATTGTAAGTCATGTGTGTTATGCAAGCAGCCTCGTTCATCTTTTTTATCTAAATGTACTCAGAGCATTGCTCTCTTTATTTTGGTACACTCTGATATTTGGGGTCCGTACAAAGTCAATAGCATTTCTGGTTATCGCTATTTTCTGACATTTATTGATGACTATTCGCGAATGACGTGGCTATATCTACTGCGTGATCGCTCTGAGCTTCCTCGTGTTTTTCGGGCGTTCCTTCTAGAGACCCAAACGCAATTCTCCACTACCATCAAAACTCTTCGCACGGACAATGCTCGTGAATATACTAGCCACGAATTTGCCACTCTTTGCTCTGACTTTGGGGTTATTCACCAAACTTCATGTGCATATACCCCCCAGCAAAATGGAGTCGCGGAGCGGAAGAACCGACACCTTCTCGATGTGGCCCGCTCCATCATGCTCCAAATGCACGTTCCAAAAACTTATTGAAACTTTGCTCTTTCGACGACTTGCTACCTGATCAACCGTCTTCCGTCTCCTCTCCTCCACAATGCCACTCTCTTCAGCCTCCTGTTCCCATCAGCTCCGACATTCTCTCTCACACCCCGCATCATTGGGTGCACTTGCTACATTCACAACCTTGGTCCAACTTTGGACAAATTAGATCCTCGGGCTGCCAAACACGTCTTTGTCGGTTACTCACGAACACAAAAAGGCTACGTCTGCTACTCACCGGTTACCCGAAAGGTGACAGTGTCTGCTGATGTTACCTTTCGGGAGAATCTCCCTTTCTTCACTGCTTCAGCTCCTACATCTCCACCACCAACTGTCTTACGTCCAGTTATTCCCATTACAACTCCACCAACAAGACCTACAGCCCAGGCTCCTCCTTTTGCCAAACCTCCTGTTATTCGGGTCTACACTCGTCGTCATCCTGCCTCTGGTGCCCCACTGCAGTCTGACTCACCCACTGCTGCTCCGCATCCCGCTGATCCAGCACCAGAATCTACAGCTCATCCCATGGCGAATTATGTATCCTTACATCGCCTTTCTCCACAACTTCATATTTTTGACACTTCATTATCCTCGACTTCAGTACCTAACTCTGTACAGGAGGCTCTCCAACATCCTGGCTGGCGGGCGGCTATGGAAGAAGAGATGACGGCTCTCTGGGATAACCAAATCTGTACATTGGTACCGTTACCTACCGATCAGACACCAGTTGGGTGTAAATGGGTCTTTGTGATCAAGCATGCCCCTGATGGAACGATTGACCGTCTGAAGGCCCGTCTGGTGGCTCGTGGCTTCACCCAGCAGCATGGCCTCGATTATGAGGAGACGTTCTCGTCTGTGGCCAAACTGAACACTGTTCGGGTTCTTCTCTCGATAGTTGTGCATCGACAATGGCCATTACACCAACTAGACATCAAAAATGCCTTTTCTCAACGGTGACCTCCAGGAAACGGTTTTCATGCAGCAACCGTCCGGGTTTGAGACCACGGGGGGGTCCCAAGTTTATCATCTCAAGAAGTATATCTATGGTCTCAAACAATCCCCTCGGGTATGGTTTGATAAGTTTAGTAAGGCCATCCGGCAAGTCGGCTTCACTCGGAGTTCAGCTGACTTCTCACTATTCACGCGTCATCAAGCAACAGCAACTGCTCTTCTGTTGGTGTATGTTGATGATATCTTGATCACTGGAGACGATTCAAAGGGCATCCAAGCAGTTAAACAACACCTCAGCTCCGTCTTTCAAACCAAGGATCTGGGACATCTTCATTACTTGGTATTGAGATCGCAAGACGACCAGATGGACTCGTCATCTCTCAAAGGAAATACTGTCTGGATCTCCTTCAGGATGCTGGTTACTCGAGATGCAAACCTACTACTACTTCGATGGACGCAAATCATAAGTTGTGTGCACATTCTTCTGATACAAACCTTCCTCTTCAAAATCTGGAATACTATCGACGACTGGTTGGAAAATTGATCTATCTAACGGTCACAAGACCGGATATTTCCTCCGCCATTGGGGTGGTCAGCAGATTTATGCATGCCCCGCGAACATCTCACCTTCAAGCTGTTGAACGTATTCTTAGATACCTCAAAACATCCCCAGGTCAAGGTTTGGTATACAAAACCTCATCCTCTACTCCAACATTGATTGCGTACTCTGATGCAGACTATGCCGGCTCCTTGGATGATCGTCGGTCAACCAGTGGCTTTTGTACCTATTTTGGAGGACATCTCGTTACATGGCGGAGTAAGAAACAAGCAGTGGTTTCTCGATCGTCAGCTGAAGCTGAATACCGATCAATGGCGTCTGTTGTCTCCGAGCTTACCTGGCTTGAAAGTCTCCTGGCCGATCTAGGGGTAAAACTTCCCTCACCTGCCATTCTATTTTGTGATAGCCAAGCGGTTATACATATTGTGAAGAATCCAGTCTTTCATGAACGAACGAATCATATTGAAGGAGACTGTCACTTTATCCGAAAGAAAGTCCAAATGAAGAAGATAGAATTGAAGCATGTTCCTGGTACGGAACAAGTGGTTGATATCCTCACAAAGGCTCTACCTAGCACCCTATTCTACCAGTGTCTGTCCAAGCTTGGTGCATACAACTTGTACGCTCCAGCTTGCGGGGGAGTGTTGGAAAAGCCCATGTAATTAGGCCCATTTATTTGTTTTCTTCTTCTCTCCTCTTTAGTCCCACATCTTGTATATGACTCTCTTCTCTCTTTTTCTCTCCTATAAATATGTATTCATACATTGTATTTCATTATTGAGAACATATATACAAGGTTGAGTTTTTCTCTACAAATATATACTATATTAAATTTTTTGCAACCGCTGGTTTATTTGATCTAGTGTGTAACTTAAATTAGTCTCACATTGAGTATCCTAAATCTTCTTGAATACTTTATAAGATCACGGGTCCTGCACTAATTGTCATGGAGATTTAGTTTTAAAATTTATATTTCTTATATTAAATGAAATCATTTCCTCTTGTTTGATCTTTAATCATATGTGTTCATTGTGAAAAATTGATTCAATACGTGCTATTTCCAACACGATCTTCTGAAACAAGGAACATAGTTTCGGGGGATTTCGCCGGCAATAACTCTCCATCGCCCGGCGATAGCTCCAAAAAAGGTGCTTCTCGTTTCAGAAGAATTTCTAATCTCCAGTAGATTTTTGTAAACTTTATCCACCATCCCCCCCCCCCCTCTAAGGTTGGCCACTAGATCCAACATGTTTATCCAGTTGTGTGACTTAAATTAATCCCACATCAGGTATCCAGAGTTGTCTTAGGTACTTAACAAGATTTTGGGCCCCTCCACTCATTGCCAATTGGTTTTAAAATTTGTATGTTTGCTCCCTATAGTAATCATATTTATTTCTCATAATCCTCTTACAAAATGTCATCTTCATGATCCTCCTCTGATTAAGGTAAGGACCCAAGTTCTTTCTCCTTGACTCACTAAAATTCTATTTTCTTTTTTTTTCCTTTTTTACATTTCAATTTTATTTAATGCCGAGGGTTGCGAAAACTTTTCTTTGACTATGAATCTGCATCCATGCACTTCCCAAGGAGTCAACTTACACTCTCAACTACTATCAATTAACTTTCATGGTAGGAAGATGTCATCTCTCATCTTACTGAAAGTAATAGGAACTTTGTCAATAGAATTTGTTTTATCTCCATATAACCATTTCATAAAAGGAAATACTGTCAACTCTTCTTATAACCTTAAATGATGTGTCAAATATGCTAATAATAATCCTATAGAAGGCATGCCATCGTCGATTATGTAAAACAGTGAGGCAGCATCATGTGCTAAAGAGAAAGCAAAGATGTCAAAACCAAAAAAGGATGAAATATGTTGCAATATTTTTAGTTTTTGTTTAGGATTTTTACGTTAGCTCTTAAGTCAATAAAGAACCATCAAATTAAAAAAGGACCATATTTTGTTATAGCACATCGGCCGCATATCAGAAAAAAAATCTAATGTCAGTGGATATTTTATCAAATGTCATAACTGTCACACAAATTCATTTTGCTCTGAAATATGGCATATGGGATGGTGTTTAAAACACAAATCTTGTAGACACTCCTTGAACTAACTTTTCACTCATTTTAGCAAATATCTCATTGATTGCTGCAATATTCAAAAATACACACTAAGGCACAGTATATCCATAATCCAATAAAAAAAGTTATGGACTCATTATTGATCTTTGACATAAATTTAGTATAGCTGGACACTCTTTAATCATTCTATAAGTACCTCTTATACTAGTCGTAACTCATCATACATACTTCTACTTAAGCATAACTTTGAATCATTCTATTTTAATGTGCATCAAATCAATTCCTGAATAATCGTTCTATTTTAATATGAGAGACCATACTAATGAAATAAAAAGTTTACAATTATTAAATACGGACCTATAAGAATCATAATCCACAAAACATCTATGCGCATATGATCCAATAATCAAATATTAATCTTATAAGCATCTTGCACAAGATCCAATAGTCAAATATTAATCTTATAAGCATCTTGCATGACCAAATAAACATGATTCTAATACTCACAACAGGATCCATCCGCTATACTAAATATAGATCATTTCAACTTGGCATGCCCTAAGCTCCTATATACTCAATCTCTCTTATTAATTCAAATGATTCAGTTTATTAATGGTTACTATGCACAGAAATAGCACGACATTATAAAAAAATGACAGCAGAAATTCTTTTCTCAAGAAACGTGCATGACTATTCTCCAAAACTTCCATAACTGGAACAAGTTAAACTTATAAATTTGTATGAGAAGAACATTTTCAATTATCATTTCAAATATATCTCTGTTGACAAGAAAATTAGAAAAAAAAGAGTCCAGTACCTTTTCAAAAGGCCTTGACGGTGGACAATTAAAGCTGGAATTAAGTATACTGGAAGATAGACAGGCAACGCTCTTCCATATTCTTGAATAAGGAAAGATAAGACATGCCTAGTGCAGGACTGATTGCCATGAACAATCTGCATAAAATACAACTGTTCTTTACCTAAGTTTTCCCAGTTATGACAGAGCAATCATCGTTTGAAAACTCATAGCAAGTAATAAATTGCAAATAAGCTAGACATTACAACTTCGAACTACCCAAAACTCAATAGTAAGAAAATATTACAATTAAATAGCAAAAATAATCAAATAAAGGACAGTGCAAGATACATTGACCATAGTCAAGGTGCTTCAGGAACTTTTGAATGTAGCAAAACCACATCCATTGATTTCTTTCCAGGAAAAAAAAACTACGCAAAAAGTTATTTATATCAACAAATCATGTGCAGTGGACAGAACTAAAAGCTAATTGGACGATAAAGGGTTAATTCAGAATCTAAAATAATTGGATACAAAGTTTCAAAATTTTACAATAAAAAAATGGATTTAATGTATACTAAATCAAACATTAGGTTATCCCACATCCAAACATCCTTAACGACTACCTACTACCACCCATGCTACTGACACCTCCTCCACTACATGTGTATACTCGTCGTCGATCTCATCTAGATGCCCTGGGACAGTCACCCCCTACTGATGACGCTCCTCGTCCAACTGATCAGCCCGCAGCTACCAACGCAGAACCACATCTAACTACCGCTCATCCCCTTTCTCATTTCGTCTCATTTAACTGATTACCAATCTTCATAAGTTTGCGACTTTCCACTCTTCTATTCTGATCCCTTCATCGTTGTAGGAGGCTCTCTAACATTCGGGATGACGGACCACGATAGATGATGAAATAGATACCATATGGGCTAATGGGACAGGGGACCTTGTTTCCATTCCTTTATCCATTCCGGTGTGGGTTGTAAATGGGTATTCATTGTTAAACACCGTTCAGATGGAACGATTAAGCGCCACAAAGAACATCCTGTGACTCACGGTTTTACTCAACTACAAGACATCAACTATGAAGGAATGTTCTCTCCAATCGCTAAGCTGAATATGGAGTATTGATCTCCTTAGTAGTTCATCGTAATTGGCAAGTGCATCAACTTGATATTAAGAATGCATTCCTTAATGGCGAATTAATAGAGACTGCATATATGCATCAACCTCATGGATATGAGATCACGAGGGAGTCTCTTGTCAGCCACTTTCGAAAATCTATCTATGGCCTAGCTTGGTTTGACAAATTTAGTCAGGTTGAATTCACTCAGAGTTTGGTAAGCGGGCACAATGATTCTTCTTGTGTATATTGATGATATTATCATCACGGGCGAAGATCTGAAAGGTATATTTATTATCAAGAAGCGCTTGGCCTCATACTTTCAAACCAAAGATTTGGGGGGCCTCTGATACTTCTTGGGTATTGAGATACCTTGCCGACCTGATAGGCTTGTTGTGTCTAAACAAAAGTACTGCATTGATCTTCTATGAGATGCCGACTATTTGGGGTGTAAGGTTGTTGATATACCCCATGGATACAAACCATAAGCTTTGTGCTCATGAGTCAGACTCTAATCCTCTTTTCCCTAAGCTGAAATATTATCGTCATCTTGTTGGCAAGCTTATTTATCTGATCGTCACATGGCCAAATATCTCATTAATTGTTGGCATGGTTAGATGGTTCATGCATGCTCCTCGGACATTCCACTTTCACGCAGTCGAGTGGATCCTCCAGTATTTGAAGACAGTTCTGGGCCAAGGGCTTGTGTATAATCCTTTCTCTTCTCTCGCATTGATTGTCTATTCTGATAATGCTGATATGGATTATGTTGGCTCCTCGATGATCGTCGGTCTACAAGTGGCTATTGCGCGTATTTTTGAAGACACCTGATCACTTGGTAGAGCAAGAAGTAAACAATTGTGTAACGCTCATCTGAGGAGGCAGAATATTCTTTGATGGCCACTGTCGTTTCTGAACTTACATGGCTAGAGAGTCTTCTTATTGATCATGGTGTATCTCTCCATTAACCCGCAATTCTCTAATGCGATAATAAAGCAACTCTCCATATTGTTGAGAATCTAGTGTTCCATGAACACGCCAAGCATGTTGAATTCGTTTGTCATCTTCATCCGGAAAAAGTTCAACTCTGTAAAAGTGATCTTCAGCATGTTCTCGTTGTTGATCAAATATCTGATATCCTCACCAAGATTTTGCCTTAGCCACTTTATCGACAATTCATTTTCAAATTTGACGCCTACAATCTATACGCTCCAGTATGTGGGGAGTATAGAAGGAGTGTCTTACTAAGCCCAATATAAAAGGCAACATCTATCACCCATTAGGATAATCTTGTATAGTTTAGTCCGACATTGTGGTTTGGAGTTAAGGCATCACTTCTACCACATATAAATATTTGTGCATGAATTTGTATTCGTTTGTGTGAAGGAATAAATTATTACAGTGTATCACTAATTATTTTACAATTATGAAAATCCCTAATACTTTTATGTACATGAAGCAAGCCGAGCACTCACAATTTATCGTAATACGCCTAAGCCACTAAAAATTTATTGTAATACACCTAAGACACTTTTCTTTGAAGAGTTCCTACAAATGGTTGTGCTAAAATAGTTCCTTGATTTAACAAGAAAAAATTCGCCTTCCAATGCACCAGATTTAGAAAAAAAATGCTAGATCTTATTTATAAAGACAAACCTAGTCAATTAATCTCAACATTTGATCTGATATGAAATATTTGCAATTAAATTTCCAAACAAATGAAACTATCATAAGCTAAACCAAGTATCTTAATCTACCGTTAACTGATTATATCTTTAAAATGAATCAATATCACATGGTAATTTTTGAGCATGGATCCACTAATGCGAAAATAAACAAGAACAAATAGTTCAGAAGAAAAAATTTAAAGTAAAAAATGGCATCAAAGAAGATCATACTGTGCAAGGTACTTTCATGCTAGGGTCTAGTTTTAGATCAACACCCATAGATTTGTAGTGTTTCTCAATCACATCCAAGTTTGTAACACTTGTGCTGGTTGCGACTTCTCGGATACCCTGTAGAATAGTAGTAGCCTTTCCTCCATGCTTAATAAGAAATGCTTTATATGATGATGGCAGACTTTCTGGCTTCAAAATGTAAGCAGACCTGCAGAACAATTTCACAAATATAAGCTAAAATGGCTCGCCAAGAAGTAAAAAGAGCAGAATGAGAAAATGTAGATTTATCAAGTCAAACTATTATCTAAGCATATCATATTTTATTTACAGCAGTTAACTTGCCAGACACTTTAAAATCACATCAATGAATACGAAACAAAATTCATCATTAAAGTGAAGTGTAAAAACAAATCCCACAAACAAGACACACATATAAAATCGAAATCACATAATGTGCTAATATAAAGAACAAGTTAGGGCTGATCCAGCCATAAATTCTCATACATCAAGAGAGGACCTTAATTTTCTAGCATAAGCATACATAATAATTTTTTTTAAAAAAAGTCAGTGACTGACCAGATCATGAAAGTAAACTAATGGAATTCAGATGGAGGTTGTTATCCCCCTTCTCCTAATAAAACTCCAAACTAAAACATATTAAAGTGCTATTTCAAAGAACTACTTTTTGGTTTGATCTAGTGATAACTCTCACACATCAGAGAGGAACTTTAACTTCCTAGCATAAGAATCCGGTGTGTACTAAATCCCCAAGAGGAGCCTTTTTCACATAATTAGTAAACATCGTTTGGAACCCAACATAGTCTCGTCCCTGGTACTTAGCTAGGGCCCAAGTTATATGGTGTGCCTTCAACGATGTTAGTTGACATGGTCAGTCATGCCATGTACTATCATTATTGTGACATGTTTGTGTAGAAGAGTTGCCTTGGCCCATGTAAAGGCCCGATGTTAGCATGTATAGTTTAGTCCAACATCTTGGTTAAGTTTTCACTCCTTCCTAGATATATGTGTACAAATCCTTGTATTATTAAATGAAGAAGGACATCCTGGTGCACAAAGCATCCCCGCGCAGTGAGGGTCCAGTGTATTATTGAACAAAGAAGAAAAGAAATAAAATCTTTTTCCGCTTTGTACTATATTTTCCTACATGGTATCAAAGCTAATTGATTCAAAACAGTGGACTCTCAACGATTGCATTAGTATTTTACGCATGTTTGGTTATTTTTAATCGCACCTCTTGTTAAGCCTTGTGAGGGGGCATTTGAGTCTTTTACGTTGAACATGGCTTTATGTTGTGGTTTGGCTGTGAGAGACGAAACAAGGAAAATTAAACCAAATATCTTTCTCTCTCTATCAATCTTTCTCTCGTCCAAAAACCCTACCCGCCGCCCACAGCGCCTGATCCCCCATTGGTCGCCTTCTCTTCAGCTTGCACCGTCGGCATCCCTCCTCCCCCACACCATTGCGCCTAAGGATTCTAAGAAGGGATCCACCTCCCTCCTCCAGGATTTCTCTCTCCATCCTCCTTGCACGAGATCTCAATCTAGGGCACGTAACAACTTGGAATCAGAGGAAACGGTCCTCCCCACTGTCGAAGACTGCCGGACCATCCGATCCAGTGTCGCCTACCTCCACTATGGCCGCCCAAGCCCTCACCGACGATGTCTTGGATCCAAGGACCCCACTTGGCAGTTTGGCATGGCCATCCGACGGCAAACGTGGATTGCTCTCTCTTCAGGCAGATCCCTCAGTGCAGTCAGATCTCTCGGCCCTTCTTCACGAGTATCGTGACACCATGACCACGCCTACAGGGCTTCCCCCCTCGCAACTCCAGGACAGCCACATTTGCCTTCTTTCGAACACTTCCCCGGTAGTCGTCCACCCCTAGCGCTATCCATTTCTACAGAAGGATGAGATCAAGCGGCAGTGCGCCGATATGCTTCATCAGGGCATTATTCACCACAGCGTCTCACGCTTCTCCTGATCTTTTTGGTCCACAATAAGGATGGCACATGGCGCTTCTGTATGGACTATCGCGCCTTGAACGCGCTAACGGTGAATGGATAAATTTTGCATTTCAGTGGTCGAAGAGTTATTGGACGAGTTGCATGGGGCCCACTACTTTTCCAAGTTGGATCTTTGCTCGGGGTACCATCACGTCCGTATGTTTCCGGTCGACGTGGAGAAGACGGCTTTCTGCACTCATCATGGTAACTTTGAGTTTTTCGTGATGACCTTCGGGCTCACGAATGCCCCATCTACTTTCTAGGCGCTCATGAATGAGGTATTTCATACTCTCCTTCGTCATTGTGCACTTGTTTTCTTTGATGATATTTTGGGGTACAACAAGACTTGAGAAGCACACCTCGGCCACCTCGACCAGGTCCTCCAGTTAGCACGCTCTCACCGGCTCTTCCTGAAACGGGTCAAGTGCTCCTTCAACACTGACAAGGTAGCCTACTTGGGGAATAGTGTCGACCACTCAGGCATCTTTGCTAATCCAGTCAAGATTCAGGTGGTTCTCGATTGGCCCCTTCCAAAGACCCGGCAGGAAATTTGTAGATTCCTCGGGCTGACCGGCTACTACCGCAGATTTATCCAGGGATACAGGTAATTGTTGTCCCCTTGTTGTCCCTCTTGCGTCGTCTGTGTTTTGCTTGGGACGACACCGCCACGACAACCTTTTGAGTCTTGCAGCAGGCCATGGTATCGGCTCCCGTCCTCCAGGTTTCATATTTCGAGAAGGAATTCTAGGTGGAATGTGACGCCTCCGAGCACGGGTGTGAGACGGTGCTTCAGCAGGAGGGACACCTGATCGCATATTTCAGCAGGCGTCTCTGCTGATCCAGCCAAGATTCAGGTGGTTCTCGATTGGCCCCTTCCCAAGACTCAGCGGGAACTTTGTGGATTCCTCGGGCTGACCGGCTACTACCGCAAATTTATCCAAGGATACAGGTAATCGCAGTCCCCTTGCTGTCCCTCTTGCGTCGTCAATGTTTTGCTTGGGACGACTCCGCCACAACAGCCTTTTGAGTCTTGCAGTAGGCCTTGGTATCGGCTCACGTCCTACAGCTTCCACATTTCAAGAAGGAATTCTAGGTGGAATGTGACGCCTTCGAGCACGGGTGTGAGGCGGTGCTTCAGCAGGAGGGACACTCAATTGCATATTTCAGCCACACGATAGCCCTCCACCATCGGAAGCTTCCGGCCTACGAGCAGAAGCTCATCGGACCGGCGAAGGTCGTCCACCACTGGTGGCTCTACTTGTGGGGGCGTTCCTTCGTGATATGTACGGACCATTACAGCCTCAAATACTTACTAGAGCATCATCTGACGACTGTATCGCAGCAACATTGGGTGAGCCGTCATTTGGGTTACGATTTCAGGGTGGAGTTCAAGGCGGGCCATCTAAACCGCGCGGATGACGGTCTCTCCCGCCACGACTCTGCAAATGCACTCCTCTACGTCGTGTCTGAGTCGTCGTCCCCGGTTCTCCCTCGCCTCCGTCAGGAGATCCACGACACGCCCTCTCTCCGCGAGCTGCTTCATCGGATTCAATTCAGGAGGGGCGCCTTCCGCCACATTGGACAATCTATGACGGCCTCATCCTGTACAAGGACCGTTTTTACTTGCTAACCACCTCTTCGCTGATTCCAGACATTTTGGCGTACGTCCATGACCACACAAAGGGGTCAACAAGACCATTCAGCACCTGCGCATCGAGATCTTCTAGCAAGTACTCAAAGGGAGTGTCCAGACTTTTATTGCAGCCTGCCTGATTTGCCAGCGCGGCAAGACCGAGTCTCTTTCGCTCGCTGGTCTCCTGCAGCCCCTTCTGGTTCCGACACAGATTTGGGCGGACATCACGATGGACTTTATCAAAGGCCTACCCCCTTCTCGGAGCCACTCCATCATCCTTGTAGTCGTTGATCGCTTTTCCAAGGGGGGCAACTTCATTGTCATGAGTCGCCCTATCACCGGCCCCGTCGTTGCCCGTGCATTCTTTGACCTGATGTTTCGCCTCCACGGCATACCAGACAACATTGTGTCCAATAGGGACAAAGTCTTCACCTCTCAGTTTTGCCAGGAACTATTCGCCGTTTGAGGTACGAAATTGGCCCTCTCCTCTGCCTACCACCCGCAGTTTGATGGCCAAACCAAAGTAGTCAACCGGACGCTCGAGATGTACAACCGCTGCCTTACAGGGGACCTTTCCAAGGACTGGGCTCGTTGGCTGCCTTGGGTGGAGTATTGCTACAATACGTCCTACCATACCGCCCTCCAGACTACTCCTTTTCGCCTCATCTACGACTGGGATCCTCCCCGCTCCTCATGTATGTTAGCGGCTCCGCCCGCTCCACCATTGTCAACAACGAGCTCTGCACATGTGATGAGATTCTGCGCCTAGCGCGTGACCGCCTCATACAGGCCCAGGCACGGATGGAAGCCTCCCACAACCGGAGCCACCATGAGTTGTTCTTTGCTCCCGGGGAGTGGATTTGGCTTAAGCGTCAGCCCTACCACCAGTCTACCGTCTCCAAGGGGACCTACCAGAAGCTGGGGCCCAAATTCTTCAGCCCTTTCGAGATCTTGCATCGTATTGGGGACGTGGAGTACCGTCTCTGCCTTCCCGTTGATGCTCAGATTCATGACGTATTTCACATGTCCCAGCCGAATCCCTTTGTCGGCGATACTCCCACAACGCTCTTGGTTCCACTTCCGTCGCAGCCACAAGACAAGTTTGAGGACAAGTTTGATGTCGAGCAGGGTGAAGATGTTATGGATCCTTGTTGGGGATCATGTACAAGGGCCGCGAGTCACGAGTAGCGCGCACCTGAACCCTTTTATCTTGCATTAGTACTTTACACAAGTTTGGTTATGTTTAACTCTGCCTCTTGTTAAACCTTGTGAGGAGGCATTTGAGTTTTTTTACGTTGAACTTGGTTTTATGTTGTGGTTTGGCTGTGAGAGAAGGAACAAGGAAAATTAAACCAAATATCTCTCTCTAATTCTCTCTCTCTCTCCTCTGAAAACCCTATCTGTCGCCCGCAGCTCCCGATCTCGTGTCTCTCTTTCGCGGTTGTCGCCTCCTCTTCAGCTCACACCATCGACGTCCCTCCTCCCCCTCGTCGTTGTGCCTAAGGGTTCTAAGAAGGGTACCGCCTCCCTCCTCCAGGATTTCCCTCTCCATCCTCCTTGCACGAGATCTCAATCTAGGGCACGTAACACATCCTTTGTGTCCTAATATACGACGCTCATCGAGACCTGGATTCAGCACCAGCCTCCGACGTTGGATCTTGCTACCCAACGAGCTCAAAAGGAAGTTGTCAGCATAGCTCTAATGATGGCACGACTCTCACCCCATTTATGCAGTGTCCATGCGATAATCGTATCCCCTCCCACTATTTTGTCTCTCAGATGTGTGCTCCATGATCTATGTAGTGTCCTGATGATTCCCTCTCCTGCCCCACTCCAACAGTCTACTGACACTCACCCTCCATATCCTGAGCATCGTGGAGGTTGTCATGAATATCGGGGTGATGGACGCGATGGCCACAATCGCTCAAAGGGAAAAACACTCGCATGTGTACTCCTTGTGGCCGGACGAATCATACCGAGTCCACCTGTTATCAAAAACATAGGTTCTTGTCGCAACCCTTCAACTCTCAGCACCATGTTTCTCCTGCGGTGGAGGTTCCCACCACCTCCCTCTCCGGATCTGTCATCTTGCAAGAGGAACTACAACATCTTCGGGGGTTGGATACTCAAACTTGCCACTTCGCCGCTTTTATCTCCAATGAACATATACCATGCTTTTTGTTGGAACATGGTTTCACACTCCTTAGGTTTGAGAATATCAACTCCCTGCTTGTATTTGATGAGATTGGTTGTGTGATAGAGTGTGCAGGCTGACAGGTGAAAGGAAAGGAGAAGAGCTTCAAAAGGTACCTACCGCCCGGCGATAACCTTATCGCAGCGCGGTAACCATCTCGATCGACGCATATCGGTTCGATGGTCGACGGCCCAATTATCAGCTAAGGAAGGATCGTCGACAATCAAAAGCTACCGCCCGGCGACAGGACGCTACCGCCGGCGGTATCCGGTCGACGTGCATCAAGGGGACGATCGTCGACGATGGTACCTACCGCTCAGGCGATAGTCTTATCGCAGGCGGTAGAATTATTTGGCGAAATGGCGCTATCGCTCTGACTGGGCGCGGTAACTATTACCGCCCGGCGATAGCTCTCTTGAAACGGCAGTTTCCTTAATGAGCAGTTATAGTTGCCGTTTCGGGAGACGTGTGGAGACAGCTGGCAGGCGTTACGCGCGAACTTACCGCCCGGCGATAGAGTTATCGCAGGCGGTAGTCTATTTTCTCCAAGACGTATAAAAAGCAGCGCCGTTTCCTCAAGACCTAAGCCTCCAGAGATTATTGACGAAGTGCTCCAGGAATACCAAGTTCGGTCGTCTTCCTACGTCCGTTCTACTCGTCTTCGTCAAAGAAAAAGCAAGGTTTCTTCCTCCCGTTCGAGATCGAAGAACTCCGGCGATCAAGGCTTCGCATCGTCTACGTCTAGCGACCGGGTGCTTTCCATCGAAGATCACAAGCACCGGCCGTAGATCTATCCGGAGAACTTCTCAAGAGGGAGAACCTAAACTTTAACGAATATATTTTGTAATCTCTTTTTGTATCTTTTTCTTCTTCTATTGTTGTAAGTGGTAAGGGAAATCGACTGGGGAAGGTCGTCGGAATCCGGGTTGGATTCCGTGGAAAATCGTCCCGGGATTTGGGGCGTCTAGATCGGGGATCTAGCAGTGCTCTAAGACCCTTCCGGTTGTGGAGGTGAAGAGCGGCTCTAAGACCTTTCGGGGAGAAAGTGAAGAGCGGCTCTAAGACCCTTCCGGGTGTGAAGGTGAGGAGCGGCTCTAAGACCTTTTGGAGAGAAAGTGAAGAGCCAACCGGTCCGGGTTTTGGGTCGGTATAGAAAACCCAAGAGTTTTATTCACCGCCTCTGATCTCCGGCGTCATGGAGATCCAAGTTGTATGTATTGTGTGTAAACATGTTTTAAATCAATCCTAATTACAAGTGTAACATTGTGTGTGACTTAATGATTCATATGAGATATTTTCTTCATATCATTGCCTCTTATGTTTACTTGTGAATGATAAGTCTAGTTTCATGTGTGTGCGCACAAGCTAATTTGTACAGGAAAAGAGTGAATAACGTACCGCAGAACATTAGTTACCCAACGCTCTGCAGTAGTTTCCTAAGCTCTGGTTCTGTGGACAAATTAAAACTTAAATTTCAAGAAACGCGTCGAACCTTATTCACCCCCCCCCCCCTCTAAGGTTGGCTACAAGATCCAACAAGTGGTATCAGAGGGAGGTTATTCCAAAACGGTTTCACCACCGGGAATAATGGCCAACCTCCATCATGGACTGATGAGTGGGGATGAAAAATTGTACACCGAAAATGTGTTTGCACCACCTCTCTTTATAGGAGTGAACTATAACGAATGGAGAACTCTAATGAGAAAATTCCTTATGCTAACGGATGTAGAAGTTTGGAACATTACTTGTACCAAGCCCCCTTATAGCCTAAATAAGCACGAGTGTTATTTAAATGCCAAGGCTATGAACAGTTTGTTTTGTGGGCTTAATCAAGAAATTTTTAAACGCATTCACATGTGTTCCACTGCATATGAGATATGGGATTATCTTGAGTCTACTTATAGTTCTCATCCTGGCATCCTGCAGATAATGACTTCGAGCAGTTTCTTATAGATCCAAGTGACGAGTCAAATGGAGATGCACTCTTGGAGGAAGTCAAGACAGACACGTCAAGCAAGAGGGGAGATGAACATCTGTCACTGGACGAGAAGAGCCAAGGGGAAGATGATAAAGGAACCTTGTGTTCAAATCTTTCCTCGTCCAAGAGCGCTGTAAGAAACTCAAACTCTCTCCGTGTATACAAGTCTGTTTATACACTGAATATGCTGAATATGAATAGGCGTAGACTTAAGAAACTGAAAAATATTAATTCAAAACTACGCTTGGAAAATAACCTTTTAAAAGCAAATGTTAGTGTAGAATCTTCCACTGTCGTGTCTAGTTCTCCTGTATGCTCTTTAGAGGACAACTCTACACTTTGTATAAATTGTGAGAAGTTAAAAGAGAAACGTGAGGAGGAAGAGAAAGAGTGCATTTCTCTAAGAGAACAAAATGAGAAACTGTTTCTAGAAAACTTAGCGTCAAAGGGGGAGTGTGCTAAGTGCGTGGACTATAGAGTTGAAATCACTGAGATGAGTGAGGTCTTCGAAGAATACAGAAATAAGTATGAAGCCCACATTAACTCAATAGTCGCAATACTCAAGAATAACACAACTGCCTACACCAAAGCGAGAACAAATCTCAAACAGAGAAATGAAGATTTGGAAACGAAAATCAACGTGCTTAAGGAAATTTTAAAGAAAAATTCTCAACACATAAACGTGCAATATCAAGAAAATTCCAAACGCACGTTGAACACAAGCTCACTCACGTCAGTTAGGAAAATCAAAGGGAGTAGTAAACTTCAAGCCAACGCGAGTGAAAACCTCAAATATGAAAATCATATCCACTGGCGAAAACCAACTACTCCATGTACAAAACCAATTGAACGCAGATATCCTTCAAAAAGTCTTTATGCTATGAGTCAGTATGGTAACAAGAAGTATTTCATGTCAGAAAGTAATCTCAACATGATTAATTCACAAAGACAATTGTGCCCAACCACAATCTCTCACGTAAGGACTCCTAGACATCCAAAAGAGAATCTGCAACATAAGAAAAACATCAAACCAAGGTATGAATGGAGACCAGTCACGCGACGTAGCACGCCCAGTCCGATAGACCGGGCGAACCCTCCTTCACCGGGTTCAACTGTATCACAACATCGTTGGGTTCCCAAAAGGAAAGTCATTCTCGGCTCCTTCTGGATACCCAAACCTCTCAACTCCTAAGTATGTCCCGTTAGTGAAGTAGAATGACACACTTGATCACGTCATGATTATCTCCTACTTCACATCGTACGTCTGTTTTAGTTGTGCGGGACTCAAAGAGCTTAGGAGCAAATTAATACTGATCAAAATCCACTTTTCACGCATAATCAAGTGATAACAAAATAGAGATTAAATTGCCCACATAAAATGAAACCAAAAACATTCAAGAAAAATGTTCGGGCCGGTACCTGTATTATTACATCAATTTTTAATTGTTCATAAATCTAAAAACTCGAAAAGGTACAAAGAAAAATGGGATCACGCCTGTTCATCAGAGGATGTTGAAGAAATGCTGAGCTTCCTCATGATCTTCTTAAGCATCTTCTTCATGCCTTTGATCTCCTTTCCCTGCTCCTCCATGAGGCTATGAATTCCACGACTTGCCTCGCGAAGAGATCCCGACCGGGGTACCGATGGCTCCGGAGGTGGCACCTGTGGTCGCACCCGTGAAGCAGCCGGTATCTCTCCTACATGATAGACCTGAGGAACGATGTCAATGGGATAGGAGGTCCAGTCGATGGTCGGGTACTTGATCTTCAGGATGGTCTGGATGACTCCTCCCAAAGGGAGTGTATTTACCCGCTGACGATCGGGGGACTTGAGGCGAAAAGTATACCTCATGATAGACAGGATGAGATCTGAAACGCTGAATGGCTTCTGCGCCATAATGTGATAGGTCACCATGGATAGCTGAGCCGTGACCTTTCGAGTATCTCCTGCCTTGAACATCAGCGAATGGCGGAGGATATCCTGAATTATCCGAGCAACTGGTGTGAGTGTGTCCACCGAAGTGAAAAAGTCAGGACGCCCCTCCACTCCATGGAGAACCTCGTTCATCACTCTCCAATCCCGTGCTGTCCTGAAGGATTCTACAACATCCAAGTATGGAAGGTTGGATGGCCACACGTACTTCGTCTCCAGGTCGGCATGGGTGATAGTAACTATCTCATCCCCGATGCAAGACTGAACTCCTCCTCCCAGACACATCAGAGATGGATCCCTCAAGTTGTTGTAGAACTCTCGAACGAGAGCGGAGGAAAAGGAACACCCATCTGATATCACCGCCAACACGCCCGATTCTTCGAGATACTCATAGATATGAGTATACCGATCATCAATTTCTATGAGCATAGGAATGCTCACAGTGGCGTTGTCTATAGCGGGGTGCGTAGTCTCTCCACGGTTTCGTTTTGAAACACTTCGACGTCCAGAGTGTGCGCTCGAGGAGGCCATTTCCTACATGAAACAACATTCAAAAACTCAAATCAGGAACTGAGATCCAAAACTGAAAATTCACAAAAATTTAGTGAAATCTGGGAGCTATCGCAGGCGATAATTAGCTATCGCCGGCGGTAGCTCGACGGACTGCACTTCACCTCTTTCCGCCGTTTTGAGCTAAAAATCGATTTTTTTTTGTAAAAACCACTCCAATCTCCATGTTTTTCATAGATCTATATATGAACTTCGTAGATCTTGAAAGAGGAGATGAGATCCGACAATAAAAATCTAAAAATGAAACATGTGAAAGTATCTCTTTTTACTCCTCCGCATTTCGGATCCTTTACAAACAATGGCAATATTTTTCACCTCTTAAAGCGTAGATCCGAAATAGACAAACAATGGCAATATTTTTCAAAAAGGGGGATATGTGAGAGGAGATCCGTGAAGAAGTGGATATAAAAATGCCATGAGAGAACACATCTACTCCACAAAGATATCTCATATGGATCCTAAACAAGAAATCAAGCAAAAATGAGAAAGGATAGAGCATTACCTGGAATCAAAGGAGATCTGTAGAGCTGGAGAAGCTTCTTTCCAAAAGGGATGCAAGGTGAGAATGCGTGTGGGCGGATCTGAAATAACCTACAGCATATCTATTCCGGAGTTACCGCGGAGCGGTAGTACTACCGCAGGCGATAGTACTCTGACTCGCATATAAGTACACACGAAAATCATGGGTGTCCATATAGTAGACAAATGGTGGTCGTTTTAGGGCCAAAGTGCGTTTTTTTTATCTCATGGGGGCTCATATGACCGAGTCGTGGTATATTTTCAAGTATATACAATGTTTGCTAATCTTCTTGTCAATTTGTACGGCACATTGGTATCCGGTCATGATGAGCGAAGTTAAATTTTTGTCTAGCTATTGAGTGCGAAAATTAATGTGGGTGTACGTTGTCTACGCCTCTAAGTATGTGTGAGGATTTATTTACGATAATGACTACACCACTCACACACCACTTGATCATGCACTCAACCTGAGATAATAAGCTGACATGCTATAAATCGTGACACTAAATTTAACATATCTGATATATCTTGAACAATCAATGTCATGAAATCAAATTGCGCGTGTCTATGCTAATTAAATTTTTGGGCCAAAACTAGAAACGCATATGTCCAATGTAAACAAGTTAAAGTGGATCTACCTATGTGGGTAGATTTCGATTGACTTGGGGTCTTGTTTTGCTTTGATTATGTATAAAATTGATGGCCTAACTCAAAATAAAATGATGGCCATCAAATCCCGCTTACAGACCCCCCAAGCACTACTCATCCCTCCTGATAAGTCTTCATAAGCGTTGTGAGGGTGAGCACCTTGGATTACAAAGTCGTTTCGATCTTGTGCATGGACTATACTTTCTGTTTTGTGCCCTTGATTTAATTTCTTTATGTCGCACTATGTCATGTGACGTGATTTTTCACTATATCTCTTTGGTGTTAGCATCGTTAGTTTGCTTGATATAAAACATGTCTGCATGATATCTCTATTGAATGTTTTGTCTCTTGATGCTACACGTGCACATGTCATTATCTTATTTAAATCTTCCGCGCATAAGAATTGGACCTCAACTACATTCGATGCTTTTCGCACAATACGTACTGGCACATTTTTTCTCTCATGACGATATTTGTGTTTGCCTATTTTTCTCTCTATTTATCTAAACCTTGCAAACATTCATGTCATACTTGATGTGTGCTATGTCTCGTGCATATAGTCCAATTTCTTCACTCTGATTAGCGTTTGCTCCTGATTTTGACCCTGTTTTACAATTCTCTGATTTCAAGTGCTTTGTGGGTCTATATTACGTTCTCTCTCGCCTACAATTTTCATCCTCCTTGGTCGGTTGGCCTCGCCCATTCTTTTGATATTATTAAAGGGGGAGAAGGTATTGGCGGTAGTGTTCATGATAGGGGGAGCGTATTGAGGTGTGTGTGTGCTCATAGATAGGGGGAGCGTCCCACCGATAGGGGGAGTATGTAGTAGGATAGAACAGGATTGAACGGGATCGATATAGGTGTGTATTGCTTATTTGTTCAATATCATTTTACTCTGATACTCTACTTTATACTGTTCTATGTTCATTTTACTCTGATACTCTACTTTATACTGTTCTACGCTGCTACATACATCTATTCTGGCACTCTATCTACTTGATTTTGGTTTATCATGAACGGGATTGATATTATCAAAAGGGGGAGTTTGTTGGAACATGGTTTCACACTCCTTAGGTTTGAGAATATCAACTCCCTGCTTGTATTTGATGAGATTGGTTGTGTGATAGAGTGTGCAGGCTGACAGGTGAAAGGAAAGGAGAAGAGCTTCAAAAGGTACCTACCGCCCGGCGATAACCTTATCGCAGCGCGGTAACCATCTCGATCGACGCATATCGGTTCGATGGTCGACGGCCCAATTATCAGCTAAGGAAGGATCGTCGACAATCAAAAGCTACCGCCCGGCGACAGGACGCTACCGCCGGCGGTATCCGGTCGACGTGCATCAAGGGGACGATCGTCGACGATGGTACCTACCGCTCAGGCGATAGTCTTATCGCAGGCGGTAGAATTATTTGGCGAAATGGCGCTATCGCTCTGACTGGGCGCGGTAACTATTACCGCCCGGCGATAGCTCTCTTGAAACGGCAGTTTCCTTAATGAGCAGTTATAGTTGCCGTTTCGGGAGACGTGTGGAGACAGCTGGCAGGCGTTACGCGCGAACTTACCGCCCGGCGATAGAGTTATCGCAGGCGGTAGTCTATTTTCTCCAAGACGTATAAAAAGCAGCGTCGTTTCCTCAAGACCTAAGCCTCCAGAGATTATTGACGAAGTGCTCCAGGAATACCAAGTTCAGCCGTCTTCCTACGTCCGTTCTACTCGTCTTCGTCAAAGAAAAAGCAAGGTTTCTTCCTCCCGTTCGAGATCGAAGAACTCCGGCGATCAAGGCTTCGCATCGTCTACGTCTAGCGACCGGGTGCTTTCCATCGAAGATCACAAGCACCGGCCGTAGATCTATCCGGAGAACTTCTCAAGAGGGAGAACCTAAACTTTAACGAATATATTTTGTAATCTCTTTTTGTATCTTTTTCTTCTTCTATTGTTGTAAGTGGTAAGGGAAATCGACTGGGGAAGGTCGTCGGAATCCGGGTTGGATTCCGTGGAAAATCGTCCCGGGATTTGGGGCGTCTAGATCGGGGATCTAGCAGTGCTCTAAGACCCTTCCGGTTGTGGAGGTGAAGAGCGGCTCTAAGACCTTTCGGGGAGAAAGTGAAGAGCGGCTCTAAGACCCTTCCGGGTGTGAAGGTGAGGAGCGGCTCTAAGACCTTTCGGAGAGAAAGTGAAGAGCCAACCGGTCCGGGTTTTGGGTCGGTATAGAAAACCCAAGAGTTTTATTCACCGCCTCTGATCTCCGGCGTCATGGAGATCCAAGTTGTATGTATTGTGTGTAAACATGTTTTAAATCAATCCTAATTACAAGTATAACATTGTGTGTGACTTAATGATTCATATGAGATATTTTCTTCATATCATTGCCTCTTATGTTTACTTGTGAATGATAAGTCTAGTTTCACGTGTGTGCGCACAAGCTAATTTGTACAGGAAAAGAGTAAATAACGTACCGCAGAACATTGGTTACCCAACGCTCTGCAGTAGTTTCCTAAGCTCTGGTTCTGTGGACAAATTAAAACTTAAATTTCAAGAAACGCGTCGAACCTTATTCACCCCCCCCCCCTCTAAGGTTGGCTACAAGATCCAACACTTTTCTCCTAGTTTATCTTGGATAGTGGATTCTAGGAAAACGAATCATATTACTACGCGGAAGCCTTCTCAGTACAAGGACTCTGCTTGTCCTAAGTTTATCACGGTGGCCAATGGCGACACCAACCCGATTTGCGGCTCTGGAGATGTGCTCTCACTTTATGCCTCTCTCTTCGGTCAGTTCTTCATGTTCCTGACTTTTCATTTAAACTCTTCTCTGTTAGTAGAGATTAACAGAGAAGAGATGTGCTCTCTTCTCTGTTAGTATAAAGAGAAAAAGATTTGCAGGATGTTGATGTTCCTGACTTTTCATTTAATCTCTTCTCTGTTAGTAGAGATGTGCTCTCACTTTATGCCTCTCTCTTCGGTCAGTTCTTCATGTTCCTGACTTTTCATTTAATCTCTTCTCTTCGATCAGTTCTTCATGTTCCTGAATTTTCATTTAATCTCTTTTCATTTAATCTCTTCTCATTTAATCTTACTAATGGTCATGATTGTTCCATCACCTTTTTTTCTTCTTCCTTTATGGTGCAGGATCGGTGAACATGAAATATCATTGGTAGAAGACGGCTGTCAAATGGGCTCTACACTCTAAACCTTTCTACCTCAGTTCTCTCCTCTGTCAGTTATGTGGATTAACATCAGCGTTTTGGCCATGCTCCTCTTCCTATTCTGCAAAAAACTTTTCCTGATTTTTCTTTTTGACTTTACATGTGAATCATATATCTACGAAAAACAATATTGCTCTACCGTCTCCCTTCACTGTACTCAGAGCTCCGCTCTCTTTGATTTCGTGCATTCAAACATTTAGGGTCGTATAAAACTATTAATTTATCTGGATATTGTTATTTTCTTACATTTATTGATGATCATTCTCGCATGACATGATTATATTTATTGTGTGATCACTCTGAACTATTACGTATCGTTTGTACCTTTATTACTGAGACCCATACTCAATTCCCGCACTCAATTAAAATACTTTGAACCAATAATGTGTGTGAATATACAAGTCACAACTTTTAGGAAACTTGTAATACGTTTGTTATTATCATATACACTGCAACAAAATGGTGTGGCCGAGTAGAAAAATCACCACGTCCACGAGGTTGCTCGCTCCCGTATATTTCAAATGCAAGTCCCTAAGATCTATTGGTACTTCGTAGTCTAAACAACATGTTATATAATTAATCTCAAGCCTTCTTCCATTCTCAACTGCGTGTCATCGTTCTTCATCTTTCCTTTAAAACCCCTCTTCTCTTTGACTCCACGTGTCTTCGGCAGTGCATGCTTTATCCATCATCTTGGCCCAGCCATGAGCAAACAGGCCCCACGCGCTACCAAGTACATGTTTGTTGGGTAATCTCACAAAATGAAGGGTTATGTTTGTTACTCTCCCGCCACTTGAAAACTAGTTACATCCGCTGATGTCACCTTCCTTGAGCATCAACCCTTCTACTCTTCGACTTTTAGTGATATCTTTTATCATGTTATCCCGCATCCTAACGTGCCTATCAACAACAACACACCTCTGCTTCAAACACTAACTCGCGTGCTCCTAACACAGTTGTCTCCTCCTATACGTTTATACACTCGTCGCCATCCCCCTCTTGATGCCATGAGACAGTTGCCCCTACTGATGACGCTCCCTGGCTAACTGCTCCACCTACGACATCTACCACTCATACTCTCTCTCACTATACCTCCTTAAGTCGCTTGTCTCCCGACATTCACGGGTTTGCGACTTCCTTGTCTTTTATTTCCACTCTGTTTTTTGTGCAGAAGGCTCTTCAGCAACTGGTGTGAAGGGCCGTGATGGATGAAGAAATGTCTATACCCTCTGTGTCAATCAGACCTGAGACCTTTTCCCCTTCCTCCCGCCAATCTCGCATGGGATGTAAATGGCTCTTCACTGTGAAGAATCATCCTGATGGGACCATTGAGTGTCTCAAAGCTCGTCTTGTGGCTGGTGGGTTCACTAAACAATATAGCCTCGACTATAAAGAGACATTCTCCCCTGTCGCTAAGTTGAATATCGTTCAGGTCTTGATCTCCTTGGTCGTATATCGTCATTGGTTGTTGCATCAACACAACATCAAAAATGTCTTTCTTAAAGGTGTTGAGACTGTCTACATTCAGCGGCCTCTTGGTTATGAAACCACGGGGGAGTCCCTTGTCTGCCACCTCAAGAAATCTCTTTATGGACTCAAATAATCTCTCCGGGCTTGTTTTGACAAATTCAGTAAAATTGTTTGAGGCTTTCACTTCATTTGAAGCTCGACGGACTTCTTCCTATTTACTCGTCATCGCTTAACAGGCACGGTGATACTTCTGGTAAATGTTGATAATATTATCATCATAGGTGATGATCTGAAACGTATCTCTCTGATCAAGAAGCACTTGGCCTCATATTTTGACCAAAGATTTGGGACCCCTCCAATATTTCTTGGGCATTAAGGTAACTCGTCGACCCGATGGACTCATCTTGTCTCAATGGAAGTACTTTCTCGACCTTCTTTATGATGCAGGCTACTCTAAATGTAAACCTGCTTACACACCAATGGATGTCAGCCACAAGCTCTGTGCTCGTACATTTAACTTAGATCTCCTTCTCCCTAATTCGGAGTACTATCGTCGTCTGGTTGGCAAGATCATCATTTTGACCGTCGCACGGCCTAATAAATCCTTTGTTATTGGGGTAGTTAGCTGGTTCATGCATGCTCCTTGGATGTCCCACCTCCAGGCTGTCGAGTGAATTCTTCAGTATCTGAAGAATGTCCCAGGACAAGGGTTTGTGTATATACCATTATCTTCTCCATCCTTAGTTTCTTACTCTGATACAGACCATGTCGGTTCAATTAATGATCGTTGGTCTGCGAGTGGCTACTGCACATACTTTGGAGGACACCTGATTACCTGGCGAACCAAGAAGCAAACGGTGGTGGCACTCTCATCTGCAGAGGCTGAGCACCATTCCATGGCATCTGCTATTAATGAACTCACGTGGCATTTATCTTTTTATGGTTTAGAAGTGCTAACTTGTAGAATGTTGGGTTTCGTAAGCCCCTTAAGAACCCATTAGGGTGTTCAAGGAGATGGAGGAGTTACAAGATCGCAAATGACTGATCCTCAATATCTAAGAAGCATCCCTGGAGAAGTTACTAGAATGCTGAAAATTATATCTACCACCTTTAATTGTTTACGTAAACCTTATTTAACAATTTATGTGGCTCAATAGTATAGAACTTTGTATTTCAGAATAGTTCTTGTATTGGTTTTGTGATCTGTAAGCTGAGATTATGGCTCTGTTTGTTTGAGCGTTTCGCTGCTCCGTTTTGGGCAAACGCCGCCGGAAGGAGGGTAAACAAATGAACCTCTGGCGGCGTTTGCTCCGTTTCCACCCGCCCGCCTTGAGAAAAGCCCCAAAAAGCTCCGTTTGGAGCAGCCACCTCCCCCCTCCGGTTCGAACACTCCGTTTCCACCCGCCGGATCGACCCGTCACCGCCGAACCAAATGGAGCCTATATCTATAGCAATCATTTCAATTGTTCTCTTTCACGATAATGTGTAACTACTTATGAATAGATAGAAATTATTCGAATTCATCCCCATTTTTTTCTTGCGTGCATCATTAGGTTATGCTTTGTGTTGTGAGATTCGACCAGGTCCATATCATCTAAGAAATTATGTGAGGCGTTAAATTAAATAGAGTTATAAAACAATTCACAACAAGAAATCTACTCAGCCTAGCCACCTACTAATTATCGTGTACTTAAGAAGATAGTTGGTATGATCATTTCATATGTTCAAAAATATATCTACTACTTTTAGTTGCTTATGCACTCTTTGTTTAGTCATCTATGTGGCTCAATTGCATAGAATTCTGTATTTCAGATTAATTCTTGGAGTAGCTAGGTAATCTGTAAGTTGAGATTATCTTTGAAGTAATTATTTCAATTTGTTTCAATACTCTGTGACTGTTTATGAATCAGTAAAAAATATTCAACTTTATAGCTGTATATTTTTATTGTAAAAAAATACAAAATGACGGAGGAAATACATGTAACAAGTAAAATATGCCTTCAAAAACATACAGGATTTGAGAAGAGGAGAGGCACATAAGGAATATATCACCATGAGACCAAGTCAAAGGTTTACAAAAATGTCCAAAACGTTTGCTCTTTATTCCGCAACGAGATGCCAATACAGTAGCACGAATCAAAATATAAATAGACAAACTGGTATGTTGTGCCTCCAGTCCTGTTAGGAGCATTGAAGGACCAGCCACAGCACCTGCAAGAAATGCTCTCCATCCTGCAGTTCTGAAGAAAGTGAACACATTTTTAACAAGTCAAAGAAAGAGTGAAGATTATAAGAGCTATTGTTTCCAGCGTATTTCACAATGAAACAACTTAGAAAGCAGCATTAAGCATTTAGATATCAACAAATAAGAAAGCAGATGTTACTATAACTTATTATGGATGTGTTGGAAGCATTTCTCACATTATTCTAATGATTATATGCTTCAAACTTATCCAACGTAAATAGAAGCAATTTCACAAGATAGCTGTGAAGGGGAATGAAACAAAGAGGCAGTGAATTTTGAGGACTGTTTGCTCAACTTGAACCATGTAACTAAAAACAATATGTTGAAAAGAATTGCATAGTAAGGGAAAATCAATCAGGTAATATCATAACACATCATTTTCACTAACTTCAAGGGAAATATTTTCTGAAGATGATGCTAAAAAGTTACCTCTTCATTTATACTGCTAGTTCATACTAATATGTGGTCAGCACAATTACAAACCGCCACTCAAGACCCAACCCTGTCTCCATAAACCCAACACCACCATTTATCTTACTGAGAGTTAAATGTGGCGTTAATTTTAATTAAAGAAGCCAATTGAGATATTTTTTTACTGCAGTTGTATGATAGATTATTAAAAAAATTAAAAATATAAAATTCTACAGGCCGCAACCCTACCCCTCCCCCCCCCACCCCTCCCCCCAACGCCACCTACATTCCCCCACAACACTCAAGCACTGACAAAACCCCTGCATTTTTATGATGCAAGACAAGCGTCGTACCTACCTGCCACCCTGACATCACCACCATGGGGCCCACCCTAGCATCTCACCAAGGCAGCTTTCAGCAGAACTGCAGTCCATACACTCCAACCAGCTCTCTGTCTCTCATCCCAAGAAAACGGCAGGTGTTCAAGCCCGAGATCGAACACCCAACCTACTAGATAAGAGTTTGTTATGGGCCGCTCATTCACGGGCCTAATCCCGCCGGTCGAGCCACATAACAGGGTCGCGACCCGCACACCCCAACCCATCTCAGCACGTGTTCTCGGCGTTGCGGGATGTTGAGGCCGGGGCTCGAAACTCAGACCTCCTTGATGTAAGCTCTTAACACTAACTTACATCACCAACTGATCCGCGGCTCAATTGTTGATGTGAGGTAGCGTTAAGAGCTTACTTCAAGGAGGTCTGGGTGTCAAGCCCCAGCCTCAATATCCCGCAGCGCCAAGAACATGCACTGAGATGGGTTGGGAATGCAGGTCGCGTCCCTATTATGTGGCTCGACCGGCGGGATTAGACCCGTGAATGAGTGGCCCATAACATCAAAGTGCATTGCGAATCAGTTGGTGATGAGGGCAAGCGTTAAGTGTCTCTCATCAAGGAGGTAAAGGGTTCGAGACCCGGCCTCAACATCCCGCAGCACCGAGAACGCGCGCTGAGATGGGTTGGGGTGTGCGGGATGCGGCCCGGTTGTGCGGCTCGACCAGCGGGATTAGGCCCGTGAATGAGTGGCCCACAATAGAGTCTTTCACTAGAGCTCTCATCACCAACTGATTTGATGAGAGCTTTGGTGAAGGACTCTTATCTAAGAGGTTGGGTGTTCGATCTCGGATCTCAACAACCCACCGTTTCTTGGTGATGGGAGGCAAAGAGTTGGTTAGGGTGTATGGGCTGTAGTCCAGATGAAAGCTGCATTTGTGAGATGCCAAGGTATGCCCCCTGGTGGTGATGCCACGGTGGCAAAGAGGAGTGACGTCTGTCCTGCATCACATTCCTACGCCTTTGTGAAGATGAGTAAGACTGGAGCTGTTAGAGCGAAAGCATCACTGAACGTAACATGCCATTCATCACCAACAAAATCCTCTTAATTACCTAGGTAAAGAAAACCTAAAGTTTATCCCATTGTTCATCATCCTAATGAGAAGTTCATCTTTTATCTTAGATGTTAGTTAGTTGCTAAACCCATTTATGGCATTGTCTACACCATCATTCCAAGAGCAGGTTGACATTTAAGTTATAGCATCCATTCGTCGATGTTCTAAATTGTCCTATGGTTCTGAGTTAATCGCAAATGCCCCATCACCCTGTTGTGTGGATGATGGAGAATCATATCATGAATTGCCTATTTCTTTGGATCTATGTGACGATGACTAATGTATATGATCTCAAGATCTATATAAAGTCATAGTAGATGAAATCCCAACCTTCAATCGTAGTGAAAATTTCACTACTATGTTTAGTTATTAAAGGCTCAAGGCGCACCAAGTCGCAAAGAGGTCCTGGAGCCTAGGCGCAAGGCTCAAGGTGCAGGCGCGTGCCTGACTGTTGAAGTAGGAGACCGAGCAGTCTGGCGGTCTATGCTTGGCGGGTTGAAGACCGCGCGGTCTAGCGGTCTCTCTCCGGCGGTTTGATATCCAGACTGTTGTTGTTTGCTGTCCGAGCGGTCTAGCGGTCTCCTACCGCGGCTTGTTTTCTTCCTTCTGGTGTTGTCGAGCGGTTAGCCCTTTGTCTAACCGCGCGGTCTGATCGGTCTGTTTATGTTTAGCCGCTCAGCTCTGTAAATTTTTTAGTCCCACATTGTTTATTTGTACTCTCTCCACTCTCCTCCATTCTATAAAAGGGAGGTCATACCTTTGTAAATCATATCTTTTTGGATAATAAAACTTTCAATTATTCAAGTTCTGACTTGTTTTTAGTCGCCTGTTCGCTACTTTTACATGGTATCAGAGGAAACGCTCGATTCCTCTTGATTCATTTGGCCCTTCTGTCTGAGTGGCTTCGTTCTCTGTTCGCCCGGATACTTGTCTGTCCGCGCGGCTTCTTTGTCTTGTCGCTGCCCTGTTTGCGCGACTTCCTTCCCTCTTTTCTGCAACCTGTTTTCGCGGCCCCTCTGCTTCCATTTCGCTGACTTCTCTTCTCGTCCGCTCACACCCTGTGTGTTCGAGCGACTTCTTCTCTGTTAGCCTGGACTCTTTTCTGTTCGCGCGATCTCGCCTTCTTCTCGCGAACTTCCCAGTTCGCGCGACCTCTGTCCCTGTCCTTTGATCTGCTTCCTGGTCGTGGCCCTTCTTGTCGCTGGTGTGTTGACACTGTGACCGTTGCAGCTTCTTCTCTTTAGCCCGCTGCGGTTTCCTTCTTTTCCGTTGTTGTTTCTTCTTCGTGTCGCGGACTCCTTGTTCGTGCGGATTCCCCCTTGTTCGCGCGGCTTCCCCCTTTTTCTATCCGCGCGACCTCTCTTCTTCTCGCGCGGCTTCCTATGTTTCTCTATGGCCAATTCCGATATCTCCACCCCCGTCATCTCTACCTCCACCACTCATGTGGCTCCTCCTCCTACTCCTTCCGGAAACCTTGGCACGGTTTCTAAACTAGTTGGTTCCAACTATCCGGATTGGAGCATTTCTTTCACCTTTCTTCTTCGTTCTCAGCGCAAACGTCATCACCTCACCAATGACCCCCCTCCTCCCGGGTCTGCTCAATTTGATGACTGGGATGCGAATGATGCGCTTGTCCGCACTTGGCTGGCCAACAGCCTCTCTGATGAATGCCTTCCTGTCATCCGCCATGATGAGACGGTCAAGGCTGTCTGGCTTCACCTCGCCGCTCTCTACTCGAAGGGGGCCCAGACGTCCCGCATTTATACTCTTTATGCGGACCTCTTCGCCCGCCCTTCCATGTCTCCTGCTGCGGCTTATCAGCAGGTTCAGGCTCTTGGGACAGAGATCCTCCGGAATCGCTCATTCTCTGCGGACTTGGCTGAGCAGCACAAGCACTTCCAGGAACTCCTGGTTGTTTGTTATCTTCTGCGACTTCCCGATTCATATGATATGATCCGCCAACAAATCTTGGGCGAGGCGGAATCTCCAACTTTGGATGTCACCGCGGCTCACATCGCCGCTGTTACTTCGCTGCTCCAGCGTCCTCTGTTGTCCTCCCCTCCTCCACGGGACTCCTATGCGCACCAAGCTCAGCGGGGTGGCACTAGTAGCCGCAGCCAGTCAGGCGGGCGCGGTTCGTCCAGGTTTGTAGGTATGTTTCATAGAATTGGTTGGTAGAGGGGCAAACGGAACAATAGATCTTTATTTATTTTGTACTATTATAATGTTGTGGCATTTTCTTCATTTACCTTGCACAATTTTTACTTAGTTTAGCAAATTAGTAATGGTATTACCAAAATTAATATAGAAGTGAAGAAAACATGAAAATAAAGGGTCGAAAGAAGAAACAAAATCTTATCGCATTCATGTTTCAAAAGAAGCTAAAATCTCAGGAGTCTTCTTCAACATGTAAACCTTCCAACTCAAGAGAATGAAAATGAGGAGTTTCCCAGTTTCAATACAAAGATAGTGAGAATGTGTCCCATTCGTCTACAAAGCACGGATACTTAAAAATGTTCTACGTATCGACTCGAACGCGTACCGGATACGGGAAATGCCCGGAAACGCGCGGAAACGCATTTCCAAAACTCCAGGAAACGCATTTTTTAAAAATATATATTTTATTTTCGGAATCGCGTATCCCGCAAGGGGGATACGCGATTCCGTGAGATATAGAGCTCGTGTATTTCATTTTACGCATTAGGTTTTCTTGTTCCGCTCCCGATACCGCAGGCATTCCGCTCCCGATTCCGCTGATCCCGCAGGTACTCCTTCTCCTGCTTCTTCTTCTTCTCCTCCTTCTTCTGCTTCTTCTTCTTCGCCTTCTTCTCCTGCTTCTTCTCCCGCTTCTTCTCCCGCTTCTTCTCCGGCTTCTTCTCCTGCTTCTTCTCCCACTTCTTCTTCTTCTCCTGCTTCTTCTCCTGCTTCTGCTTCTTCTCCTGCTTCTTCTTCTCCTCCTCCTCCTTCTCCTCCTCCTCCTTCTTCTTCTTCTCCTGCTGCTTCTTCTTCTTCTTCTCTCGCTTCTCCTTCTTCTGCTGCTTGGTCTTCTTCTCCTCCTCCTCCTTCTTCTTTTGTTTCTTCTTCTTCTCCTGCTTCTTCTCCTGCTTCTTCTCCTCCTTCTTCTCCTCCTCCTCCTTCTCCTCCTTCTTCTCCTCCTCCTCCTTCTCCTCCCCCTGCTTCTTCTTCTCCTCCTCCTCCTCCTGCTTCTTCTTCTCCTGCTTCTCCTTCTTTCCTCCTTCTTTTCCCTCTTCTCCTTCCTCTCCTCCTTCTCCTGCTTCTTCTTCTCCTGATTCTTCTTTCTGCATCATATTAATATCCAATATATGCCTAAAAATATTGCATCATGTCTTCTAATTTTAAGAGGATAATGCATCATGTTAGAAGTCTGAAACTCCTTTTCAATGTTCAAGAAACTAGGTTTAAACTAACTAGCCCTTGATGGCTAATAAGTAGAGCAAATATCAATGATGTTTTCAAGTAGTGCATAGTAGATATTATATGTTATAGTGGGAAATCCACTTACATAGAGAAATCCTTAATGTTTTTATGTTAATTTCTAACACTAAACATTGATATTTTGCATGTGAATGTAACAAAACAATGCTCTCAATTGATGTGATGATGTATTGATTTGGACATGTGATAGATTGTTCTTTATGGTGTTTGTTTTCTTGAATTTATTTATAGCATTATATGAAATGTCAATGTATATAATATAGTCTTATTAATTTTTTTCGTTACAATTCAAGATATGTAGAAATAGTTTGTTAGTTGTTTTATTCTTATATTAATTAATACTTATATTAAAATAATTAAAAAACGTTTCCCGTATCCTAATTTTTAAAAAAAAATCATGTTTCCCGTATCCGTTTCGTATCGTATCTCGTATCCCGTTTCCGTCCCCGTGCTACATAGCCCTTCGTCATCACCTCAAATTCAAGATATTGTAATTTGGTCCGTATATGATGTAGAGTAGCTTTTACATGATCAGGAAAAGAGAAAAAGTATACAACTTGAATGAGCAAGATGTAGTAAGGAAAGCATACATACTAAGAGGTCTAATAACCAAATTTTCATTCTTTTCGTCAAAGAAAAATTTGAGACCAATATCATCTTTTTGTTATCGCATTGTTTGATATGTTTGATTGGCTTAAATATAGTGTTGAGAAGAATGTTGCATTTTGTGTATTACTCATTTAAAAATGAAGATAGAAAAACAGGTTACTTTCAAGGAAGTTCTTATGGAAAAATTAGTTGATGAACGTTATGTTGATCTTGGTGTCACATGTGAAGTTGTCTTCAAATTTAAGGATAAGTGAAAAGAACGTACTTAGATAATCAAAAAGTCATGCGCCCCCACATAAAACATCATGACAGTGAAAAGAGAAAGTGCAAGATAATGTGAGGGCAAAGAAAGCTAGATATAAAACATTCTACGTTTATAGAAATGATGAAAACTTGACAATGTATAAACTCACCAAGAAAAAAACTAAAAAGGTAGTAGGTAAAACAAGAAGTCAAACTTATAAGAAAAATTATAAGAGACTAGATACCAAAGATGAAGAGCGTGATATATATATAATTGCTCAAGCTATAGAGAGAGAAAAATAAAAGATTTAAGTTACATTAAATGCATAAAGAATGAAGCAGATGCGATTTTGACGAATGATGTGGCTATTAAGTTGCGATGGAAAAGATATTTTATCAACTCTACAATGAAGAAAAAGACAATGAACTAAGCTTAAAAAGGTTAAGTAAATCGAAAAAGTATAAGAACGTAACTTTTTTATCATAAAATTCAAGCATCGAAGATAAATGATGCTCTGAAGAAGATGAAAGAAAGGCGGTTGTTACAGACGATATACTAATCGAAGTATGAAAATGCCTAGTAAATGAAAGAATTTTGCGGTTTACATATTTTTTCAATAAGATACTAAAGACAAACAGTATGTTGGATCAATGGAGAGTATTTTGATACATTTATATAAGAATAAAAAGATATACAAAATTGTGTCAATTATAAAGGAATTAAATTAATTAGTCATACCATTAAATTATAGAAACAAGCAATAGAGAGAAGATTAAGATAAGAGACTAGTATCCCGAAGAATTAATTTGGATTCATACCACGGCGGTCGATCATGAAAGTTATACACCTCTTGAGGAGAATAATTGGCAACTATCTAAAAAAAATAAGATTTGCAAATGTTGTTTATTGATCTTGAGAAGGCTTATGATAGGGTTCTAAGAGAGGTTTTATGAAGATTCTTGGAAAAGAAAGGTGTAAATGTATCATGCATTGACGTAATCTAAGACATGTCTACAAATTCAGTGACGAAGGTGAGGACATCTGGAGGATTAACACAAGAATTCACTCTCACTGTTGGCTTACATCAAGAGTCAACTTTAAGCCCTTATCTTTTTACCCTTGTCTTAGATTAGTTCACCGGACATATCCAACAAGCAATACCTTATTGTTTATTGTTTGTAGAAGATATTATTTTAGTTGATCAAACACGCGAGGGTGTAAACGTAAAACTTGAATCTTGGCGAGATACTTTAGAAAAGAATAGTTTTAGGTTGAGTGGAACAAAAGACGGAGTATATAGAGCATAAATTTAGTGGTGCAAAAAGTGAAGAGGCGCGTCTGAGATCTTATGTGATCGTAAAGTACCAATAAAACTTACAGACGGGTTTTACCATATTGCAATTAGACCAGTGAAGCTCTGTGGTTCTAAGTGTTGGGTATTGAATTATGTACATTAGCAAAATAATGGGAGTTTTGGAGACGAGAATGCTTATGTGAATGTGTGGACACACAAAACTGGATAAAATTAAGAATGAATGTATCAGGGATAAAATTGGAGTGGCCCCAATTATAAAGAAGATGTGAGAAGCTTGATTAAGATTGTTCGAACATGTACAAAGGAGATTATTAGAGCACTTGTTAGGCGTTGTGAGAGTTTAGTCGCTAAGCATGTTAAACGGGGGAGGGGCGGACCAAAAAAGACTTAGAATGAAACTATAAGAAAAGACATGATGTACTTGGGCATTAGTGAGACTATGACTAAAAATAAGGTGCAATGGCGATAAAGGATCCATATAGTCAACCCTACAATGGTGGGATAAAGGCTTGAGTGTTGTTGTTGTACTTGTTCAAGAATGATACCACAATTAATATTGTTGGGGGGGAGATGCTTTTGTCAGTAGTGGAGGATATATGTTTTACAATAAACCTGAAAGATTCACAAAACATGTCGACGAGACTAATATTGTTCATAAGCTAGTATTGCAGAAATTTGAAGCTCTAAGAGACCCGAAAGAGTCTATTATTGTTGTTCTTGACAAGGACTAAGCTTGAACATAAAACGCGCTTACAAGCTTCTCTTAAAATGCTTGAGATATCTCTTGCGTCAAAAATTATCCCTTCAAGGTCATAATGAGAGCCAAGAATCACTTAATCGAGGAATTTTTTTGAACTTGTACGGTAACTTGCAAATATTGATGAAGAAATAGATAAGTATGTCTTAAAAAATATCCCGACAAATAATCAATTGACTGCTCCTTCAATTCAAAAAGACATAATCAATTCTAGTTGATGAATATAGTAATATGTCACATAGAGAACAATTGGCTTTTTTTTCCGTTATGTTCATAGAAAGGGTAGGTTAATAGAACGATTTCTCGACATTGTGCAGGGATATAATTTAAGGCTCCATTTGGTTCGGCGGTGGCGGGTCGATCCGGGGGGTGGAAACGGAGTGTTCGAATCGGAGGGGGGAGATGGCTGCTCCAAACAGAGCTTTTGGGGGCATTTCTCAAGGCGGGCAGGTGGAAACGGAGCAAACGCCGCCGGAGATTTATTTGTTTACCCTCCTTCCGGTGGCGTTTGCCCAAAACGGAGCAGCGAAACGCTCAAACAAATAGAGCCTAAAGTTGCAATTGAATCTTTGTAAATGGAACATTCTTTGAATTTGTCTGAAATCTATAAGCAGGGATATAATGGTGCTAGTAACGTGAGTGTTGAGATAAATAGTCCTAAAGTTTAATTATGAGGGTAAATCTCTGTGCTAACTACATTCATTATTTTTCTCATCAACTTCAGTTAACACTAGCTGTGGTTGTTATGATAAATGATGATTGTCCATTATTATTTGAAGAAACTGCAATGTAGTTAAATGTGGATGAAGATTCTTGTAAGTAAAATGATATGCTTAAAGAAAGTCAAATCCAAATGATTGTTAATGCACTAGAAAATGGTGAACTAAAAACTAGATCAATTTTAAATCAGGAGTTTCGTTAGAGTCGACCTGGGGATACTCATTGAGAATCACATCACAAAACACTTATGTATATTACTTCTTTATTTCCTGATAAGGTTGCTGCACTTTTGAAGATTAAGAAGAGTAAAGAAAAGGCTTTTTGGCGGAATGCACCCCCCATTATTAGGTATTTGGCAAAATGCACCCCCAATTTTTAAAATTGGCAAAATGCACCCCCCATTATGCAATTTTTGGCAAAGTGCACCCCAGGGAAGGGTATTTACGTCTTACCGTGCGATGGGGGCGGGATTTAGGTTAAGCAGCGATAGATATAGAAGCCGAGGTCGAAAAATCCTGCTCATCTACGCCGAAGTCTTCCTCGCGCCGGATCCTGTTCATCTTCTCTTCCGAAGCCGAAGTCTTCCTCGCGCCGAATCCTGTTCATCGTCTCTTCCGAAGCCTCGAAGCCATTCCTGTGCAGGGACATCTTACTGGTTGCCTGCAATCCATTCCTGTTCATTGTCTCTTTCATCCGATCCTAAACTCGCCGACTGCAGGTATAAATGTTCTTTTTTTAGGGTTTGATGTCTACTGTCTTCCTCATTTCCAAATGAAAAATCCATTGTGTAGCTATATGATCCAACTCCCTGTCTTCCTCATTTCCAAATGGGAGGCTCTATGTTGGATGAAATCCATTGTGTACCTATATGAAATAGAAAAATCCATTGTGTAGCTATACGATCCAACTCCCTGTCTTCCTCATTTCCAAATGGGAGGCTCTATGTTGGATGAAATCCATTGTGTACCCATATGAAATAGAAATTAGGGCGCAGAATTTCATGAGAAGTCATTGGGATTTTGTACATATTTATTTTTACCAATGAAAAATCAATTATATTTACATATATTTTTTTTGTTAAATTACATAGCAATGGAATGGGAAAACTTCTTGATAGAGGAAAATGAAATGCAAGACATAAACAGTTCCAGCGATTCAACAAGCCAGGCAGAAATATCTGATGACAACGATTCATCATTTTCTGATGAGTTGGTTGAGAGTGATTTTGAAGTAGATGATGCTATCTTTGATGATAATGTTGATGAAGATATTGAGTTCGTTGGTTACAAGGAAGAACAAAATCGCACGACAAGTGTTGGAATACAAAGTGCATCAAATGCAAATTACGGTAGTGCATCAACTTTAGAAAAATCCAAAGTACCCCAAATTCAAGTTTATCAAGGAAATGCAAATCATTCTGAATTTGAGTTTGAGGTTGGGTTATGCTTCCATAATGTGGTTGAATTTAGGGAAGCCATGAGGCTATATGCTACGACACAGGGGAAACCAATAAAGTTTACCAAAAATTGTAGTAATAAGATTCAAGTTACTTGCGAGTGTGGATGGGTTTTATTTGCTTCTTTCATATCCAAGAGTGAAAGAACATTCCAAGTTAAGACAATTAAAGGACAACATACTTGTTGTAGGGTTTCAAGTTCCCATCATTGCAAGTCAAAGTTCCTTGCAAAGAAGTATGAGCAGCATATTAGGAGTAACCCAGAATGGCCAGTAAACTCAATGCAAGAGATAATGCAATTGGAGAATAAAACTCCTCTTAGTATTTGGAAAATGTATAGGGTAAAACATCATGCTAGTAACTTAATTAGTGGCACTGAAATGGAGCAATATGCGAAGCTATGGGATTATTGTGAAGAGATATATAGGACTAATCCGGATACCACAATTAAGATTAAATGCAAGCATGATGTATCCTCTCAAAGATGCATTTTCAAGAAATTATACATATGTTGGGGTGCATTAAAGAAAGGTTTTATGAGTGGTTGTAGACCTATAATAGGTTTGGATGGGACTCACTTAAAGACTACTACAGGTGGTGTTTTGTTATGTGCCGTTGGGATCGATGGTAATAACAACATGTTTCCTATTGCTTATGCTTTAGTTTTGAAAGAGAATACAAAGTCTTGGAAATGGTTTGTAAGCCTACTTATTGAAGATTTATGCATTGAAAATAGTCATATGTGGACTCTAATATCGGATAAGCAAAAAGGGCTAATAAATGCAGTTGAAGAGTTGTTGCCTAATGTCGAACATAGATTTTGTTTAAGGCATATGTACAATAATTTTAAACAAAAATTTAGAGGCATACAACTCAAAGATTTATTATGGAGGGCAGCATCCGCTACAAGAATTGTTGATTTCAACTATGAAATGGAGAAATTGAAGGCATGTGATAAGAACGCTTATGATTGGGTTAAAGAAAGACATGAGAGGCATTGGGCAAAGTCTCATTTTAGTACTTGGTGTAAATGTGATATGTTACTTAATAATTATTGTGAAGCATTCAACAAAGTTATTTTGAGGGCTAGGGATAAACCCATAATAACAATGTTGGAAACGATCAGAGTGATTTTAATGAAGAGACTTCACACTCAGAGGGACAAGATGGTTAAATTCAATGGAGAGGTTTGCCCAACTATCCAAAAAATATTGGAAAATAATAAAAAGAATGCGCATGACTTTACTTTGGGATGGAATGGGCATGATAAGTTTGAGGTTAATGGATGGGCAGGAGATAAGTGGACAGTTGACTTGAGTTCCTATAGTTGCAGTTGCAGACGATGGGATCTCACGGGCATTCCATGTGTGCATGCTACTGCATGCATATTTTATCGAAGGGAAAAGGTTGAAGACTACGTGCATCATTGGTACAAGAAAGAGATATTCATGCGGGCATATGAGCACTTACTAAATCCCATAAAGTCACAAAAGGAATGTCCAATAGCAAACTTGAATCCAATTGTGCCGTGGTCTACTACTCGAAGGAAGGCTGGAAGGCCGTTACAACATGCTAGACGACTGGAGGAAGATGAATTGGAGACCAAAAAATATGGCATTAAAAGACATGGTTTAAAATACTCGTGTTCTCATTGCGGGTTGAGGGGCCATAACAAAAGGAATTGCCCGGATGCTTCCAAAACAATGAATACAACAACATCTTCAACATCTACAAAGAGATCCAAAATTCCGGTAAGCTTAAATAATACGTTTTGACAAAAATTTGTTTTTTTTGATTGTTTATTAATCTATTGGTTTTCTTTTGTAGGTGCGAAGGACATCTTGAGCTTTTGTAGGTGCTTAGTTAGTCACATTGGTATTTGGTAATTACTATGATATTACACAATGTATTTTTAATAAGTTTTAATGTTTCAAAGTTTCTTATGAAAATATTTCATAATATGCAGGTGCTTCCACTTGAATGGTACGATGAAGACAAATTTTGCAAGAAGGATTGGCTGAAAATTTTGTCCGGCACATATATCTACTCAACTTGCATATGTTCAGTGCTTGTTTTTGCTTATGGACAATGCTATTGATAATGATGTTTTCCGTCCATATGACTGATTTTGTTAATGGATCCGTTTATGCACACTCCTAGTTGCTTACATTTTATCGGGCCGTCTTTATATAAATTAGTCCAGATTAATATACTAGAATATAAAATATTCGAAGTGGTCCACCATTCTGCTAATAACATGCTAATTTCTGATTCTGAACCAGATAATCTCTCATTTATACCATTTGTATAACTTTAGCTCTTTTAATTTATTGAGTGAGTTGTCAAAAATTGTTCTTATGAAGACATCTGATGATAAATGATTCATCAGAGACAAGGTCGCAGCCTGCGCAAAGCATTTCGTTGGCGATGGAGGAACGAATAAGGGACTTGATGAGAACAACACCATTATCAATCACCAGGGACTGTTCAGTATCCACATGTCTGCCTACTACCTGTTGGAGATTGATGAGAACAATCCCATTTTGAGTCTATCTAAAGCCTATTTGAGAGGGCACTGACTGTTGGAGATATAGATTCAACAAAGTTTCTAAACGTGCCCGTTTCCCATTGATGGAGTTTGCCATTAAAACGGAGAATAGCATTTGCGTTTTTCCAAAATTGTGAAGAGAATCAGTAGATTATGAACGCTCATATTGAAATTTACTCAAAATTAATTCAATTCAAAGTCAATTTAGTCCTATTTGAACCAAATTTCGAGTGAGTTTATAATAACTTGAAAAAATTGGATTCAACAGGCAGAAGAGCAGTAATATTAATATATACATTAGCTCAATGTGCAGCGTGGGTGATCTCCTGCATGTGATAATGTGTTTATTTCTGTTTTCTCATTGATTTCGGTCATAACACAAGAGCAGGACAAAAATACCCCTAAAAAAATGAACTTGGGGTGCAAATTGCCAAGTTTATGCATAATGGGGGGTGCATTTTGCCAATTTTAAAAATTGGGGGTGCATTTTGCCAAACACCTAATAATGGGGGGTGCATTCCGCCAAAAAGCCTAAAGAAAATGATCGGGTAAAAGTGGAAAGTATGTTGCTTGTATTGGAATAATTTAACTTCGTTTTAATGGTTTATTTGATGGCAACTATATTTGGGTACACATACAAGTTAAATCTTATTTTGCAAACAAAAGATCAAAATATTGTTAATGTTGTCTTTTGTTAATTTGACTAAAAAATAATTACAAAACATGACATATGATAGGTGGTAAGGCGAGGCACTCTGTTCAATAAGATATTATTTTTTATGTCAAATATGGAATTTAAATTCTTAATATGGATAATCAGTATATATTCTTCAAGAAAAATCAAGACGGCTTATTGAAGACTACATAAATTTGCATCATTATTGAGTTGAAATATTCTTAAAAGTCGTTGATCTACAACTATAAGAGCTTAAAAACTGATTTTATGAGGTGAGTATGAAGCTGCTTTATTGTATGACTTGTTTGAATCATATTAACTCGTTTGGTTGTTTTGATAAGTAAAATGTGCTTAGACTTGCAGAGTTTTAACCTAATGATTTTTAAAATTTGGAGTTGTTTAATTTTGATTTTCAACTCGACAACTTCATAATCAGTAATGAGGAGCGATGAGAGATTTTCTGATTTGAAGAATGTTGATCATCTCTCAATGAAGCTTATTGAAACTGAGAAATATATTGTTTATCAATAAATTTTCAAGCTATTGAAGTTTGTGATGATTCTTCATATGGGTACTGCAAGTGAGAAAAAAGTATTATCAGTCATGAATTGTGTAAAAAACAGGTTACAAAATAGTGTGAGTGGTCAAATATTGAATGATTGTCTGGATTCTTTTATTGAGAGAGACATTTTTTGAAAATTTGCGATGATAATGTGATTGGTCGTTTGAAAAAATTAAGACTTGTCGTAAATAATTGTAAATTTTTTATAGTTTTTGTATTAATCAAGTTAGACAATTTGATGTAATTTTGTACGAATTTGTACTGTGAATAATTTAGCATGTTATGCATCGTTTCATTTAAGATTTTTTTGGAGTGCCCCCATTAATAATTTTTTGGATCCGCAGTGATCATCATGAAGTTGATTGATCTTCTGTCTTTAAGAAGTGTGGAGTCTATAGCATCTCTAAATATAAAGTGTGAGCAATTCTCTAGGTGACCTGTCATGTAGATCAAGTACACATGATGGTCAAGAGTTATTGCGCACCCAACACCATACAAAATGAAAAAACGAGAAGTGATAGGACTTTAATTCGTTTAATCATGTATAATGCATGCATAGCTATTCATTGAGCCTCTCTAAATAAATAAAAAAATAGTGTGATTGTCTCAAAATACATTCAGTGACTGCTCGGTTCAATGTCATGTAGATGTCAGCATTATTAAAATTTGTGCTAGCATAAGCCAGTGGTGTTCGTTTTAAATATATACAGTGTTTGGTTAGAGTTGTAGTGTCCAAAGACATAACACAGAAGGAAGCATTTAATGAGGGCAAAAAATCAAGTTACCTTCGGTGCCCCCAAATTTTGGCAATCCATTCATCCACGGAAACAAAAGTTCCGGCGAAGGTCCCCAAGAACATCCCGTATCTTAACGTCTCCTTCGTTGCGCCGGCCAGCGCCTCCGCATTTGTGATCGTCCCCGCCTTTCTAAAACCATGCAAACTTTAAGCCTTTCAGAACACGCCTGCTAGAACTAACAAACAGTAATCCCCAGATTTCCCTGACCTCGCAAGCTTGCCCTTGGATCCGCGGCTCCTCAGCCGAACGAGAATGGAGAAGAGAGCAAGGCCGCCCTTGATCCCGGCTCCGATCGCAAATCCCTTGCCGGCAGCCTCGATGAACCTTTGCAGCCAACTCCACTCATTCTCCGCTAACCCGAGGTCATGTATCAAAGGAGAGCACGAGGCAGATAGTCCCGGCAGAAGTTCGCTGGGATCTCCACAGATCCGGCATCCATGCTCGCCGAATTCCGTCGAGGCATTGCCGCCGTTCACCGTCGAGGCTTTGCCGACGTCAACAACGCCGTACTCCGTCGGAACTTTTTTGCCGACGCCACCGACACCGTTCTCCGTCGAAGAGCGGGCAGGGCCCGCGGGGCCTCCGACGGAGAGCGGGGACATGGAGAAAGCTGCTGCAAGGTGCCTAGGCGGAGGAATTGATGCAGTTCTTTTTTTTTTGTCCCGAAATAGAAATGTGGAGCTTCGAGATTCAGGGAGCTTCGATAATTCCAGAATTCAATTTGTTCAAAAATAAATAAAAAGTTTTGCTAACATTCTCATCCCTCCTCTGTACAAAATTTTATTTTAGTAATACCCAAAAAAAGGGCCGAGTGCCGTGTGGGTCATGTATGTTCAACTCAATATAAATCTATTTATAGTAAAATATATATGAGTGTACTGATGCGGGCCTTCGATTTTATGTGAATGTAATGTCACGGGCCTCCCGCTCTATCTAAGTGCAACATATTTATCTCTTGAAGTGAGTCTCACACACCTCTCTTTCGGATCCGGATCCTCTGGAGTTCCCTTTTTTGCGAATCAATAGAGTGGAATCAAAAAGAATGGTTAACATGAAAGTTGTAGATATCCCCGAGACGAATAACTTTCATGTTGAACATTTTTTGATTTGAAGGCGTTTAGACCCCTGATTTGAGCCCCGAAAAAACTCAGTCCGAAAATAATTAATTAATCTCTCTCCTTCTCTCCTCTCTCATAATCTTTATGGCATGGGTCCCACATATTTATCTCCCCCCTCTCATTCTCTCTCCTCTCTCTTTCTCTCATGTTTGATGAAAGGCTCGCAGCTCATGCATTCTCTCTTCTATCCCCTCTCTTTCTCTCTACTCTCTCTCCCCACTTCTTTCGTTTTTTTCCGATAGGGCCTTCGTTTGACATAGCGGTAGTGGTCGTAAGCGCAAGGGTTAAACCGTCATTAGTTAACGACCACCTAACAAACTTCATATGTTTAAACATAAAAGTAGATGGAGTTCCTTAGATGTGCGTTAACAAATAATAACTTAACCCTCAAGTTCACGACCACCACCACCGTGCCAAACAGAGCCAAGATGCTACAGCTCATGCATCAACTCAAATAACATTGGAGATTTATGCAGGTAGATAGTACAAACATCTTTCTACAGCTCATGCACTTCTAGAAGAGAGAGAGAGAGGGGTACTAATACTGTCTTTTAGGCAATTAGGCTAAATATGTGATTAGATTAAAAATAAATGCATACTTTCCCATGCCAACACATCTCTCTGAAGCATAATTTTTTTGAAAAAATGATTTTTTTGCTAAATTTTTAATTTATAAAAAAAATTAATAAAATATTAATCTATGTATTTTTACAGTCATTTTAAATATTCATATGTATATATTTTAGGATTAAAATGTGAAAAAATACAGCTATAATAGATATGTGTTCTCTTTAGCTATTTTACAACTATATTTTTATAGTAAAAAATGTCTAAATACAATATTAATTACATTACAACTACAATTTTGTAAGAAAAAGGTTCTCGCACTGTACAACCCCGTATCCTGCGAGTGGTCGACAGAGGTTGAACCGGCCGGCTCAGATCAACTTGGATCCAGCTTGCCGAGTCCGAGCTCGGCAATAGTCGAGCTAAGCTCGGCGATGGTCGAACGAAGCCCAGCTTGCCGAGACCAAGCTCGGGTGCGGAGACAGGGTTCGACGATAGTCGAGCCAAGCTCGACGATCTCCGTGCCGAGTCCGAGCTCGGCGATCGTCGTGCCGAGTCCGAGCTCGGCAATAGTCTAGCCGAGCCCAGCGCTAGCCGAGCACAGTCCGCCGAGCCCGTGCCCGCCTAGGCCCAGGGCGAGGCGAGTCGGGCCCCCTGCCGAGCGAGTGCCCCCTCAGGTCCAGCTCGCATCTTGGCCATGGCACACTTTTACTGTGTGGCCCCTTTTGGTTTGTCTGTAGTCCTCGAAAACAGTGAAGGTTGTATATTGGCAGGCCATCTTTTCCTATAAATAGGACCCAAGGGGTACCTCAGAAGGCACGCTGACTAATTCTCTGGCCTACTAGCGCTTTCTGAGGTACCTTAGCCCGGCATTTGGCTAAGGAGGGGAAGCGCTCTGAGATCTTCCGGGTTTGTGGTGGGACCTCCACGCCGGGCCCTTGGTCTAGTCCTTGTTTCTTCTTTCCTTTGTCGTTTTCTTGCAGGAGTGAAGTAGGTGTGCGGCCACCCCTTCCCCAAGGGTCGAACTCCACAAGAGACCGGTTTTCCGGTTTCAACATTTTGGTGCGGTGAGCGTGGACAGTGGTCAGCAGAGAAAATCTTCTGCAGGTTCGATGACCGGGGAAGAAGGACAAGGATCAGGCAGGGGCAACTCGCCACCCCCTCCCCCACCCCCAGCGGCGAGCATGCCGGCGGAGCTTAGGGAGGAGATCCTCGGGCTCGTCAGGACCGCTCTCGGCATGCGAGCTGAGAGTGCGACGCCGGCTGTCCCGGTGGTCGCCGTTCCCGCACTCGGCGACGACGCGCCGCTTAGGCGACCAGGGAAGGAGCCCGCCGAGAGGGGCGAGCGCGAGTTCCAGGGGCGAGTTCTATTCCCCGGCTCGGCCGCCGAGTACCACTTCGGCGAGACGGCAGGGAGGGAGTTCCCGACTCGCCCGGCTGAGGGGGGGAGCCCTTTCAGCGAGTTCGTTTCTTCAGCCCCCGTTCCCGAGGGGTTTCGCGAGCCGGAGATGACTTACTACTCCGGGAGAGGAGACCCGGTCCACCACATCCAGTGGTTCGAGGACATGGTCTCCATTCGACAGATGTCAGACGGCTTCAAGTGCCGACTCTTCGCCATCACCCTCAGGGAAAAGGCGAGAGAGTGGTTCCACCAACTCCCGACCGGGTCCATTTACTGCTTTGAGGATCTGCGACGGGGTTTCATGCTGAGGTTCACCACTTCAAAGAAGAGGAAGAGGGAGGCGGAGTCTTTGTTCCGCATCAAGCAGAGGGTAGGAGAGACCCTGGGGAGCTACCTGGACAGGTTCCAAGAGGAACTGTCCCAAGTTCAGGAGATGCCAGGGCACACCATGATGGTGGCCTTCACCCTGGGTCTCCAGTCCGGGTTCTTCGCCATGGAGCTGAAGAGGTCACCTCCAGTGTCTTTTGAGGCACTTCTAGAGAGGGCGGCCAGGGAGGCCGAAATGGAGGCAGCGCATCCAGAGTTCGCGCGAAGGTTGGCCAAGTGGGCCGTGGAAGAGGAAAGGCCAAGGGGTGGCCGAATTCAGGAGGAAAGGAGGGCTGAACCTCGGCAGAGGGAGCAGCCGCAGCAGCAGCCGCAACCCAGGTGGGCGCGTCCGGAGCAGACCCACCGTTTGGGGTGGAGACCCGAATGGCAAGACCAGGCACCACGAAGGGGTTATCAGGGAGGAGATAACCGCCAGGGTGGCCGAGGGCAGTACAACCCTCAGGGGGGTAGGCAGGGTCAGAGACCCCCTCTCCCCGACCAGGAGGAGGCAATGGCAATTGCCATGAGGGGAAGGAGGAGAGGACAGCCGAGGAGAAGGAGGGAGGTCAGGGTGGACCTGCCCTATTGCGACTTTCATCAGGAAGAGGGGCACCTCACATCCACGTGTCCGGAGTTCCTCGAGATGAGAGGGAGAAGAGAGCAGCAACAGCAGCAGGAAGTTCGGATAGAGGAGATCCGGCCCCGGGAGGAGGGGGATCGGTGCGAAGACCGGGTTGATGTGGGCACCCGAGGAAGGATCGGAGCGATCCACGGGGGGGCCGGGATCGAGGCTTCCCGCAAGTCAAGCCTCCACACCATGTACCGGAGGAGCGTTGGCTCCACATCCCAATCCCCTCCCCCGGAGGAGAAGATCACCTTCTCCAGAGAGGATTTGCCGGGTCACGAGGACCCCTTCTGCGATGCGCTGGTTATCCAGACAGCCATCGAGGATTTCACTGTCTCCCGGATCCTCGTGGACAATGGGAGTTCGGTCAACGTCATCTTTAAGAAGGCGTTTGATGCGATGAAGGTGGAGGCCAGGAGGGTGTTGGCCTCGGACGGGCCTCTGTTCGGCTTTTCAGGGGAGAGGAAAGAAGTCGAGGGAGGAGTGGGACTCCATGTCACTCTAGGGGGGCAGTCGCGCAACTGCAAGTTTGTTATCGTGGACGCCCCTAGCAGTTACAGCGCCATCTTCGGGAGACCCCTCATCAGCGCCTTCCGCTGCGTCCCCTCGTCCTTCCACCAGTGCCTCAAGCTCAACGTCGAGGGGGTCCAGATCCGGGTCCGAGGAGACCCCAAGGAGGCAAGGGAGTGCTACGTCTCGGCGGTAAACTCCATCTCTTGGCTGGAGGGGGCCGAGGAGATGGGACGGAGGCTGGAGGAGGAGGGGCAGGAAGCTGACGAAGAGATGGAGGTGGAGTGCCGCGCTCGGAAGGAGGTCGCGGAAGAGACTCGGGGGTCGGCCGAGTCCATGGCCGTCGAAGAGGCTGAGGAAGAGGCCCTCGCCCCCGGAGGGGGAGGTACCAGGGAATGGGAGGAGCAGTCCCGCCTGGAGGCGGCGGAAGAGGTGGAGGAGATGGAGGTCCACACCAATGGAGGAAGGGTGGAGAAGGTCCGCGTCAGCGGAGGTCTGACCCCGGAAGCTCGAGGCAGGATGCTGGAGTGCATCCAGAGGAACGTGGATATCTTCGCCTGGAGCGCCGCGGAGATGCCAGGGATCGACCCCGACGTGGCCTGCCACCGCCTCAACCTGGACCCGGAGGCTCCTCCCATCCAGCAGAAAAAGAGGTCCATCACGGACAAGCTCGCCGAGCCAATCAGAGAGGAAGTCGCCAAGCTCCTCGAGGCTGGCTTCATATCTGAAATCCAATACCCCGGCTGGGTCTCCAATGTTGTAATGGTTAAAAAAGGAGACGGCCGGTGGAGGATGTGTATCGACTTTTCTCTTCTTAATAAATCATGCCCGAAAGATTGTTATCCTCTGCCTCAGATCGACGCGCTGGTTGACTCAACCGTCGGTTTCCCTGTAATGAGTTTTTTAGATGCTTTTTCAGGTTATCACCAAATCAGGATGCACCCCCCTGACGTCAAAGATGTCTCGTTCATCACGGGAGATGGGTGTTATTGTTACAAGATGATGCCCTTCGGGCTAAAGAATGCAGGGGCTACCTACCAAAAAATGATGGATAGGGTCTTCCGAGAGCAGAAGGGGAGGAACCTCGAGGTGTATGTGGATGATCTCATGGTCAAGAGCTTGGATGTCGACTCCCACATCCAGGACTTGGAAGAGACTTTCGCCACTCTCCGCAAGTTTAAGATGAGGCTGAACCCCTTGAAGTGTGTCTTCGGGGCAAGCCGGGGAAAGTTCCTAGGGCACCTTCTCACCCCCTCTGGGGTAGAACCTAACCCCGACAAGGTGAGGGCAATCCTGGAACTAAGGTCGCCCCAAAATACCAAGGAAGTACAGCAGCTGACAGGGAAGTTGGCAGGGTTGAGTAGATTCCTCTCCCGGGCCGGGGAGAGGTGTTCCTCATTCTTTAAAACCTTGAGAGGGGGTCGAAGGTTTGAATGGACCTCGGAGTGCGAGGAGGCATTCCAGGCTTTAAAGAAACAGCTGACTCAGGCCCCCCTGCTCCAAGGGCCCAAGGAGGGGGAGGACTTATTCCTATATCTAGGGGTCGGGGCTGAAGCCTTGAGTTCGGTTTTGGTTCGGGAAGAGGGGAAGAGGCAACTCCCCGTCTACTATGTGAGTCGGATACTAAAGAAGGCCGAGCTCCGCTACCCCATCCTGGAAAAACTGGCATTCGCCTTAATCATCTCAGCCCGGAGGCTTCGGCCTTATTTCCAGGCGCACTCAATCCGAGTAGTGACTGACCACCCCCTGCGCAACATCTTCAGGGGGTGGAGCATTCAGGTAGGTTGGCCAAATGGTCGGTGGAACTGAGCGAGTTCGACATCTCCTTCGTCCCCCGCCTCTCAATCAAAGCACAAGCCATGGCTGACTTCCTGGCAGAGTATGTGGTCGAGGTGGCAGAAGAGAGACTCACTCGCCCTCTCCCCTGGAAAGTCAGGGTGGACGGTGCCTCGGGGAAGCATTCTTTAGGGGTCGGGGTCATCTTAGAAAGTCCCCAGGGGATAAAGATCGAGCAGACGGTAGTAATGCACTTTCCTATCACCAACAACCAAGCCGAATACGAAGCTGTAATCGCAGGTCTGCGCCTGGCAAGAGACTTGGGGGTGCATGACGTGGAGGTCCTCACTGACTCCATGGTGGTGGCTTCCCAGATCAAGGGGGAGTTTGAGGCAAGGGAGCCCACCCTGCAGCTCTATTTGATGAAGGTAAGGGGAGTCATTGGGACCTTCCAGACCTTCTCAATCAAGCACGTGCCAAGAGGGGAAAACGAGCCAGTCGACCAGCTAGCAAAGCACGGTCCCCGGATGGGAGGCACCATTACGGATCTCTTCCGACCTTCCATCGAGGAGGGGGAGCTAATGGAAGGGGAACAGCATCCCTCATGGATGGATCCCTTCGTCATCTTCTTGTCCACCGGAGAATACCCGGAGGGGATGGATCGAAGAGGGCTCAAGCACAAGGCGGCATACTACCTCCTACGTGAGGGACAGTTGTACCGCAAGACCCTCTCAGGGATGTTGGCCCGTTGCGTGGCCGAAAGAGAGGTGCACAAAATTTTGGAGGAAGTCCATTCCGGTGAATGTGGGAGTCACTCGGGGAGTCGGACCCTGGAAGGGAGGGTCGTCAGGCAAGGGTACTTCTGGCCTACCCTCGGTCAGGATGCAGTCGAATTCGCGAAAAAGTGTCATAAGTGCCAACTATATGCCCCGCTCCAGCTCCAGCCGGCTCAGAGGTTAAGAAGTATCATGGCACCATGGCCCTTCGCCATATGGGGGCTGGACCTTGTAGGACCTTTCCCTCAGGCCAGCGGGCAGAGGAGGTTTTTGTTGGTCATGATCGATTATTTTTCTAAGTGGATGGAGGTGAAGGCTCTAGCCAAGGTAACCTCTCAGGTAGTCAGGAACTTCATCTGGGGGGAGATCATCTGCAGGCATGGGCTGCCACAAGCGATTGTCACGGACAACGGACCTCAGTTCGCCAGCACGGAGTTCATTCGTTTCTGCGAGCAGCTAGGGATTGACCTTCGGTTTGCTTCTGTCCATCATCCCAGGAGCAACGGGCAGGTGGAAGCGGCCAACAAAATCATCGTGAACCTCTTAAAGAAGAAAGTGGAAAACTTGAAGGGGAGCTGGGTGGAGCAGCTTCCATCGGTCCTTTGGGCATTAAGGACCACCCCCAATACGGCCACGGGGGAGACTCCTTTCAAGCTCTCTCACGGCTGCGAGGCCGTTCTTCCTATCGAATTCGAGGTCCAGACGCCTCGGGTCGTCGAGGCAGGAGCCGGAAGGGAAGAATGGAGGTCAGAGAATGAGGAGGAGCTCCGACTCTCCCTTGATATGGTGGAGGAACTACGCGACTTGTCCGTCATCAGGCAGGAAGAGGCCAAGCGAAGGATGGCCAAGTATTTCGACAAGCACGTCCGTGTCAAGCAGTTCGTGGAGGGGGACCTTGTCTTGAAAAAAGTGGATGCGGCAGGGAGATCAGCCGCTGTGGGAAAACTCCACCCCAATTGGGAGGGCCCCTACATTGTGCAGGAGGCCTTGAAGTCGGGGGGGGTATCGCCTCCAAGATGTAAGAGGGGACACCCTCAGCCACACTTGGAGTGGCGACGATCTGAAACGTTTTTACCCTTGAAAATATTGTAAATGACTTGGCTTTAAGAATGAAAGAGAATCTCGTTGCCGTATTTCACGCTCTGTCAAAGTAGTGAAGGTAAAGGTATTCGCAGCTTAAACCCCCAAGAGGCAAAAGTTTCTAAGTCTTCTCGCTCTGGGGTTAGGTCTCGTCACTCCCCTGCCAGGCTCCCACCTAGCTGGTACGGCCGAGTCTCGATGGACATCGTTATGACCCTGGGGCTGAGCCCGGAGGATGTTCAACACCCGCCCTCAGGCTCTCACCTAGCTGACTGGCCCGGTGGTAGCACCCGGGAGAGGCAAAAGTTTCTAAGTCTTCTCGCTCTGGGGTTAGGTCTCGTCACTCCCCTGCCAGGCTCCCACCTAGCTGGTACGGCCGAGTCTCGATGGACATCGTTATGACCCTGGGGCTGAGCCCGGAGGATGTTCAACACCCGCCCTCAGGCTCTCACCTAGCTGACTGGCCCGGTGGTAGCACCCGGGAGAGGCAAAAGTTTCTAAGTCTTCTCGCTCTGGGGTTAGGTCTCGTCACTCCCCTGCCAGGCTCCCACCTAGCTGGTACGGCCGAGTCTCGATGGACATCGTTATGACCCTGGGGCTGAGCCCGGAGGATGTTCAACACCCGCCCTCAGGCTCTCACCTAGCTGACTGGCCCGGTGGTAGCACCCGGGAGAGGCAAAAGTTTCTAAGTCTTCTCGCTCTGGGGTTAGGTCTCGTCACTCCCCTGCCAGGCTCCCACCTAGCTGGTACGGCCGAGTCTCGATGGACATCGTTATGACCCTAGGGCTGAGCCCGGAGGATGTTCAACACCCGCTCTCAGGCTCTCACCTAGCTGACTGGTCCGGTGGTAGCACCCGGGAGAGGCAAAAGTTTCTAAGTCTTCTCGCTCTGGGGTTAGGTCTCGTCACTCCCCTGCCAGGCTCCCACCTAGCTGGTACGGCCGAGTCTCGATGGACATCGTTATGACCCTGGGGTTGAGCCCGGAGGATGTTCAACACCCGCCCTCAGGCTCTCACCTAGCTGACTGGCCCGGTGGTAGCACCCGGGAGAGGCAAAAGTTTCTAAGTCTTCTCGCTCTGGGGTTAGGTCTCGTCACTCCCCTGCCAGGCTCCCACCTAGCTGGTACGGCCGAGTCTCGATGGACATCGTTATGACCCTGGGGCTGAGCCCGGAGGATGTTCAACACCCGCCCTCAGGCTCTCACCTAGCTGACTGGCCCGGTGGTAGCACCCGGGAGAGGCAAAAGTTTCTAAGTCTTCTCGCTCTGGGGTTAGGTCTCGTCACTCCCCTGCCAGGCTCCCACCTAGCTGGTACGGCCGAGTCTCGGTGGACATCGTTATGACCCTAGGGCTGAGCCCGGAGGATGTTCAACACCCGCCCTCAGGCTCTCACCTAGCTGACTGGCCCGGTGGTAGCACCCGGGAGAGGCAAAAGTTTCTAAGTCTTCTCGCTCTGGGGTTAGGTCTCGTCACTCCCCTGCCAGGCTCCCACCTAGCTGGTACGGCCGAGTCTCGATGGACATCGTTATGACCCTAGGGCTGAGCCCGGAGGATGTTCAACACCCGCCCTCAGGCTCTCACCTAGCTGACTGGCCCGGTGGTAGCACCCGGGAGAGGCAAAAGTTTCTAAGTCTTCTCGCTCTCGGGTTAGGTCTCGTCACTCCCCTGCCAGGCTCCCACCTAGCTGGTACGGCCGAGTCTCGATGGACATCGTTATGACCCTGGGGCTGAGCCCGGAGGATGTTCAACACCCGCCCTCAGGCTCTCACCTAGCTGACTGGCCCGGTGGTAGCACCCGGGAGAGGCAAAAGTTTCTAAGTCTTCTCGCTCTGGGGTTAGGTCTCGTCACTCCCCTGCCAGGCTCCCACCTAGCTGGTACGGCCGAGTCTCGATGGACATCGTTATGACCCTGGGGCTGAGCCCGGAGGATGTTCAACACCCGCCCTCAGGCTCTCACCTAGCTGACTGGCCCGGTGGTAGCACCCGGGAGAGGCAAAAGTTTCTAAGTCTTCTCGCTCTGGGGTTAGGTCTCGTCACTCCCCTGCCAGGCTCCCACCTAGCTGGTACGGCCGAGTCTCGATGGACATCGTTATGACCCTAGGGCTGAGCCCGGAGGATGTTCAACACCCGCCCTCAGGCTCTCACCTAGCTGACTGGCCCGGTGGTAGCACCCGGGAGAGGCAAAAGTTTCTAAGTCTTCTCGCTCTCGGGTTAGGTCTCGTCACTCCCCTGCCAGGCTCCCACCTAGCTGGCACGGCCGAGTCTCGATGGACGTCGCTACAACCCTGAAGTTGAGACTGGGAGTTGGCCCGAGGAAAATACCGGGGGGGGAGCTCGCCAGTTAAGACGGCGAGCTCGGAATATCCTACCCCCCCCCCCCTCTCTCTCCAGCTCGCTACTAAAGAAACCTTGGTTCTGTCCCAGACTCAGGGGAAGGAGAGCGGCTCTCTCCAGCGAGCCCAGCCTCGCTCCAGCTAGCTCGGCGAAAGACATGTCCTGACGTCTAAGGCGGATGCCGGCAATATCTCGACCCAAGCGTGTTTTCACTTGTCTGAATTATCGAAAAACTAAGGCGAGACATGGCAGGGGAAGGTGAGGCGCGAGCAGGGTATGGCGCGAGCACGCGTCCTAGGGATTCGCCGCGAGCACCGCGGGTGCTGGTCCTAACTCAAAACATTCTACAGGCGAGGTCGCTCTACCTAGCGTGCGGGTATAACATCGCAAGTAAGCTCGAAAAGAAGATAGCAAAATTGTGCAAAAATATCTTTGAATTATCATTACAGGTTTACAAGGCCCGCCTCGGCAGGGTACAAAAAAGAACAGAGAAGAGAAAACAAAAATTAACTCTCGCCCTCCCCCCTCGAGTGGCGGTCCTCCTCGTCACCAAGCCGAGCGTCCTTCTCCCTCACCCCAGCAAAAAGCGAGTCAAAGCTATCTTCCTTCTCGCTGGGCGGGCTGGGCGGGAACAGGGTTGGCAGGAGCTCCCGGACGGTGACCTCCTCGCAGCCTTCCGCCAAGATCCCCGTCCCCCTCATGGCCTGTAGGAGACACTCGGCAGCCTCGACGGAGTTGACTCGAAGCCGCTCCGCGACGTCAGCCTCGCCAAACACCCGGGGCCTCTTGAAGGGGAAGGCCGGCTCGCTGGCGCCCGGGGGAAGGAGAGCGTCGGCTTGGCGAAGGACCTCTCCCAGGAGCCCCTTATTCTTCTCTTTCAATTCCTCCACCTCCGCCCCCAGCCGGGCGGCAACAGCCTCCTGCTCCTGGGAATATGTCTTCTGATCGGCGAGCTGGGCTTCCCGCTCAGCGAGCTGAGCCCGCAACTGAGCCATCTCGTCTCGCATCGCGTTAGCGGCTTCGGCGTCCTGTAAGACTAGAAGTTCAGAACACGCGCAGGAATAATCTTAAGCGAGGTGAATAGAGGTATCCAGCGATTACCAGGCCGCCGACAGACTTCGCGAGTAGAGCGTCCGCGAGGCCGAACCGCCTTTCCGCGTCGACCGCGCTCTCCTTCGCCAGGTCGCGCTCCTGCTCGGCAGTCAGCAGGGCGTTGCTGAGCTGGAAGCCGCGGCGGACCATCATGTGATGGAGCTCAAAGGCCCGCAGGTGGGCCTGCATCCCCTCGTAGCCGAGCTGACTAGGGGTCAGCTTCTTGTACGACTCGGCGCTGTCGCGGCTGTAGAGGCCGAAGCCGAAAGCGAAGGCATGGGCGGTGGGCGGCCGGCGAGCTCCCCAGGAGGGGGCGCGAGTGGAGACGGAAACTCGGTGAGCCCCCTCGTCCCACTTCAAGATGGGCTCGCCAGCCGCATCTTTGCTCTTGCACCCCTTGCCGAAGTTGGGGTGATCCTTCGGCAGACTGGGCTCGCGGACGGTGTCCTCCCCGGTAGAATCGGAGGACGGCCCGCTCTTCTTCTTCCCCTTTCGGGGGGAGGAGGCTTCTTTCAGCGGGCTCAAGGGCGGCTCATCAGACAGAGCCTCCGGCGAGCTCATGAACTTGGCGGGAGACGAGGGAAGGTGCAGCCGTCCGCGCGAGACCACCTTCGCCCTCTTCTTCTTGGGGAGCGAAGAATCGGGGCGCGAGCTCGACCCCCCGGACTCCGAGCGCTTCTTGCCGGAGGGTTGGACTCGCGGTTGCTCCTCGCGACAAGCCAGCGCCGCCGCCCGGGCCAGCTCCAGAGGGTCCGAGAATATCCCCGGGTCGGCGAACGGCGGATGCTCCGGGAGAACCCGTTCCCCTGCAGAGAAAGACTTAGTCAAAAAAAGAGAGAGGGAAAAATCATATGAGATCCACCTTGATAAAGTTCGCGAGAAGGCTGAGCGAGGTATACCTTCGCCGGGGAGAACGGGCTGAAGCAAGTCGAGGCCGCGGCGGAGGAAGGCGACCTCAAAGTCCTTGTGGAGGAAGAACTTGTGGAGGTCGGCGTCGCTACCCGACAGGGAAGGAGGACGGTATATGTCCTCGCTCTTCTGCAGGGGGCGAAAGGGGATGTTGCCGAGCTCGCCCTTGATGAAGACGAGCCGGGTCATCCAATTGTGGTTCTTGTTCGCCAGCTCGCGAACCTTGATGAAGGACCCGCCGAAGTAGGCGACCCCGTCGGGAGTAGCCTTGTAAGAGAACAACTTGCGGAATACCGCGAGGTTGAACTCAATTCGCTCCCGGCGAAGGAAGCAGGCGAACGCCACCATCATAGCGATGGCGTTGGAATTCAACTGCGCGGGCACCGCGCCGTAGTACTTCAGGATCTGGCGGATTTCTGGCCAGAGGGGGAGGCGCAGTCCCACCTCGAAGTGCGAGATGGGAAAGGCGAGCTCGCCCTCCGGGAAGGAGTTGATGGCTTCATGCTCGGCGGGCCTGCGAGCCTGGAAGCCGGGGGGAACGAACGCCGCCGTGAACTCGACGAGCTCCTCCTCTGTGATGTGCCCCTCGAAAAAGCAGTGATCAACGAAGTGCTGGGCGCACTTAGACCGACCGTCCGCATCAGGGTTGGTCTTCACCATGGTCACAGAGAAAAGGGAAAGCGCGAGCTCGGGAAGACAGGAGCGAAGCAAAAATTCGAAAACAATAAAGGCGTGCCTCGGGGGTAGGTGAGAAGGTCTATTTATAGAAGAAGGTAAAGAAGGGTGAGAGGGAGGGCGAGTCGGCCGATCGGTCCGGTCTCGCCGCGCCACCTCGCCACCCTCTCCTCGCAAGCCTTGCGAGCTGGCCAGGTCCCCGAAGGGGGAATTCGAAAAGACTCGCCGAAATATTGAAAAAGCGTCTACATATACAAAGTAGTTAAAAAGTTGTTCCAAGATTATTACATGCAGACCATTCAGAATAAATAAAAGAAAAAAATACAAATAGGGGCGCGAGGACCATGCGAGGGCGGGGGCGAGTACCGGCCGACTGACAGAAGAGCCGTTTCATTCTCCCCGGTCTCGCCGGCCCGCCGTCGCATGCCGCCGCGCATGAAGTTCGCGAAGCCGCCCCATGTTCCTGTTTATCACCCGCAGGTTCTCGTCGATTTCGTCCATCAGCACCAAGGAAGACGCCTCCTCGAACGCCAGGCTGACTCCAGCACCGTCCGCGAGACGCGAGCACTCCCACTGCAGCCTGTTGTTGTCCTTCCGCAGGTCGTGGAGCTCGCGCACCAGCTTCTTGAGAACCTTCCGCTCCCGTCTTGCGCGTTCAGGGCTGCCCACCTCGGAGTCCAGGAAGGCGTCCAGGGCGCTTGGAGAAGGGAGGGGTGAGTAAGGAGGTCGATCCACGGACTCGCCGTCCTCCGTCCGCCCGGGAAGTTCTGGGTGAAGAGTTGAAAGACGGTCAGAAAAGCAAATATCCACGGAACAGAAAAACAATGCCGGAAACTTACCGCGCGAGCCTGGCTCCTCCAGGTTGGCGCGAGGAGAGAAGTGGCGCAGGTCCTTGCCACGCCCCAGCAGTTCTTGAGGAGCGAGTTGGTAGCCGGGAACAGGGATAATCCCGGCGCCTCTCCCCACGACCAGGGATCCAGGGGAGGGTTGCCGGGAAGGGAGGCGACTCGGCGACGCCGGTTCTCGCGAGCCCGGCTCCTTAACCTCGGGATCCTGCCGTGGCGAGTTGACAGGAGCACTTTTGGTCCGGGGGGTGGACGCTTCGCCGCTGTTCTCCCGGTCAGAAGACAATTCCACGAGACTTTTAGCGGAGGAGCCAAGAATTGGCTGGTTGGAGGAACCGGCCCCGTTCCCCAAGGCGGCAGTAAAGTCGGCCAGGATGGGTTCGGCCCCCGGGGGAAGGGGCTTCGCCCGCTTGGCCGAGCTGAGATCGGCAAAACGGCGAGCAGGGGCTTCAAGGTTGGTTAGCCCCGCGGCCTGGGCAGCGATCTCCCCGCGGGAGCGTGCGAGTCGCTCTAAGACTTCCTTGGGGAGCGGCATCTTGTCAGAATTTGGGGAAGGGCAAAGGTCAGCCAGATGCGCAGGGGTACATATATATAGCTACCTGTGGGGCCTACCAGAAGATTCCTTTCTGCCCCTGTCGCACTCGCCGGATCCCATGGGGTTGGATGTTTCTTTCCGAGCTTGTCCCAACCTCGCAAAGAGCGGGGATTATGTACAACCCCGTATCCTGCGAGTGGTCGACAGAGGTTGAACCGGCCGGCTCAGATCAACTTGGATCCAGCTTGCCGAGTCCGAGCTCGGCAATAGTCGAGCTAAGCTCGGCGATGGTCGAACGAAGCCCAGCTTGCCGAGACCAAGCTCGGGTGCGGAGACAGGGTTCGACGATAGTCGAGCCAAGCTCGACGATCTCCGTGCCGAGTCCGAGCTCGGCGATCGTCGTGCCGAGTCCGAGCTCGGCAATAGTCTAGCCGAGCCCAGCGCTAGCCGAGCACAGTCCGCCGAGCCCGTGCCCGCCTAGGCCCAGGGCGAGGCGAGTCGGGCCCCCTGCCGAGCGAGTGCCCCCTCAGGTCCAGCTCGCATCTTGGCCATGACACACTTTTACTGTGTGGCCCCTTTTGGTTTGTCTGTAGTCCTCGAAAACAGTGAAGGTTGTATATTGGCAGGCCATCTTTTCCTATAAATAGGACCCAAGGGGTACCTCAGAAGGCACGCTGACTAATTCTCTGGCCTACTAGCGCTTTCTGAGGTACCTTAGCCCGGCATTTGGCTAAGGAGGGGAAGCGCTCTGAGATCTTCCGGGTTTGTGGTGGGACCTCCACGCCGGGCCCTTGGTCTAGTCCTTGTTTCTTCTTTCCTTTGTCGTTTTCTTGCAGGAGTGAAGTAGGTGTGCGGCCACCCCTTCCCCAAGGGTCGAACTCCACAAGAGACCGGTTTTCCGGTTTCAACACGCACGAAGACATCATGCAAGTAGCGTACCTAAAATTCTAAGGAATCTTTTTTGTGTGACATTGTCAAACTCATCGTAATCATCCAATTTTTCTACTATTATTATTATTGAAATATTATTGACAGGGTTCCCTAAAGTTATACTCGAGTTAGGGGGTTTACAAAATCATAACCGCCACCAAATCGCTCAAGTGTATCGGCTCGACCTCACAAAGTACGCACACGACAGCCTCACGTACAGTAGTCGCATCGCCCAATGGCCACTCGCGCCTAGCAACCTCCCAAACATGCATGCCATGCGCACGCGTGCGCATGGGCCGTGCATGCCCAGGCCACGGGACACGCCCCCAGCGTGCATGCCGGCCTCCGCCGCCACCATTCGCCACTACCGCCCAACGCCACCGTCAACCACCATCGCCACCGTCAGCCACCATCGCCGTTGTCAGCCACCATCGCCACTAGCGAACCTTCCCTAGTCGCCCGAGGGAATGCCATCATTTTTAGGAAATTGATGATTCAGGTACCTAGGATCCTGCAGCCTCATTCGCCGATTCAATTCTCAAGACGATGCAAGTACCAATGCGCCCCTCAAAAAAACTATAAAAAAATATCTAGACCTTCATTTGATGACAATCAATCAAGATGCAAGGAGAGAACTCTTAAGATTTCCGGTGAGAAGCTTCTTAGAGATCTTCTTCAGAGTTTGAACACCTCCTTCAGTTCTCAAGTCCTCCTTCAAGAGCGACTTGGAGATCTCATTCAGAGTATGAGTTTCCCAAACGCCTTCGCAAGTGCCTTCTTAAGTGTCTTCTCCACTGCTTCGACAAGTGCTTTCTAAAGTGTCTTTTCAAGTGTCTGCTCCAGAGCCTGCTCTCGAAGCTGCTCCTATGAGAACCAAGGAAGATTTCGTAACTTTTTTACTTTCAAATAATTGTAAACGGAACAGTGACATGTCACCCTTTTGAAATTTCAAACACTTGTAATCTCAAGCAAATTAAGAGTTTTTTTGAGCACACAATTGAAAAATGACTTTTGATTGGTGCCAGTTAATTTAAGTACCTGATATGATTTTTATGATGAGATAATTACTAGTCATACTCAAGTTTTATGGACATTTATGAGGGATTTTATTAAGCTCAAATGAATATTATGCTCATATGAATAATAGGACTACTGAAACATCATTGTGCTCCCCTAGATATCCCCCTTTGGAAGGTGCCTAGATCAACATCTAACAGGAATGGGCAACCCTAGGTTACGGGTAGTGTATGTTATGACACCCCAAGCAGGGCCTCATGGTCTAGGGGCTGAATGTTATATATATGCTTGAAAGAGAATTCTATGCATCACTAAATGCCCTTTCATTTACTTCGGGCAGTGTGTAGTTGTGAGATGTTGCTTTCATAAGACATATACTAGGGCATTCATATTAGTCCAATCAGTAAGTGTTTGGCAAAAAAATAACTAAGGTTCACACATTGGACATCAAGAAGTCAACTTAGAGTAGACACTAATAAAATCGTGACAACAATTAATAAATTATTATGCTTGTGACATCAAAATTTAACTTGCTCAATTAGCATCTAGAAAGTGATTAGAGTTAGGTCAATATCTCCCCCACAAAAGATGATGTATAACAATACATAATACAATTACTAGTCAAACTAATATGCTTGTTGGATGAGAATAAAAAAGTTTATTATCAATCTTAAATTAATCTGAAATTTGAGTTTTTGTGATATGAATATAAATCTTAAATTAATCTGGAATTTAAGTTTTCGCGAAGTTAGTATTCCAATGAAGTACCTAAACAGTATCTGAACTATTAGTCTATTACTCAAATAATGTTTATATTATTTTCAACTACTTTAATGCATTTTTATGTATATGTTCAAATTATATTGTCAGAAGGCGAATTATTTGACTCGCTGCCTATAAATTAGGCGATTGTCAACCGCAACTCGGTTTTGCCTGTTCGCACCTCATTGTTAACCGCAACTCGAAAATATAATCGCACCTCAATATTTGTTAGGCGTACTGCACCCCGTTGCCAACATCACAAACAAAGCATAATGCCACAATACTAAAACTCTGTTTGGTTTGAAAAAATGAGAAGGAATGCAACTATAAGGCAGTGAAAATCTGGAAGGCTTTTTTAATAAATAGTCATAGTGACTCATTCCCCTTTCCTTTCAAGAAAATCAAAGAAAAATAACATTTTTTCATCAATTTCTCGATCAAACATGAAGTGGAGAACACATGAATAAAATTGGTAACAGAGCATGGAAGTGGGGAACACATGAACAAAATTTGAGCATGAAAAAACTTCACACATTTGAGTCCATACAGACAACTAGGGCTCTCCCCGATAACAGCCTATTCAAAAAATTTGCTATGAATATAGAGAGAGGTGGGTACCTGAGAAAGAGAGGGTGGTCTCTGAAATAGGGCGACAATGGCGGCGTGGCCAATGGGCTGGGAAGGAGATCACTCTGAGGCGCTGGAAGTGGAGGGGGTGTCGGTGCTAGAAGCGGAGACGGGAGCGGCTCGACGAAGAGGGAGACACGGGCGCCGCCGAAGCCGGGAGGAAGATGCCGGAGACGGGAGCGACTCGGCGAAGAGGTTGGCAGGGAGCAGCTTCCGCGAAGTGGGAGAGGCGAATAGGTTAGAGTTGCGAGTGCAAATAAAAAAATAAGTGTATTTTACATAAATTGTGGTGCGAATAGTCATACGAGAGGTGTGGTTAACAATCGCCATGAATTATCATTCCAAATAATGCAAGCATCATCAAAGATAAATAGAAGAGAAGAACAAAACTATATATACATCTTTTAATCTGTTATGATCAATGTAAAAATGTAAAACATATGTTTTAATGAAAAATTGTATTCTCATGCGCAATACCTATTTGCAGACAGTGGAGGGTCTTCACCATCCCCTCCAGTCCCCTAGCACCCCCTAAGGGGGATCCGGATCCCCTGGAGTTCCTCCGGGAACTCCAGGGGGTGGAGTTCTCAATTTGCCGATTAACGGAGCGAAATTAGAAAAAGTGGTTAACACGAAAGTTGTAGATATCTCCGAGACGAATAACTTTCATGTTGAACATTTTTTGATTTGAAGTCGTTTAGACCCTCGATTTAGCTCCCGAAAAAAAACCGTCCGCAAATAATTAATTAATTAATTTGCGGACAGTTTTTTTTCGGGAGCCAAATCGGGGGTCTAAACGACTTCAAATCAAAAAATGTTCAACATGAAAGTTATTCGTCTCGGAGATATCTACAACTTTCGTGTTAACCACTTTTTCTAATTTCGCTCCGTTAATCGGCAAATTGAGAACTCCACCCCCTGGAGTTCCCGGAGGAACTCCAGGGGATCCGGATCCCCCTAAGGGACGTTAAATTTTTTTTTGGTCAGCAGAACGAACATAAAGGTCTGCTCGACCAATAAAAACACAGGAATTGGTGGGGCTACAATGCACAGATTTACTGTGCACCACAAACCCCACAAACTCGCATGCTTCTTGCGCATTTCATCCCTTCATTGGCATGGACCTAAAGGACCTTACTTTTGCTACTAAGGCACACCACACCGTGGGCACGTCGGGGCAGCAACAAACAGCCCTTGTTTGGACCAAAATAATCCAACTCTATTCGCAACTCGAATTGCTGTCAAATAAAATCAAATTCAGTCATTGGAATCGTCCTGACAAGAGCAATGCCCTAGTTTGGAATCATGAATATAAAATTCTCATCTTAATTTTGCCCCCCATCAAAACAAAACCTCAGTAATTTAGCACATATATTATAAATTATCTAAAACTCCCTTCAAAGTTGGCATAATTACATGTTGCATCTGTATACCTCCTGAAATCACATAAACCACCTCTCCAAATTTATATTTCACAACATGCATGCACAAAAAAATCCCCTAGAGCAAGGGCACTTAACCAACAAAATAAATACAGCACAAAGAAAAATAGTAAAATTTCAAGAAGCTGCTGCTGCTGCACATAGAAAAACAAGTAATAACAGCACAAGTAGATATCAAATTAACATTGCAAGAGGTCAAAATTCAAATCACCATGACACTTGAAGGGGTCAGATTCAACAGCAAAAATAGCAGCAGCATGAAAACCATCTTACTAATGCATGGTAGATCATGACACTTCAGGGATCAGATTCAACAACAAAAACAACAAGCAGCATTAAAAACCAATGGAACAGTAGCAGCTTTGCCTTCTAACTTCATCATTCTCACACTCATCTATCTCACCTCTACAGCCTGAGCCACATCACATGTTTGCACATTACAACCAGGGTAAAACTATTGCTATCACATTCAACAAATTAACTGAGCTGGATACATGAATGCAAAAAAGGAAGAACCTCTCATGTCTCCAACATGCTGTAAGTATATTGAAATTAGAAGGATTCATTATCAATAGGAATCAATCTTTGAAACAAACAAAAATTCCTTATCTGAATCTTATTATCTTAATTTACTGCAATTTACTTTCTCCGCATTTCTATGGTGTCGAGTAAAATCAAATCGTAGTTAAAGTTGCCTCGTTGCCTCCACAATGGTAATGAAATTTGAATAATACACGACTAATCAACCATACGGATTCAGATTTGACAAGTTGGGATCAATCCTAGCCAACCATGGCAAAATGAGAGGCTTAGGCTTAGATTAAGGTTCATGTGAAGTTAACCAAGGGTAATAGGAGAGAATCTGAATCCCTAATTGTAGATAAAATGAAACAAAGACAATGAACCAATGAAATTATGCAGAGCTAATAAATAATAGTACCTAAAATGTACAAACAAAACAATCCAAAGAAAGCATGAAAGCATAAGAACGTACTACTTCAAGCCTATATTTCCAAATTACACGATCATAATCAAATTACACGCATCCAATATCGGTTATCCTACACCATAAAATACTCATCCACAATCCAAGTGTAGATGCAAAGTTGTTAAAAGCCAACTAGACCACCATACCGATGGGGGGTAGATCCATATACTTTAACTCATCAGATTCAACAGCAACGTAACACCCCCCAAGCATCTGCAGCTACAAAGGACAGCAACAACTCCGCCTTAACTTTTTAAACACCAGTTCATCTCTCACAACACACAGCTACAGCCGGGGTCACCTTACCACATGTTCCAAGATAATAAAAAGTTAAAACTCTTGCTATCGCATTCAACAACTTGAATCTCAAAGAAATTATGCCCAAGATAAACCCAATACATACAAGCTTACGCTAGGGGTTTGAAAAAGTTCCCGTATTTGACTTGTGGCAGTGTGAAAAATTTTCAGTAAGAGCAGCGGTGGTGTTTTAAATGCAATTGGAACTTGTGTGGCAGCATATTTGACCCAAACATCATTTTTTGGGTCAGGCAGTTAGAATAGTCTGAGCACGCCTCCATGATTGTGAGGAAATGGTGCTCACACCCGCAACTAGCCAAATGCTACCTACGTTTTTCCCCACTGCACTCAAAATCGCCATCACTGCACCACCACTGCTCTTCCAAACAAGTGTCAGTCTTATACCTGGTTTTTGCAAGACCAGTGTTGAGATATATACCAGGAAGATGGCATCTCATGTCTCCTAGGCTATGAGTTAGCAAAACTTTCAAACTACACCTTTGAGTTCATGTCTTGTAGACAGCTGATGCTAATACATGGCGAGCATCTAATTCACTTTATCAAAGAGTATGCAACAAATGAACATAGGGATCAAAATTAATGCCATGTTTATGAAAAACATTTGTACCCTGACGTGATCAAGAATTTAAATTAACTGTGTTTTAGGCAAGTGATGAAACCTTTTTTCATAGGATGACAGAGCAGCATGTTGCTACGAACATCACCATGCATCCATATATATCAACATCATCATCAACAATATCATACATCAGCATCAGGATATCATCAATATCAGCATCAACGATATCATCAACGCGAACTAACAGCAACATCACCTCAATATCAGCCGCTAATCAGCCACAATACTCTTTTCACGAGCAGAGCTAGAAAGAGTAGAATCTATCACAAGTCAGCAATGCATAACAGAAAAAAACATCACAATTTGAAGCTAGAAATTAAAACATGGAGCAACGAAGGTGCAAAAGAGGATACATCACAATTCAATAGTTCCACAAAACCAGGTGCTTAAAACCTACAGCAAGAACTTGAAAATGTGCCAAAAACAAAGAAATCGATTATAGAAACTAAGAAACTCATGACCTTGGAAAGCAGTCCAGAACAACTTTTAAGATTTGTTTCATCCAACAATCCTGATTATATAAAGAGAATTGTTTTCCACCTGATTCCAACATTTAGTCCAAATGCTATCAACCCTGCAAAAAACACCATATATGTCACATAGAGCATGCAATTTCTATGTTGGAAACAAAATTGAAAATTCATAGCAGATGTGGAAACCTCAGAATTGCGGGGGGAGAGACTGCGGGAGTTGGCTCGCCGTCCTTTTGGAGAAGCACTTTGTGATGATGAATGCTTTACACTCCTGCGTTTAATGGGGCTTTCATCACCAGAAGGGGGATAACCTCTGGGAGATAGAGAAGCCTTTCGAGGAGACAAACTATGCCTTGGACTCAGACTATGGCGGTCTGATGCACTGTTGAACACTATTAAATTAAACCCCAAGAAAATCAATATTACATTAATAACAGACATTAAAACTACCTGTCAAAAGAGCGGCTTCTACTCCTCCCCCTTTCATCATCATAGTCTCTGCCTCGCCCACTACTTTTTCGGTAATCAGGGCTTAAGCTACGACTGCGGCTATGACGACGGTAATCTCTGTCCCTCTCTTGATACCTGTCACGATCATATCTCCCTCTGCTTCGACTTCGACTACGACTTCTCCGTCTGTATTCTCTATCTCTATAATGATCATCTCTGTACCTGAGGTCATTACAACGGAAACAAAAAAATTATAACCTTAATCAGTATTCATCTTATCCACAACTTCTTCGGGATGATTTTATGAGTTTGCCACTCATTCCAACTGCTACACATGGTTGTCTTTTTATGTCTTCTACAGAAATTATATCACTTCAATATGCATGCCTACATCATCTAAGCTTTTGTTCCAACACCTTATAGGCAAGGTTGTCTGGATCGAGATCCTAGGTGGGATCGTTTTGAGGTTGGATCGGATCGAGGATCGCAAGTTCCTACAACATTCATAAATTAAGACTAAAAAATAAAATTGAATTTTTTAACATTAAATTTCATGCTCAATTAACAAAAAAATCAATAAATTGAGTAGTATACTAGTATGTGAATAACTATATTAATTTTTTTTGAATAATTAAATCAAAAAGATAATATCATATAAAGTTCAATTTCAGTTTCAGGTAAGACACTAAATATTTAGTAACAATAAAAACAAATCTGAACTGGAAGCGACCGAAGAAGCCGCTCTTGGCCTCAGTTTGCAATCAATCGACACTTGGGATACGGTAAAGCAGCATGATGTGATTTTGTGATGGAGTATGAGACAAGATTGGGATAAAGTTAAACAATGGGTTATGAGCGTTAGACCGGTTGAATGAGGTCGGAATAGGGATGTACATGTTTATAGTTACCTTTGGCCAGACTGGTAGAATCGGGCCAGGATCGCGATCCTAAAGATTCTAAGATCCGGATCGCGGTCCTAAAGATTTTAAGATCTGGATCGTGATCCCAGTCGTAGATGTGTCGATTTAGATCCTAGGTAAGATCCGGATCGATTTACAAAATCTGGATCGTAGGATCGCGATCCTGATAACCATGCTTATAGGTTGTGCTTAATATCCATAATCTTTTTACTAATTCCAATTACGGCCACAATCAACTACAAAAAGTTCATTGATACCAACTATAATTCAGTTAATCTTACAACAATAATATAAAACAATTGAATTTCAAGTTCTAGTCATCAGGAATGGAAACAATGTATACATAAGTACTAAATCAAGGATTGAAACATATACAAATATTTATACACACATGCAAACACATTGTAGCATAAACTTAGCAAGACTGCTAACTTTGATATAATCAAAATAATCATTGGTGACATTAAATTTTGGTCGCTTTAAAAAAGCACATTCTTTTTCTTAATAAAAATAGAAGTTTAGTTCTGCCGGGCTCCATTATCACACCACTTTATAAATTATAAAAGTAACTTTTATGCAAATGCAATTAATAGGAAAAAAAATATGGAGCAAATAAAAAGATTATATGATTTTTAATGATCGTGAAAAACACAATCGAAAGCTACATGGGCGTGATTTGATGTGCATTAAGGAAGAAAGGTGTGTCAAAGCTATGCTAAAATTATTTAACGAATGACGAAGCAATTACTATTATTGAAAATAATAGTGAAGCGAACAAAAAACACGATCAAAATAGGTTCACATCAAGGATAACATTGAATCATGTAGAAGAATTGAGTGAACCTTGTATATACTTTTTGAATTACAAATTACAAGTAATAGTACAAATATATAGGGAGAAGAGAGAGAGAGAATCATCCCTTATACAAGATGAGGGACTAATACATGGGAAAGTAAAAAAGACCTATAATGGGCCTCTAAATGGGCCTTTACAAACAGTTTTCTAACACTCCCCTGCAAGATGGAGCGTACAAGTCGTAGGCGTCAAGCTTGGATAAGAACTGGTGGTATAACGGCCAAGAGAGCACTTTGGTTAGGATGTCAGCAACTTGTCTTGTAGCGGGAACATGTTCCAACTTTACTTCTTTGATTGAACCTTTTCCCGAATGAAATGACAGTCAACTTCAATATGCTTTGTTTGTTCATAAAAGACTGGATTCTTAGTAATATGTATCATTGCTTGACTGTCACAAAATAAGGTTGTCGGAGATGAGAGTTTGAGTCCCAAATCATCAAGAAGACTTTCAAGCTAGGTTAACTCAGATACAACAACATTCATAGCCCGGTACTTGGCCTCAGCAGAGGATCGAGCAACAACGGTTTGCTTCTTGCTACGCCAGGTTATAAGGTGTCCACCGAAGTATGTACAAAAACCAAAACGCCTATCATCCAGAGAACCTGTGTAATCGGCGTCAGAATACGCAATTAGAGATAGAGAGGTAGATGGTTTGTAAACAAGTCCTTGTCCCGGAGCAGTCTTTAGATATCTGAGGATGCGCTCAACGGCTTGGAGATGAGATGTCTGAGGAGCATGCATAAAAAGACTCACAACCCCCACAACAAATGAGATGTCAGGTCGAGTAACTGTAAGATAAATCAACTTCCCCACCAAACGTCGATAGTACTCTGGATTTGTAAGCAGTTGGTCAGAATCAGAACCATGTGCAGAGATTGCACTCAGAGTAGTCAGCATCTTGAAGGAGGTCAATACAGTACTTTCGCTGGGATAAGACGAGTCCATTTGGTTGTCTAGCGACCTCAAGTCCAAGGAATTAGCGAAGATTTCTCGGGTCTTTTGTCTGAAATGTTGAGTTCAAATGTCACTTGATTTGTTGCATTCATGTAAAGTTGTCGCCAATAATTAGGATATCATCAACATACACAGAGAATTACTGTGTCTGTTGGCTGATGAGGGGTGAATAGAGAGAAGTCAGTCGAGCTTCGTGTAAAACCAACTTCACGAACAACCTTGGTGAATTTTTCAAATCAAGCACGCGGGGACTGTTTGAGACCATATATAAACTTCTGAAGATGACATACATGAGACTCCCCCGTGGTCTCAAACCTGGAAGGTTGGTGCATATAGACAGTTTCCTGCAGATCACCATTAAAAAAAACATTTTTAATATCCAATTGATGGAGGGGCCACTGGCGATGAACTGCCAAGGAGATCAGGACCCGAACAGTATTCAACTTGGCAACCGGGGAGAAGGTTTCATCATAATCAAGGTCTTGCTGCTGAGTGAACCCCCGAGCCATAAGGCGAGCTTTTAGGCGGTCAACAGTCCCATCTGCAACATGTTTGATAACAAAAACCCACTTGCAGCTGACATGGGCCTGACCGGGACAAAGAGGAACCAAATCCCAGGTCTGGTTAGCCCAAAGGGCAGTCATTTCATCCTCCATGGCTGCCCGCCACCCCGGGTGCTGAAGCGCTTCCTGCACAGAGTTAGGAATAGAAATGGAGGAAAGAGAGACAACAAAATGGTGGAGTGGTAGAGAGAGGCGATGTAGAGACACATAATTCGCCAAGGGGTGAGTCGTAGAGGATGATGCAGGATCAACAAGCCGCGAGATGTCATTGTATTGGGAAGCTGCTGCAGGGAAGTAGTCTTGGACTTACAACGAGTATAGAAACGAAGAGGTGGAGTTAAAGAAGGGACCAGGAGAGGTGTAGGAGGAGGGGGTAGAGAGGGAGATGTGATAGGAACGGCAGGACGAGCATCAGTGGATGGTGGTGATGGGGTAGAAGGAGAGTAGTGGAATGGTTGATCCTTAAGGAAGGTTACATCAGCCGAGACAATCACCTTACTGTCGGTAGGTGAATAACAGAAATAACCTTTTTGAGTGCGAGAGTAACCAACGAACATACATTTTGTGTCGCGAGCAACGAGCTTGTCAGTAGACGGACCAAGTAGGTGAACATAACATGCACAACCAAAAACACGAGGTGTGAGAGAGAAGGGGGTTTTGGAAGGAAAGAGGAGACTAAATGGAGAGGCGAAGTTGAGGACGGACGAAAGCATGCGGTCGATGAGATGACATGCAGTGGAGACCGCAAAGTTCCAATATTTTGTAGGCACCTGCATTTGAAACATGGGGGATCGAGCGACATCAAGGACGTGACAATTTTTTCGCTCGGCCATACCGTTTTGCTGGGGGTATAAGCACATGAGGTTTGATGTAGGAAGTCAAACTCGGTGCATAAATTGGAGAAGGTACGACCAGTATATTCACGAGCATTATCAGTGCAAATGATTTTTAGCATAATAGAGAATTGCATACGCATCTCAATTAGAAAAATACAAAAAATAGATGTTAGTTTGGTATAATCATGTAGTAAATAGATGTTAGTTCAGTACAATCATGTAGTAAATATAACCAAGTGAGACAGGAGTAATCATCAATAAAGATGACAAAATATAGATAGCCAAAAACACTGAGAACTTTATAGGGGCCCCAGATATCAGAATGAACTAAAGAGAACGGAGTATCATTCCGAGTACATGTAAGAGGGAAAGAAATGCGATGATGTTTGTCATAAATACATGATTCACAAGTAAACTCTTGCAGGAAGACATCGGGAAGAGAAATCTTGAGAATCGAGAGAGGAGCATGCCCAAGGCGGCGATGCCAGACAACAATGGAGACAACAGAGAGGATGGTGGGTGGAACATCCAAGAGATACAGCCCATTCGACAACCGCCCTTTACCAATGATACTCCGCGTGCGGGATCCTGCACAACAAAAGAGGAAGGAGAAAATGTTATACAACAGTCAAGTTCCTGAGTAAGACGACTAACTAATAACAAATTGAAGGGGGTTCCCGGAACATGGAGAACTGAGGAGAGAGGGAGAGTAGGAGTAAGCCGAAGATTAGCCACGTCAACAACCGAAGTGGTGTCGCCATTGGCAACAGTGATGAACTTGGGATAAACAGACTATATATACTGCGGTGGTCTCTGGGATGTAATGTGGTGAGTAGAAACCGAATCCACGATACAGTGGGGCCATGGGAGAGACAAGATATACCTTCAGAAAAAGATGCTACCGAGCTAGATGAGCGACTGATGACGCATTAGAGTTATTGAAGCTGGGTGCGGAGAGCATTGATATCTTGCCGGGTAAAAGAATCAGAATCCTGTGGAGCACCTGTGGGAGGAGCAGCAGCTGTAGTAGAAGCAGCAAGGTGCGGAGGCAGGCCATGCTTGCGGTAGCATGTAGCTTCAAGATGACCCTCTCGACCACAGTAAGTACATTTGAAACCGGAGCGCCCAACAAGTCCTCGTCCCCGAGACGTGTGGCAGCCTCCCCTAGTTGAAGAGCCACGAGGTGGAGCAGGAGTGGATAAGAGTGGCTGCTGAAGAAGAGTCGATGAAAAATTTGTAGGGGCCTCAGAAGAAGGTGTGACTTGAGCAACATAGAGCAGACATCGGACAAGAAGGGCATGGTGGAGGAGGAAAGAATCTGAGCCCGAACATTGTGTAGGTGAGGAGGAACTCGAGCCATCATCATTGCAATCCCAACAGCTTCCTTTTGCGCCCGTTGTGAAGCAAAATCCGTGGAGGGAGACTGATGTGTATCCAGGCCTCAACTAGAGTTTTGGCCTTGGCAACGAAAGAGATCAATTCACCTGTTGTCCCGGGATCCAGAGCTTGAAGCGCAGAGATGATATCGAACAGATGTAACAAGCTGCCTTTGCTAGAGTAGAGAGAGTGAAGCTTCTCCCACATTGCCTTGACCGTCTCATAATACATGGTCATGCGGTAGGGCTCGGTGTCCATGGAATTAAGGATCCAAGATTGTGACCCGGCCGTCATCACGCAACCATTCGTCAGTAGGAGCAATGGGAACGTCCCAGATAAGGTGATGAAGAAGACTTTAGTTTGTAGAACACAACAAACAGAATGCACCCATTCCACAAAGTTGTGCTTCCCACTGAGAGAGGCGGTAGTGATCCGAAGCTCATCGCGAACTTCAAGGGAGGGAGTCAGGACACGAGCGGGAAGAGAAAGCCGTAGTGGATTCCATATCAACAAGAGGAGGGCGGCAAGGGCAAGCCGCAACAACTAGAGTTGCGGGTAGAGCAGCAGGGAGAAAGAAACAAGCCGCAGACTATCGGCTAGAGGAGTAGAGGTCGGTGAACAACGGGCAAAGGCGACTAGGTCGCGCGAACAAAGAGAGAAGACCGTGGCGATTAGAGGAGAAGACCGACGGTTAGAGAAGAAGGCTGCGGCGGTTAGAGAAGCAGGTTGCGGTGGTTAGAGAAGTAGGCCGCGGCGGTTAGAGAAGCAGGCCGCGGCGATTAGAGAAGCAGGCCGCGGCGATTAGAGAAGCAAACAGCGGCGGTTAGAGAAGCAAACCGCGGCGGTTAGAGAATCAGGCTCGCATAAGCCAGAGGAGAGGCACAACGGGTAGGTAGACAAAAAAACAGCCCGCGCGATTAGAAGAGAGGTCGATGGTGGTTAGAAGAGAACCAGTCCGCGCAAGAGAAAGGCTGAAGAAGACCGCGCGAGTCTGAGGAGGCCGCAGCGGGTAGGAAAGAATCCGTCAGTCCGCGGAAAACAGCAAAAAAAGAACTAGTCTGCAACGATCAGAGAGGAGCAGTCTGCGGCGAACAGCGGAGAGAAGCAATGCGTGAGTAGGAACACCCGACTAGCGAACAGAGGAAAGGTAAACTGAGCGGGCTGAGGCAAACCGCAGCGGCCTGACTATAGACCGCGGTGGACAGAGTCAAACCTCAGCGGGAAGGTGAGAAGAGACGGCAACAGATTGAGTCAAGCAAGAAGTCCCACAAAGCAGACCGCAATAGACAAGAGGAAAGCGGGCCCCACTGTCCAGAGAAGAAGAGCTATATAGTCAGGAAGAAGGGAGAAAGGAGGGGTAGAACCATGGGAGAGAGAAACCGGCGGATAGAAAAACGGAATCCGCACAGCAAAGAGGCTGCAAGGTGCGGGTAGGAAACCTGCGGTTAGAAGAGTCTATCCGCCAAGGGAGAACAAGATGCGATTAGGAAAGACATTATCCGCCCAGGTTGATCGGTGGCTCTGATACCATGCAGAAGAATTGAGTGAACCTTGTATATACTTCTTGAATTACAAATTACAAGTATGAGTACAAATATATAGGGAAAAGAGAGAGAGAGAGAGTCATCCCTTATACAAGATGTGGGACTAATACACGAGAAAGTAAAAAAGACATATAATGGACCTCTAAATGGGCCTTTACAAACAGTTTTCTAACAAATCCAAATACTTTCACCTTAGTCATAAAAATGCATACAAAAGATATCCGAAATGAGAAAGTTTGTATGATTTTGCATATGACATGATTTTATCCAAGGAAATATCTAATAAGGTATGTAAATCAAAAGAAACCATTTAGAAGATGGGGGTCTTTGAATTGGTTGAACAAAGAACAAATACATATAATATGCAATTGGATTCTTGGTGATACTAACTATCGATCTAAATATTTAGAATATTAAAAAGTTAATTATATATAAGTTGATTATCTGTGTATGCGTGTGTGCATGTGTGAGGGAGGGGTTGTGAGTGGGTGGGGGAGTTTCGAGTGTGTGCGATTGATGTGAATTGGATATGTGCAATTTAACACTTTTTATGGCACTTTACAAGAAAAATTGGAAAATAAAGATTCCTAAAGCCAATAACTCTGAATAGTTGGGTAAATTTATTGATGATGTATAATGCAACGTGAATAATAGAGGAAGAGATAAGAACTCTAAGATGAACGTGTAAGAAAACTATAAAAAATTGACTCGTTCGGAATGGGCATGCACAATGAGTGCTGAAGGATTACATATTCGACGAGATAGACCCAAGGTAGCATGGATGAAAGTCGCCTAAGATGATTTGTGTTGTTTAATTTTAACATTTCTTGTAACACTTGACACAGACGATTGCAAAACAAAGATTCATAAAGACAATAACCCAGAATAGTTAGGTAAATATATTGATGATGATGCCGTATAATGTCACATGTACAATAGAGGGTGAAAGCAATTACCACTGTGTTAAAATTGCATTATAAATATATCATGCCTCTTATAAATGATAAAACAAGATAAATAAACATCCAACCGCCCTCCAATATGAGTATGAATTGAAATACATTGACCACTATGAGACACTTATGTATGCAAGTGAAACTTATTCCGACTTATCCGAACAAAGAAAAGACAATTTAACCTTTACCAACACGGTCAACAGAGGCACAAATACAATACTCATATCTAAGCACTTTTGGGATAACATCAACCTTACCTAGGTCTGGGACTGCGGCTCCTAGACCTCCCCTTTGTCTTTGGCAGAATTTCAACAATTCTTCCTTTTGAACTGTAATTACAAGGACAATGCAATAGTCATAAGACTACAATTAATAAAATACTAGTTTGAAAATAAAACCTAATCACACCCACTACGGGTAAAAAAAGGAGGAAATCAACAACAAGATTTAATACTTAAATTCTGTACAAAAACGTACTAAAGATGATAGTGAACATTAAAACAAATCTAAAAACAGTATCAACAATTTTTTAGAGAAAATGTTTGCTAAAGAACAAATAAAAAATGCAGCATGTTTGCACATATAGAATAACTAAGGAAACCACTCAATAGTTAGAAAAAACGATGATAATACAGCAAGAATGTTCTAATGTCTTAAAAATGCAAGAATTATATCAACAAGTATAAATACATTAAGATTAATCAATACAACATAACAAATTTGAAGATAAGTGAATTTCATTAAACTGAATAAGACAATTATGGAAACATATTCATCAATAATGTGAAAATAGTAATAAGACCTACAAAACTTATGGTTCATTCATACATATAACTTTAAAAGTAGAAAACATGAAAGCTTAAATAACAGACTGACAGAAAAGTGCTAGGAGCCCTCCAGGAGATGTGAAACACTCATGGGCTAAGTGTCAATACATATACTTTAGAGAAGGCGTGGAAAAAAGGGTCTAAATTACTTCCTAAACATATTTCATTTATGACAAATACCTACTACTAAATTGTATTTAACAAAGAACCAAAATTCATGGTTATATAACACTAATAGATGAGCATGCATGTGGTCCCCAACTGCTCTCTCAATTTCTTGTGAAGGGAATAAAGATTATGTAATTAAGAGGGGAAATGAGAAGCCTCGTTGTTACACGGTTACACCATATAAAGGGATACCTTTTATATAGTAATACATAGTAACTGAATTATTTTAGCTTCAAGCATTCATTACGGGGATATTTTAATCTACACAAATGACAATTTCACCTTCATTCATAAACTATTTTACATCACAGGTGTGTGCTGTCTAATAATAAATAAATAAACAAATGCAATTAAAATGTATGCCATGCAAGAACACAAATATCATCATTATCAGTAACATTAATCATTAACATGACAGCTACTTCAACTAGAAATCAGTAATTGCAACAAATTCAAGAACAGCAAAAGACATGAAAATTGACAAATATCTTCTGATAGGTAGTTTTTATATAAGAAAATTTAGTTTCCTCTGCATTGCAAAAAGTAGCATGTGATTAATCGAAAAGCTTCTTCTAATAGAAAATAAAACGACATTAAAAATTGTAGTTGTATGCACTGGCTTCTTTAAATTAATTCCAATCATGACATCAAGAAGATATCAACACATTACATTAGCAACCAATTGCAATATCTAACTATCTAAGATACTATGAAGCTTCTCAAGGTAAAAGCTACCAAGATATTAGCATTGGTGACAATTATTAGACAACATTTTTAGAATTTCCAAATGAATGATAGTGTATGAAAAACAAAAATTACCAATTAAAGATAAAATCAAATAAATATCCTACTAACAAAGAGTACAATGATTAAAACAATATATTGATAAACAAAAATTGTTCCTCTATTAATATTGAAAATATCTTCAGGACAATCAAAGCCAACAATGAGGCTTACATTCGTTCAGCATTTGGCCCATACTTGGCAAACTGAACCATGATCTCCCTTCCATCTACATTTCTTCCTGCACTTCCAAAATATGAAGATAAATTATTATTAAAAAAACATTAGGTAACTGAAGTAGCGATTTTTTTCAGATAATAGAAAAGAATTTTTTTTAAAAAAACTCACCATCTAGCTTTTCAACAGCTTTTTGAGCCTCTTCTGCATACTTGTACCTCACAAATGCAAAGCCTCGAGACTCTCCAGTCCTTCAATTCCCCAAAAAAGTAGTCAACAAAACAGATGATGTGTAATACTAAAAGAGAAAACATTAAACCTTCAAAGCATAAAGATCACTAAAATAAATAAATTAAAAATGAATAGTTGTGTATTAAAGGACGGACTGATGCTTAGACCTGCGGTCCCTGGGAATGAAGATATCCACCACCTTCCCATATTTATGAAAGAGGGGGAAAAGATCATCCGCCGTTGTCCCTGCTCAAGCAAATCAACAGAAGAAGTGAAATTGATTTACTGAAGGCAACTCGATAAAAAAATGATAGGATTCCGTCGAAAAACCAGGCAAAGGTGAAGGAGAGATTTACTGAAGGTGATGTTCAAGACGAGGAGAGAATAGGTATCCTTGATATCCGGCGGACCAGACCTCCCGAAGTGCGACATCTTTGCCCTGCGATTTAGGAGCTAGGGTTAGGGTTTCGTCGAGTGTGAAGAGCGAAGCGAGCGCCTCCTTAAAGAAGAAAAGCGTTCAATGTAAATAGAGTAGTAGTGAATTTACTTCACAAACCCCACAATTAACTAATTGCAGATTTACTCTGGTACAGGTACTTTTCTGCAAAAAAAGCCTTTTCTCCGGGATTAAATCAATATTTTTCTCTTTTTTTTTATATCTGGGATGTACCACTTCGTATTCAGCGAGTGGACTAACAGGAGCCGATCCGGTCGGCCCAGACCGCCCCCGAGCCCCAGGCGAGTTCAGCAGGGTATGCCGAGCCCAACATGCCGAGTACGGGCTCGGCAATCGTCGGGCCGAGCTCGAAGATCGTGGAGCTGAGCCCGGCGAGAGGAAGCCATTCATCGTGGGGCCGGCCGAGTACGTGCTCGTCTAGAGCCGAGGGGTTGGCGAGTGCCAAAGCGATCGTCATCTGCGAGCAGGGGCTTCAGGCCCAACTTTCCCAGGCCTGAGGCGAGGCGAGCCGGTCCGCGGCGCTGAGAGAGGCGAGCTCACTCAGCGCCTTCTCCAGTGGCGTTGAGTCAGGCGAGTCAGGTCCGTGGCGCTGAGAGAGGCGAGCTCATCCAACGCCCTCTCCCGCGGCGCTGAGAGAGGCGAGCTTACTCGCCGCTTTTCACCTCGGCGCGGGGGGGGGGGGGGGGGGGAGCTGTAGAAATCCGGGGTGCCGAGAAGTAGAAATCCGGGGTGCCGAGAAGCAGAAATCCGAATATCGAATAACAAACACAGAACAAAAAAAAACAGAGCAATCACAAAACACAAGATGTTACAGAGGTTCACCCAAAACCGGGCTACGTCCTCTCTCCCCTTCTTCTTCCTTCTTGTATTCACCCAAAAAGAAACAGATTACAAAGGTTGCAAGGATCAAATCCGATCCTACCTCTTCTCCTCTCTTCTGGAAAAGAAAACCATAGAAGAATACCTTCTGGATCGATCTCAACGAGATACCTCGTATCGCCTCCAAAAGAATACGCCGCCACAGACTGCAATGAATCCGTTAACCCTAAATCGGGAAAAACAACGTATATAAACGTCTGCCGGCAACCACGATCGTCGACCAGAAAAAAAAGGTCGATCAACGATCGGCAACCCCGATCGTCGACCAAGCAAGACCGGTCGACGATCGCCGATCGTCGACCCAGAAGGCCGGTCGACGATCGCCGATCGTCGACCCAAAAGGCCGGTCGACGATCGCGACCGTCGACCCAAGGATCGGTCGACGATCGTCGATCGTCGAACCATAGCGTTCGACGATCGCCGATCCAAAAAATTCCCTTCAGAAAAATTTGGTCCGGGGGCGTTGCCCCCGAGCCCCCACCGGGGACGCTGTCCCCTGGACCCCTGCCCGCGCCGGGGGCTGCCGCCCCCGGACCCCCGCTGTCGTGGGTCCCAGAGATGTCGAAGGGGGATCACACTTCGATTCCTCTAAGCTCACGTGGGCGAACCCGGTGTGAGAAACAAGAGGACCGGAAGTGTTCCACAACCCCAACAGGAGCCTTCTCGCGCCCATACTCGCCGCCCCCGCTCGATGGGCTCTTCTCAGGGCCAGCACGCCCTTCAGTTGCGGGGTGTTTTTACCATGTTACCCCCTCTGGATTGCCTATAGTCCTCGAAAACAGTGACGGCTGGATATTGGCAGATCATCTTTTCCTATAAATAGGACCCAAGGGGTACCTCAGAAGGCACGCTTGCTGGTGCCCGGTCTTCTAGCGCTTTCTGAGGTACCTTAGCTTCAGCACTTGGCTAAGGAGGGGAAGCGCTCTAAGATCTTCCGGGTGTGTGGTGGGACCTCCGTGCTGAAGCCTTGGGTCTGTCCCCGGTCCTTTTCCCTTGTCACTTGGGCTTGTGAGTAGAGAAGTAAGTGTGCGATCACCCCTTCCGCAAGGGTCGAACTCCACAGGGACCGATTTTTCGGTTTCAACACTTTGGTGCGGTGAGCGTGGAGCGTGGTCAGCACAGAAAATCCGCAAGACCGATGGCAAGAGACGAAGGGCAAGGTTCAGGCAGGGCGAGCTCGCCACCTCCTCCCCCTCCCACGACGGCGGGGATGTCCGCGGAGCTCAGGGAGGAAGTACTCGATCTCGTCAGGGTCGCACTCGGCATGCGAGCCGAGAGCACGACGTCAGCAGTTCCCGTAGTCGCTGATCCAGCACTAGGCAACGATGCGCCCCTCAGGCGCTCGGGGAAGGAGGTCGCGAGCGAGGGGGAGCGCGAGCCGAGGGGGCGAGTCCTCTTCCCAGGCTCGGCAGGCGAGTACCTATTCAGTGAGACGGTGGGGAGGGAGTTCCCAACTCGCCCGGCCGAGGGAGGAAGTCCCTTCAGTGAATTCGTTTCGTCAGCCCCAGTTCCAGAAGGGTTCCGAGAGCTAGAGATGTCCTACTACTCAGGGAAGGGAGATTCGATCCAGCACGTCCAGTGGTTCGAAGACGTGGTATCAATCTAACAGATGTCGGATGGCTTCAAGTGTAGGCTCTTCGCCATCACCCTCAGGGAGAAAGCGAGAGAGTGGTTTCATCAGCTCCCGGCTGGTTCCATCTACTGCTTCGAGGACTTGCGCAGGGGATTCATGTTGAGATTCACCACCTCAAAGAAAAGGAAGAGGGAGGTCGAGTCCTTGTTCCGTATCAGGCAGAAAGTATGGGAGACCCTGGGAAGTTACCTGGACAGGTTTCAGGAGGAACTGTCCCAGGTACAAGAGATGCCAGGACACACCATGATGGTGGCCTTCACCCTGGGTCTCCAACCCGGGTTCTTCGCCATGGAGTTGAAAAGGACGCCTCCGGTGTCTTTCGAAGCGCTCCTGGAAAGGGCGGCAAGGGAGGCCGACATGGAGGCAGCACATCCAGAGTTCGCTCGGAGATTGGCCAGGTGGGCCGTGGAGGAGGAGAAGCCAAGGGGAAGTCGAGCCCAGGAGGAGAGAAGGGTCGAGCCCCGGCAGAGAGAACAGCAACCGCAGCAGCCCAGGTGGGGGCGTCAGGAGCCGAATAACCGATTGGGTTGGAAGCCGGAGTGGCAGGATCAAGGGCCGCGGAGGGGTTACAGGGAGGAGATAACCGCCAAGGTGGGCGCGGCCAATTCCACCCCCAGGGGGGAGGCAGGGCCAGAGACCCCCTCTTCCCGATCAGGAGGAGGCCATAGCTATCGCCCTGGGGGGAAGAAGGAGAGGACAGCTAAGGAGGAGGAGGGAGGTCAGGGTAGACCTGCCCTATTGTGACTACCATCAAGAGGAGGGGCACACGACGATTACGTGTCCGGAGTTCCTCGAGATGCGGGGGAACAGGGAGCAGCAGCAGCAGCAGCGGAATCATCAGGAGGTGCAGATTGAGGAAGTCCGGCCTCAGGCGGAGGGGGATCATTGCGAAGACCGGGCCGATGTGGGGACCCGAGGAGGGATCAGAGTGATCCATGGGGGGGTGGGAGTCGAGGCTTCCCGGAAGGCAAGCCTCCACACCATGTACCGAAGGAGCATCGGCTCCACATCTCAGACTCCACCCCCAGAGGAGAGGATCACCTTCTCAAGGGAGGACATGCCGGGTCATGATGACCCCTTCTGCGATGCGCTGGTCATCCAGACAGCCATCGAGAATTTCATAGTCTCCCGGATCCTCATTGATAATGGGAGCTCCGTCAACATCATCTTCAAGAGGCCCTTCGATGTCATGCAGATAGAAGCCAAGAGAGTGCTGGCCTCCGATGGGCCTCTCTTCGGTTTTTCGGGGGAGAGGAAAGAAGTAGAGGGGGGAGTGGGACTCCATGTCAGCTTAGGGGGCAGTCCAGGAACTGTCGGTTCGTCATAGTGGAGGCCCCCAGCAGCTACAACGCCATTTTCGGAAGGCCCCTCATCAGCGCCTTCCGCTGCGTCCCCTCCTCCTTCCATCAATGTCTTAAGTTCAACGTGGAGGGGATCCAGGTCCGGGTTCGCGGCGACCCCAAGACAGCTCAATAATGCTACGTGACGGCGGTGAATTCCATTTCTTGGCAGGAGGAGGCCGAAGAGATGGGGAGAAGGATGGAGGAGGAGGAGGGGCAAGAGGCCGGAGAAGAAGGCGGGGAGGAAGGAAGGATGGAGGAGATGGAAGGGCAAGAGGCCGGAGAAGAAGGCGGGGAGGAAGGAAGGATGGAGGAGGTGGAAGGGCAAGAGGCCGGAGAAGAAGGCGGGGAAGAAGGAAGGATGGAAGGGGAAGCCCGCGAGGTACTCCCTGAGGAGTCGGTTGAGGCGATGATCGTATAAGGAGGGGAGGTCCTTACTCCAAGAGGGGAGGACATCGCAGAATGGGAGGAGCAGTCCCGGTTGGAGGCCGCCGAGGAGGTAGTGGAGATGGAAGTTCTCACCCAGGATGGCAGGGTGGAGAAGGTCCGCATCAGCGGGGGGCTGACCCCGGAGGATCAAGGCAGGGTGTTGCAATGCATCCAAAAGAACGTGGATGTCTTCGCTTGGAGCGCAGCCGAGATGCCTAGGATCGATGCTGACGTCGTCTGCCACCGTCTCAATCTAGACCCGGAGGCTCGCCCCATCCAGCAGAAGAGGAGGTCTGTCACGGACAAGCTGGTCGAACCAATCAGGGAGGAAGTCGCCAAGCTCCTTAAGGCCGGCTTCGTTTCCGAAATTCAATACCCCGGCTGGGTCTCGAATGTTGTAATGGTGAAAAAAGGGGACGGCTGGTGGAGGATGTGTGTAGATTTTTCACTGCTTAATAAATCATGTCCGAAAGATTGTTACCTCTTGTCTAGAATCGACGCGATGGTAGATTCAGCCGTTGGTTTCTCTGTGATGAGTTTTTTAGATGCTTTTTCAGGTTATCATCAGATCAGGATGCACCCTCCTGACATAAAAAATGTCTCGTTCATCACAGGAGATGGATGCTACTGTTACAAGATGATGTCTTTTGGGTTAAAAAATGCAGGGGCAACATACCAAAAGATGATGGACCGTGTATTCCAGGGACAGAAGGGGAGGAACTTGGAAGTGTACGTGGATGACTTGATGGTAAAAAGTCGGGAGGTCGGTTCTCACCTCCAGGATCTGGAGGAGACCTTTGGCACCCTGCGTAAATACAAGATGAGGTTGAATCCTCTGAAGTGCATCTTCGGGGCGAGCAAAGGCAAATTTCTAGGTCATCTCCTCACCCCCGCCGGAGTCGAACCCAACCCTGACAAGGTCCGGGCGATTATGGAGTTGGGGTCACCTCGGGATGTGAAGGAGGTACAACGACTGACGAGTAAGCTAGCAGGACTGAGCAGGTTCCTCTCCCGGGCCGGGGAAAGGTGTTCTCCCTTCTTCAAAACCTTGAGGGGAGGTCGGAAGTTCGAGTGGACCCCGGAGTGCGAGGAGGCATTCCAGGCCTTGAAGAGGCAGTTGACTCAGGCCCCCTTGATCCAAGGGCCGAAGGAGGGGGAGGATTTGTTTTTGTATTTAGGGGTCGGGGCGGAGGCCGTGAGTTTTGTCTTAGTTCGGGAAGAGGGGAGGAAGCAGCTGCCCATCTATTATGTGAGTAGGGTTCTGAGGAAGGCGGAACTCCGCTACCCCATCTTGGAGAAGTTGGCCTTCGCTCTAATCATCTCGGCCCGGAGGCTCAGGCCCTACTTCCAGGCGCACTCCATCCAGGTGGTAACCGACCACCCCCTCCGCAACATCTTCGAGGGAGTGGAGCACTCAGGAAGACTCGCCAAGTGGTCGGTGGAGTTGAGCGAGTTTGACATCTCCTTTGTCCCTCGACTCGCGATCAAGGCGCAAGCAATGGCTGACTTCCTGGCTGACTATGTGGTCGAGGTAGCAGAAGACAAACTCACTTGCCCCATCCCTTGGAAGGTGATGGTGGATGTGGCTTCAAGGAAACACTTCTTGGGGGTTGGGGTCGTCTTTGAGAGTCCCCAAGGGACCCGGATTGAGCAAACGGTGGTGATATATTTCTCCATAACCAATAACCAGGCCGAGTACGAGGCAGTGATCGCAGGATTGCGCCTGGCCAAGGAATTGGGAGTGCATGATGTGAAGGTCCTCACTGACTCTATGGTAGTAGCCTCCCAGATCAACGGGGAGTTCGAGGCGAGGGAGCCCACCCTGCAACGATATCTGGCCAAGGTTAAGGGAATTATTGGGGGGTTCCAAACCTTCTCCATTCAGCATGTGCCACGGGAGGAAAGTGAACAAGTCGACCACCATGCCAAGCGTGGCCTCGGGTGGGGGACGCTATCACGGACCTTTTTCACCCATCTCTGGAGGAAGGAGAGTTGATGGAGATAGATCGGCGATCCACATGGATGGACCCATTCACTACTTACTTGTCCATGGGAGAGTACCCAGAAGGGATGGATAGAAAGAAGCTCAAGTACAAGTCAGCATATTACCTCTTGCGCGACGGGTAACTTTACCGCAAGACCCTTTCGGGATTACTGGCTCGTTGTGTGGCGGAGGGGGAGGTGTCGAGGATTTTGGAAGAGGTCCACTCCGGGGAATGTGGAAGCCATTCGGGAGGTCGGACCCTGGAGGGAAAGATCATCAGGCAGGGCTACTTCTGGCCTACTCTGGGGCACGATGCCTTAGAATTTGTCAAAAAATGCCATAAGTGTCAACTGTTTGCCCCCCTCCAACTACAACCGGCTCAGCGACTCAGGAGTATCACAGCCCCTTGGCCTTTCGCAATTTGGGGAATGGACTCGGTAGGTCCCTTCCCCCAGGCAAGCGGGCAGAGAAGATTCTTGCTGGTAATGATCGACTATTTCTCCAAGTGGATGGAGGTGAAGGCGTTGGCCAAGGTGACCTCGCAGATCATTCGAAATTTCGTATGGGGGGGATCATCTGCAGGCATGGGATGCCCCAAGCCATCGTCACCGACAACGGACCACAATTCGCCAGCAACGAGTTCATCAAGTTCTGTGGAGAGCTCGGGATTGACCTCAGGTTCGCCTCTGTCCACCACCCAAGGAGCAACGGACAGGTGGAGGCGGCCAACAAGATTATCGTGAACCTCCTGAAAAAGAAGGTGGAAAATTTGAAGGGGAATTGGGTGGAGAAACTCCCCTCGGTCCTCTGGTCCCTGAGGACTACTCCCAACACCGCCACGGGGGAGACGCCTTTTAAACTATCTCATGGAAGCGAGGCGGTGCTCCCCATTGAACTTGAGGTCCGTACTCCCAGGGTCGCTGAGGCGGAAGCTGGAAGGGAGGAGTGGAGAGTTGAAAATGAGGGAGAACAGCGACTCTCCTTAGACTTGATAGAAGAAGTGCGCGACCTCTCAGCGGTTCGGATGGAGGAAGTCAAGCGGAGAATGGCTAAGTATTTTGACAAACATGTCCGGGTCAAGCAGTTTGTGGAAGACGACCTGGTTCTAAAGAAGGTAGATGCGGCGGGAAGATCGGCGGCCGTGGGCAAGCTCCATCCAAACTGGGAGGGGCCCTACATCGTAAAGGAGGCATAAAAATCGGGAGGGTACCGCCTCCAAAATGTGGAGGGCGAGACTTTGAGCCACACCTGGAGCGGCGACGACCTGAAACGCTTCTATCCTTGAATGTTTGTATGTGCCTCAATTCTTTCAATGCAATGTGTTTCACTCATTTGAGCCTCCTTTTTGTTCATAATAATCGTAACAATGACATGAGATGTGGCGGAACTTCCGTGGAAGAGCATCAAAAACACTCAGGAAAATATTCTAAGTATTCTCGCTCTGGGGTTAGGTCTCGATTCTCCCGCTGCCAGGCTCCCTCCAAGCTGGCAAGGCCGGGGTCTCGATGGACGTCGTTATGACCCTAGGGCTGAGCCCGGAGGATGTTCAACGCCTACCCTCAGGCTCCCATCTAGCTGACTGGCCTGGTGGTAGCACCCGGGAGAGGAAAATGTTCTAAGTATTCTCGCTCTGGGGTTAGGTATCGATTCTCCCGCTGTCAGGCTCCCTCCAAGCTGGCAGGGCCGGGGTCTCGATGGACGTCGTTATGACCCTGGGGCTGAGCCCGGAGGATATTCAACGCCTGCCCTCAGGCTCCCATCTAGCTGACTGGCCTGGTGGTAGAACCCGGGAGAGGAAAATATTCTAAGTATTCTCGCTCTGGGGTTAGGTCTCGATTCTCCCGCTGCCAGGCTCCCTCCAAGATGGCAGGGCCGGGGTCTCGATGGACGTCGTTATGACCCTGGGGCTGAGCCCGGAGGATGTTCAACGTCTGCCCTCAGGCTCCCATCTAGCTGATTGGCCTGGTGGTAGCACCCGGGAGAGGAAAATATTCTAAGTATTCTCGCTCTGGGGTTAGGTCTCGATTCTCCTGCTGTCGGGCTCCCTCCAAGCTGGCAGGGCCGGGGTCTCGATGGACGTCGTTATGACCCTGGGGCTGAGCCCGGAGGATGTTCAACGCCTGCCCTCAGGCTCCCATCTAGCTGACTGGCCTGGTGGTAACACCCGGGAGAGGAAAATATTCTAAGTATTCTCGCTTTGGGGTTAGGTCTCGATTCTCCCGCTGTCAGGCTCCCTCCAAGCTGGCAAGGCCGGAGTCTCGATGGACGTCTTTATGACCCTGGGGCTGAGCCCGGAGGATGTTCAACGCCTGCCCTCAGGCTCCCATCTAGCTGACTGGCCTGGTGGTAGCACCCGGGAGGAAAATATTCTAAGTATTCTCGCTCTGGGGTTAGGTCTCGATTCTCCCGCTGCAAGGCTCCCTCCAAGCTGGCAGGGCCGGGGTCTCGATGGACGTCGTTATGACTTTGGGGCTGAGCCCAGAGGATGTTCAATGCCCGCCCTCAGGTTCCCATCTAGCTGACTGGCCTGGTGGTAGCACCCGGGAGAGGAAAATATTCTAAGTATTCTCGCTCTGGGGTTAGGTCTCGATTCTCCTGCTGTCATGCTCCCTCCAAGCTGGCAGGGCCGGGGTCTCGATGGACGTCGTTATGACCCTGGGGCTGAGCCCGGAGGATGTTCAACACCCGCCCTCAGGCTCCCATCTAGCTGACTGGCCTGGTGGTAGCACCCGGGAAAGGAAAATATTATAAGTATTCTCGCTTTGGGGTTAAGTCTCGATTCTCCCGCTGCCAGGCTCCCTCCAAGCTGGCAGGGCCGGGGTCTCGATGGACGTCGTTATGACCCTAGGGCTTAGCCCGGAGGATGTTCAACACCCGCCCTCAGGCTCCCATCTAGCTGAATTGTCCGGTGGTAGCACCCGGGAGAAGCAAATGATCTGAATATTCTCATTCCGGGGGTAGGTCTCGATTCTCCCGCTGTCAGATTCCCTCCGAGCCGGCAAGGGCAAGGGTCACGATGGACGTTGTCACGGTCCGGGGGGGGGGGGGGGTGGACCCGAAGGTTGACACATGGCAAACATATGCGAGCAAACCCACCAGTCGGAGAGGCGAGCCCAAGGGGTCCTGCTTCCCTTGGTTTTCTGATTAGGAAGGATTTTTGGCCCCACCCAGTCGAAGGAAAAATATGCCTCCCGCGCGAGCCCGGACTCGCAGGGGTCTGCTCGACAGAAGATCTTTTCTCGGAATGATAGGCGGGCACCTGCGGCGGCCGCTCTTGCAAAGGTCACCTAGCGAGTAAGCGGAGAGATCGCGAGTCTGGTCGCTGCCAATACTCAAGGCCTCTCGCCGAGCGCGAATCCTAACTCACGTGCATTCTAGCGCTAAAGATAAAAAAGAGATAGAAATTTTTTTCATTATATTTGCAAAAAGGGGAAAGGCTCGCCACCGCCACCTCCTCGCAGCCCTCGGCCAGAATCCTCGATCCTTTCATGGCGTCTAGGAGGCATTCGGCAGACTCAATCGAGTTGACTCGCAGCCGCTCCATGACCTCCCCTCGCCGAAAACCCGGGGCCGCTTGTAGGGGAAAGGGGGCTCGGCGCCGTCCGGGGGGAAAAGGGCTTCCGTCAGCCGACGGACCTCGCCTTGGAGACAGCGGTTCTGCTCCTTTAACGCCTCCACCTCAGTCGCCGACCGAGCAGCAAGGGCCTCCTGCTCGCGCGAGCTAGCCTCCTGATCCGCGAGGCGGACCCGCATCAGGGCAGTCTCACCCTCCAACTCGCTAGCGCGGGCCTGCAACACCTTGGCAGACTCGGCGTCCTGAAAAGCAAAAAGGTCAGATTCTCGGTAAAATATTTTCCCAAGTTAAAATGAGAGTTGGTCGGCTCTCACCAGCCCGCCCGAGGCCTCGTCGAGTAAGCGCTCGGCAATGCCGAACCGCCGCTCCGCGTCGGCAGCTTTCTCCGCCGCCAGGTCGCGCTCCTGCTCGGCTTTTATCAGAAGTTGGCTGAGCTGGAAGCCGCGGCGGACCATCATATGGTGAAGTTCGAAGGCCCTCAGATGAGCCTGCAGACCCTCGTGGCCTATCTGCCAAGGAGTCAAGTTCTGGTAGGCATCAGCACCCTCCCGCCCATAGAGACTGAAGCCAAGGGCAAATGCGTGGCCCGTGGGAGGCCGACGAGCTCCCCAGGAGGGGAAGCGAGTGGAGACGGAGACGCGGTGGACCCCCTCATCCCAGACCAGCATCGGCTCGCCAGCCGCATCCTTGCTCCTTCCCCCCTTCCCGAAGTGGGGGTGGTCCCTTGGAGCTCCCGAGCCACTAGGAGCAACCTCCTCAACGGAAGGAGGGGAGGAGGACCCGCGCTTCTTCCCGCGAGGGGATGACGTCTCCTTCAGCGGGCTCGTCGGGGCTTCGTTGGAGAAAACCTCCGGCAAGCTCATGAACCTGACGGGCGATACAGGCTGCTGTGGCCGGCCTCGCGAGACCACACTCGCCTTTTTAGAAGCCGAGGGGCGGTGGACCGAGCTCGACCCCCCAAGCTCCAGCCGCCTCTTGCTGGAGGGCTTACCTCTGACCTTCTCTTCCCGACACGCCTCAGCCGCGGCCCGGGCCCGCTCAAGCGGGTTCGAAAACACTCCCGGGTCGGCAAAGGGAGGGTTCACCGGGATCAGTCGCTCCCCTGCAAAAAAAACTTAGCCAAAAAATAAGGTTCTGATCGATTAGGCCAAGTGGCGAGCAGAAGGTGGGCGAGACAAATCTTCACCAGGAAGGACAGGCGGCAGGGATTCGAGGACGCGGCGGAGGAAGGCGACTTCAAAGTCCTTGTACAGAAAGAACTTGTGAAGTTCGGCGTCATTGCCAGACACGGACGGCGGCCGGTACACCTCCTCGCTCTTCTGCAGGGGCGAGAAGGGAATGTTGCCGAGGTCGCCCCGGATGAAGGCGATCTTCAACATCCAATTGTGATTCTTGTTGGCGACCTCGCGTATTTTTATGGTTGTACCGCCGAAGAAGGCGACCCCGTCGGCGTTGGCTTTGTAGGAGAAGAGCTTGCGGAAGACGGTGATGTTGAACTCGATCCGCTCTCAGCGGAGGTAGCAGGCAAACCCCACTATCATAGCGATGGCGTTGGGGTTGAGCTGCGCGGGCACAGCGCCGTAGTACTTAAGTACCTGGCGGACCTCCGGCCAGAGCGGCAGGCGCAACCCCACCTCAAAATGCGAGATGGGGAAGGTGAGCTCGTCCTCAAAGAAGGAGTTGACGGCCTCATGCTCCGCCGGGAGGCGGGCCACAAAGCCGGCAGGGACATAGTCCGCCACAAACTCGGCGAGCTCGCCCGCCGTTGTGTTCCCCTTGAAAAAACAGTGGTCCGCGAAGTTCTGGGCGCACTTGGCGCGGCCATCGGAGTCGGGGTTTCCTTTACCCATACTCGCTGAGGGAACGAAAGCACGCGAGCGGCAGGTGGGGAGGGCAAGGAAAGGAAGAAATGAGAAGGCAATAAAGGCGTAGCCGGGGGTAGGTGGGGATCCCTATTTATAGAAAAAGGAGGGGAAGCGAAACCGACTGACCAGCCCGGCTCGCATACCCTGTCTCACGTATCCCATCTCGTCGCTCTCTACTCGCCGACCTAGGCAAGCCTAGATGAGGAATTCGAAAAGGCACGCACCACTCGAAGGAGAAAAGATACGCTCGCATGATAAAAATTTATACACTTTATTAGCATTAAAAGATCAAATTGTCCAGAGCAAGGAAAAACAGAAAAGCGCGCGCATAGACCAGGCGACAGTGGGGGCGAGTATCGGTCGGCTCGCAAGGGAGCCGTCCTTAATTACCCCGGTCTCACCGACCCGATGTCGCCAGCCGCTGCGCGAAGAGTTGCCGAAGCTGCCCCAGATTCCTGTTCGCCGCTCGCAGGTTCTCATCAATCTCATCGAAGAGTATGGAGGAAGACGTCGCCGCATACGCCAAGCTGACCCTCGGCTCGCCAGCAAGCCGCGCGCACTCCTCCTGCAGCCTGGAATTGTCTTTCTTCAGCACCTGGAGCTCGCGCACTAACTTTTTGAGGACCAGTTGGCTCCGCCTCGACCGTTCGGGGTTGTCCACCTCCGAGTCCAAGAAGATTTCCAAAGCGCGCGGCGATGGAAGGGGCGAGTAGACGGCCTGTTCGGCTGAGTCATCGGCCCCAGATTGGTTAGGGAAGCCTGCACAGGGAAGTCGAGATAGCGAGTGGGAGGGGTGAGCGCCAGTTAGAATCGGACGCAAAATGAGGGGGTCAGAGACATACCTTCAGAATCTCGGGGGGAAGCAGGAGCGGGTGTGTGCTCGGCATCCACCCCAGGAGCCGCGGGAGCAGAAGAGGGTTGTTGAGGGTGAAGGCGAGCCGGCGATACCAGCCCCCGCGAATCCGGCTCCATGACTTCGGTGACAAGGGGCGAGTCTCGCGGGCGCGAGTCAGAGGATGGATCAGGCGCCTTGGCAGGTAGATTCTCAACCCTCGGTGTGGAAACCTCGCCGCCTTGGTCCTGTTCGGCGGTAAGATCCACAAAATCTTTATCATGAGGGGCCAGGGCAGAACGGTTGGAGGAGTCGGAGCCATTGGCCAAGGTGTTCTTTAGGTCAGCAAAGATGTGCTCGGCCTCGGGAGGAAAGGGCCTCGCCCTCTTGGCCGAGCCAAATTCAGTAAAGCGGCGAGCCGGGGCGTTCAGATCCGTCAGGGCCGCAGCGCGAAGGGCGGTCTCCCCGCGGGATTTCACGAGTCGCTCCATGACCTCTTTTGGGAGTGGCATCCCGGCAGGGCTTAAGTAAAGAGAGGGGCGGAAGTCAGTCGAGCAGGCAGAGCATGTATATATAGCCACCGGTGGGTCCTACCAAGAGATTCCTTTCGGCTCTTGTCGCACTCGCAGGATCCTAGTGGGTTGGATGTTTCTTTCTGAGTTTGTGCCAACCTCACAAAGAGCGGGGATTGTGTACAACCCCGTATCCAGCGAGTGGGCTAACAAGAGCCAATCCAGTCGGCCCAGACCGCCCCCGAGCCCCAGACGAGTTCAGCAGGGTATGCCGAGCCAAGCATGCCGAGTACGGGCTCGGCAATTGTCGGGCCGAGCTAGAAGATCGGGGAGCTGAGCCCGGCGAGAGGAAGCCATTCATCGTGGGGCCGACCGAGTACGTGCTCGTCTAGAGCCGAGGGGTTGGCGAGTGCCAACGCGACCGTCATCTGCGAGCAGGGGCTTCAAGCCAAACTTTCCCAAGCCTGAGGCGAGGCGAGCCGGTCCGCGGTGCTGAGAGAGGCGAGCTCACTCAGCGCCTTCTCCAGTGGCGTTGAGTCAGGCGAGTCAGGTCCGCGGCGCTGAGAGAGGTGAGCTCATCCAACGCCCTCTCCCGCGACGCTAAGAGAGGCGAGCTTACTCGCCGCTTTTCACCTCGGTGCGGGGGGGAGCCTTCTCGCGCCCATACTTGCCGCCCCCGCTCGATGGGCTCTTCTCAGGGCCAGCACGCCCTTCAGTTGCGGGGTGTTTTTACCATGTTACCCCCTCTGGATTTCCTATAGTCCTCAAAAACAGTGAAGGCTGAATATTGGCAGATCATCTTTTCCTATAAATAGGACCCAAGGGGTACCTCAGAAGGCACGCTTGCTGGTGCCCGGTCTTCTAGCGTTTTCTGAGGTACCTTAGCTTCAGCACTTGGCTAAGGAGGGGAAGCGCTCTAAGATCTTCCGGGTGTGTGGTGGGACCTCCGTGCTGAAGCCTCGGGTCTGTCCCCGATCCTTTTCCCTTGTCACTTGGGCTTGTGAGTAGAGAAGTAAGTGTGCGATCACCCCTTCCGCAAGGGTCAAACTCCACAGGGACCGATTTTTCGGTTTAACCATGGGAGAGCAAAAATGAGTGAGAGACAGTTGACAGTAAATAATATCTGATTTATTAAGAGAATTGATGTTCCGAGATCATATTTGGTTATTTGTATCCACCGATATTCGTATCCCACAAAATTATAATTGTTCTCAAAATCAAAATTCGTACCCCATAAAAATGAAAATTTTAAAATTAATGTTATATAGAATGAGTTCCTAACAAAAAGTAGTCAAATTTATATTGACATCTTTACATCTTAACAATCAATATATTTTTGTCAAAAAGCCAAGTCCACAAAATATTAAAATACAAAACATCTAAGATATTTATGAGCTTCATTTTCCCTTGATTTCGCTCCATCTCAGAAAATCCTAAAAAACAATAATTAGCATGTATGAACAATAATAACTATAAGAAAATTATTACTAATAACACTGTCCGTACCTTCTGTTTTAAATCATTATGATCACCCAAATTTTTCAAACTTTTCTTCAAAAAAATCATCAAAATGTCTTCAAAATAGTACTCTGAAAGAAAAAAAAATTGTGATTATATATGATAAAAAATGTAATAAGCAATGAATATGTAAAATAAAATTGTTAGCAGATCCGCTTTATTTTCCTTTAATTTCTTCAAAAAATTGTGAACAAATTCATGATTATGTAAACCATTTTTTTTCAATCGTCCATTCATTATTTTCTTCTCAACGCCTGTTCAGTGCAAACATACATCCACGACGTTTAGAACTTATTTTTCTGATATTTTTCTTTATATAACCATTCTTATTTTGACTATCACGAGAAGATCCGGCTCTGTCACAATCTAGAATTACCCTAGGTTTTGCTCTTGCAGTGAGATTATTGTAAGAAATCCGGAGCGCCGAGAAGTAGAAATCCGAATACGAATAATAAATCACAAAGCACAAAACAGAACAATCACAAACACAGCGATATACAGAGGTTCACCCAAACCGGGTTACGTCCTCTCTCCCCTTCTTCTCCCTTCTTGTATTCACCAGAAAGTTACAGATTACACCAAAGGTTACAAGGATCTAAACCCGATCCTACCTTCTTCCTTCCTGAACAAGAAAACCGTAGAAGAATACCTTCTGGATCGACGCCGACGGAAAACCTCGTACACGCCTCCAAAAGAATACGCCGCCACAAGTCTGTAAAGATTGATATCCCTAAATGGAGAATAAATATATAAATAGACTTCCGCATCCGCGATCGTCGAACGAGCAAAGTTCGTTCGACGATCGGCAACCGCGATCGTCGAACGACGATGGTCGACCGATCCGTGGACATCGACGATCGACGATCGTCGAACGATCGCTGGGGTCGACGATCGGCGTTCGGCGATCGTCGAACGAGCAAGACCGGTCGACGAAAAACGACCAAGGCCGTTCGACGATCGCCGCCCCCGGACCCCCGCTGTCGTCGGTCCCGGAGATGTCGAAGGGGGATCACACTTCGATTCCTCTAATCTCACGTGGGCAAACCCGGTGTGAGAACCAAGAAGACCGGAAGTGTTCCACAACCCCAACAATTATCTGCCCTCAAAATAATGGTAACAAACTCAAGATTCTTTGCAATATTTTGGGCTCATCCAACTAATTCTTCCTTACTTGAAAAAGTCATATTTATACGAAAATGAAAACTCATATCAATAATCAAAACCTAGGGCATTAGAGAGAAAAAATTGCAAACTCGCATTGGGGATCCACCAAAGAGATTGTGGTATCAACAACAAAAATTCAAAACCTATATCAAAAATGTTTTAGAAAGATTTAAAAAAACCTAGGTTATTAGAGAGAAAATTGAGAGAAGACGAGAGAGAACTCACCGGAGGACGGCAATAGAGGTGTCGTCGCCGTTAAAGAAACCACCGGCCGGGGAGGAGCAATCAATGGTGGCGGAAGGAAGGGAAGCGGTTGCATGAAGGTTTTCCTAAAAATTTAGGTTTTGGTACCGGAAAAAAATAAAAAGAGAGGAGAGAAAACTCACCGGGGGCGGGAATAGGGTGGTCGCCGGTGAAAGAGAGCAGGCCGGCGGTGGTGGCTGGCGGTGGAGGGAGCAGGGCAAGGCACGCCTACCCGGCGGAAGGGGCGAGCGGGCGAATTAGGCGGAGCTTCTCCATTTTTTCACGGGAGGCGGAAGAAATGAGGGGGGTACAATTAGGATTTTTTATTTGGGAAGAATTATTTAAATATTAATGATGTTTGGGATACAAATAGCGAAGCCTGCGAATATCAATTCCCTTTATTAATCGCATTGTTTTGTATTTTCTTATTAATTAAATATATTTATTTGGGGGGATTTTTAACAGCAACCCAAGTTTAGCTATTCTCATCTCAGAATTTCAAAGAGCGCCTTTTTTTCCTTCGTTTAGCCACAACCTAAGTTGTTAAGGCCATTGCTGCACCCGCTCCCTCTACATCCATGTCAGAGGCCAGAGAGAGAGGGGTAGTGCGGCGTCATAAGTTGGTACATGTACGAATAATGTATGCATTTATAATATTTATTGTGGACACTAAAGCGTCTGATGAAAATCGACGGAATGAAAGATACATTTAGATGTAAAGAATAATATTAGATCATAGTTCTAAGGGAAGAAATAAATTTAAGTATAGTAATAGATATGAGGTATTAATAAATAAATTTTTTATTTATGGTTACTTTATGGACTCTTATATATTTCAGAACATCAGCCCCTAAATTAATCACTCTTCTTTTTACCGTATAAAGAAGGGGATTTGTGGTGTATAGGGTTATATGACCAGAGGGAAGCAACATATTGTTAAAAAAAATGTTTTTGAAGGGATCCTCAAGGGAGAAATTGTTCTAAGTTCATTAATACCCTTATGACATTACATTAGAACAAGATTCAATGTAAGAACAACCATAGAAAGCCAAGATCATTAGGCCAACACTTGATATTATTATCATATGATTAGCGTTAAAGCCGGGAAAATTCATACTCCAAAATTCGGATCAAGACAGCCTAAGATTACCGGTTCAGCTGTTGGGCTCCACAGCCAACGGGCTAGGACGAAGAAAAGACTGGCAATGAAAAGGACCTCGGGCGCTGCGAAAGGGAGGTCCCACCACGTACCCGGAAGCTTAGAAAAAGCAACCCTTCCACAACCAAGAATGACTGAGGAGGGTACAAAGTAGACTGGCTGACAACTAGGTCGCGGCGACTAAGGCAAATAATCGCAAGCTCGCGACCTGCCTCTCTGAATAAGGGATCCAAAGGTTCAGCTGATGTCTAAGAAAAAGGGTTCTCGGGATCTTTGCGAGATTCTGAAGTGGAGGTCGCGTCTTCTCGGGCGAAGGTATAACCCGACGAGATTCTGCCACACTTTCCAAATTGTCCATGCTGTTGTAGATTCTCTGACACTCCCGCGAGAACCTCTTCCTCCTGCGAAGGAAGTCGCGTCCTTGCACCAAGATTCTGTGAACCCGCCTTCTGAAGTGGAGGTCCCGCCTCCAACGAGCAGCAAGGGTCAGTCGCGAGATGGCGACAAAGAGGGCCCGCCGCAAAAGAAACTCGCCAAGGGGAAAGAAAATGCCAAGTACCCTGACCATGCGAGCAAGAAAGAAAGGATCTCCCAACAACTCTTTGGCCAGAGGGAGTCGCCAATCGACGTCGGGGCGCCTTACTTTCATCCAAACTACAACCTTGGGCGGGGAGGCAAGGACGTCTTTGGTCGCCCACTGGTCTCCTGAGTCGAGGGCGAGCACAAGGTGACGTTGAACACCAACCTACCCGCCTGGTCAGAAGACTGGGAGGACATGGGGGAGGCTTACGACGTCGTTTTCACGCTATATGGGCGAGCAGATGATGAGTCGATGCATGATCTTAGCCCGGAGGTGCTCGCCCATCAGATATCTCGCACCCCCCTGCGAGCAACCGAGCTGGGGAACTACACGACGAGGAGGCTCATCGAAACGCATGCGGCGTTGAAGACTATCTCACAGAAGGCGATCAACCTCGGGATGCAATCTGTTCAGTGGAAAGAGTATGAGGTAACTCGCCTCCTCAGCGCGACTTACTCACTTCTGCACTTTGATCATTTCTCTGACTGTTTGATGGTTGATCCTCGTAGTCCACCGAGATCGAAACTGCGAAGAAGGTCTCTGAGCTCGAGCAAGAGCTCGCTAACACCAAAGATGAGTTGGAGACTTCTCAAGTCCGGGTCGCCGAGTTAGAAACTTGCCCGATCGCTATTGAAGATCGCCCCGGTCCCTCAGGTACTCGCCCGGTTGAGCAGCAACAGAAGGCGAGCCCGCACGGGATGGGCAAAAGGATCCGCTTCCACGGGGGCGAGATGTCGGCTATCTGCCGCGGGATAACGCGACCAACGGGGGAGGCCGTTCTCACTAAGCTGAGGATGGACGGCTTCCTCGGACCCTAGGTCGAGCATCTGACGATCGTGGACCTCATCCCAGGCCTACTCGCCGAGGAGTCCAACTCGCCGGTCCGCGTCCTCTCTTTCCCATCTGGCTCCAGCGACATCGACAGCAGCAGCAGAGTGAGTGGTAGCAGCGATGACGAGGACAATGTCGAGGACGAAGCCGAGGATGAGGATGATGTCATCATTGAAGACGAGGAGTATCAGCTTGATGTTGGCAATGACGAGTCATAGTCGGTCTGCAATCTCCCGCGGACTTGCTGTAAAGATAGAAAGTTGTAAATACTTGGAAAATTTTGTAAAGCATTGTAATACTCGGCGTGTAATACAAGAGTTCTTTTGTACTGTTGTTCTTCTTCCTTTACTCGCATATTCGCGTGTTGATGATGTTTGCTAAGTGCATAGGCGCGAAGAGGTTGAGTGTTTGTCGTGCGCATACTCGCATCTTGAGGTCGCTCGTACTCGCGCAATTGTTGCTCGCACTAAAATAGTCGCTCCGCCTACTCGCACGTTGTTGCTCGCACCTGCATGGTCGCAGTCGCATGCTCGCACATCGCTGCTCGCACCTGCATGGTCGCATACCTCATAGGAGTCTAGCTCAACTGAGTCGGAGAATGCAGTCAACACCTGACAGGAGTCGAACTCAACTGAAGGTGGAGGTCGACTCAGGAGGCAAGTAGTCAGTCCGTAGGAGGGAAGCTGGTACATGGGGCACGGACTACGACAACACTCACACGAGGAAACGATCTCACCTGAGGGGGTTGGTAGACGATATGCAGGAGAGGAACTCGTGCATGGACTTAGACTATGATAACTCCATGTCTCGAGGACTTCTATCGATGTTGAAGTAATTCACCCTATTGCTTAGGAGATGACCAAAGAATTAAATGCATCAATATTTTTGAGGATGAAGGAAATTTTAAGAAGACGACGATCTTTCCATCGTCGAGTTGGGAGGTTGGCGTCCATACATTTTCCTAATAGTTCCTCCAGTCGGAGGAGAGATGCAATCAGGGGTAGCTAGGCCGACATGCAAGGGGGGAGCTGATCTCGGTCGTCAATGCAGGGGCTCAGTCTTATAAGGAGGCTTAAATCCCGATGCATCATCCCATCGTTTGCTCTGGGCTTTTTAGGATAAACAGACCGAATACTCGTTCCCAATTCAACCGTGTAGATCACTTCCAACTGTGACACCTAGCTACGAAGGCTAGAGTACAAGCGAAGGGAAATGACCCTCGAGGAGTCCTACATGACACACACTCGAGCCCACCATCCTTCCACGGACTCGTACCTTCCAGAACTTGGCAGGTTATCCTGCTTGGGAAAAAACAGAGACGCGTCCTGCCTCACAGGATGAACAGTTGCTAAAAGCGGACCTTTTAGTCTTCTCAAAGACCGATGACACCTTTACACCAGGTATCATTTTGTGAGGTCAATCCTTTATCAAGTTGAGGAGTGTACAACCCCGTATCCCGCGAGTGGTCGACAGGGGTTGAACCGGCCGGCTCAGACCAACTTGGACCCAGCATGCCGAGCCCGAGCTCGGCAATAGTCGAGCTGAGCTCGGCGATGGCCGAACGAAGCCCGGCATGCCGAGGCCGAGCTCGGGTGCAGGAACAGAGCTCGACGATAGTCGAGCCAAGCTCGACGATGCCCGTGCCGAGTTCGGCTTCTGTTGGAGCTCGACGATCGTCGTGCCGAGCCCGAGCTCGGCAATGGTCAAACCGAGCTCAGCGGTAGTCGAGCACAAGTCTGCCGAGTACCTGCCCGCCTAGGCCCAAGGCGAGGCGAGTCAGGCCCCCTGCCAAGCGAGTGCCCCCTCAGGTCCAGCTCGCACCTCGGCCATGGCATACTTTTACTATGTGGCCCCTTTTGGTTTGCCTGTAGTCCTCGAAAACAGTGAAGGTTGTATATTAGCAGGCCATCTATTCCTATAAATAGGACCCAAGGGGTACCTCAGAGGGCACGCTTACTAATTCTCCGGCCTATTAGCGCTTTCTGAGGTACCTTAGCCCGGCATTTGGCTAAGGAGGGGAAGCGCTCTAAGATCTTCCGGGTGTGTGGTGGGACCTCCACGCCGGGCCCTTGGTCTAGTCCTTGTTCCTTCTCTTTTTCTTTGTCATTTTCTTGCAGGAGCGAAGTAGGTGCGCGGCCACCCCTTCCCCAAGGGTCGAATTCCACAAGAGGCCGGTTTTCCGGTTTCAACATTTTGGTGCGGTGAGCGTGGAAAGTGGTCAGCAGAGAAAACCTTCTGCATGCTCGATGACTGGAGATGAAGGACAGGGATCAGGCAGGGGCAACTCGCCACCCCCTCCCCCACCCCCAGCGGCGAGCATGCCGGCGGAGCTCAGGGAGGAGATCCTCGGGCTCGTCAGGACCGCCCTCGGCATGCGAGCTGAGAGTGCGACGCCGGCAGTCCCGGTGGTCACCGCTCTCGCACTCGGCGACGACGCGCCGCTCAGGCGACCAGGGAAGGAACCCGCCGAGAGGGGCGAGCGCGAGTTCCAGGGGCGAGTTCTGTTCCCCGGCTCGGCCGCCGAGTACCACTTCGGCGAGACTGCAGGGAGGGAGTTCCCGACTCGCCCGGCTGAGGGGGGGAGCCCCTTCAGCGAGTTCGTTTCTTCAGCCCCAGTTCCCGAGGGGTTTCGCGAGCCGGAGATGACTTACTACTCCGGGAGGGGAGACCCGGTCCACCACCTCCAGTGGTTCGAGGACATGGTCTCCATTCGACAGATGTCAGACGGCTTCAAGTGCCGACTCTTCGCCATCACCCTCAGAGAAAAGGCGAGAGAGTGGTTCCACCAACTCCCGACCGGGTCCATCTACTGCTTTGAGGATCTGCGACGAGGTTTCATGCTGAGATTCACCACTTCTAAGAAGAGGAAGAGGGAGGCGGAGTCTTTGTTCCGCATCAAGCAGAGGGTGGGAGAGACCCTGGGAAGCTACCTGGACAGGTTCCAAGAGGAACTGTCCCAAGTTCAGGAGATGTCAGGGCACACCATGATGGTGGCCTTCACCCTGGGTCTCCAGTCCGGGTTCTTCGCAATGGAACTGAAGAGGTCACCTCCAGTGTCTTTTGAGGCACTTCTGGAGAGGGCGGCCAGGGAGGCCGAAATGGAGGCAGCACATCCAGAGTTTGCGCGAAGGTTGGCCAAGTGGGCCGTGGAAGAAGAAAGGCCAAGGGGTGGCCGAATTCAGGAGGAGAGGAGGGCTGAACCTCGGCAAAGGGAGCAGCCGCAGCAGCAGCCGCAACCCAGGTGGGTGCGTCCGGAGCAGACCCACCGTTTGGGATGGAGGCCCGAGTGGCAAGACCAGGCACCACGAAGGGGTTATCAGGGAGGAGATAACCGCCAGGGTGGCCGAGGGCAGTACAACCCCCAGGGGGGTAGGCAGGGTCAGAGACCCCCTCTCCCCGACCAGGAGGAGGCAATGGCAATTGCCATGAGGGGGAGGAGGAGAGGACAGCCGAGGAGAAGGAGGGAGGTCAGGGTGGACCTGCCCTATTGTGACTTTCATCAGGAAGAGGGGCACCTCACATCCACGTGCCCGGAGTTCCTCGAGATGAGAGGGAGAAGGGAACAGCAACAACAAGACCATCAGGAAGTTCGGATAGAGGAGATCCGGCCTCGGGAGGAGGGGGATCGGTGTGAAGACCGGGTTGATGTGGGCACCCGAGGAAGTATCGGAGCGATCCACGGGGGGGCCGGGATCGAGGCCTCCCGTAAGTCAAGCCTCCACACTATGTACCGGAGGAGCGTTGGCTCCACATCCCAATCCCCTCCCCCAGAGGAGAAAATCACCTTCTCCAGAGAGGACTTGCCGGGTCACGAGGACCCCTTCTGCGATGCGCTGGTTATCCAGACAGCCATCAAGGATTTCACTGTCTCCCGAATCCTTGTGGACAATGGGAGTTCGGTCAACGTCATCTTCAAGAAGGCGTTCGATGCGATGAAGGTAGAGGCCAGGAGGGTGTTAGCCTCGGACGGGCCTCTGTTCGGCTTTTCAGGGGAGAGGAAAGAAGTCGAGGGAGGAGTGGGACTCCATGTCACTCTAGGGGGGCAGTCACGCAACTGCAAGTTCGTCATCGTGGACGCTCCTAGCGGTTACAGCGCCATCTTCGGGAGACCCCTCATCAGCGCCTTCCGCTGCGTCCCCTCGTCCTTCCACCAGTGTCTAAAGCTCAGCGTCGAGGGGGTCCAGATCCGGGTTCGAGGAGACCCTAAGGAGGCAAGGGAGTGCTACGTCTCGGCGGTAAACTCCATCTCTTGGTTGGAGGGGGCCGAGGAGATGGGGCGGAGGTGGGAGGAGGAGCAGGAAGCTGACAAAGAAACGGAGGTGGAGTGCCGCGCTCGGGAGGAGGCCGCGGAAGAGACTCGGGGGTCGGCCGAGGCCATGGCCGTCGAGGAGGCTGAGGGAGAGGTCCTCGCCCCCGGAAGGGGAGGTATCGAGGAATGGGAGGAGCAGTCCCGTCTGGAAGCAGCGGAAGAGGTGGAGGAGATGGAGGTCCTCACCATTGGAGGCAGGGTGGAGAAGGTCCGCGTCAGCGGAGGCCTGACCCCGGAAGCTCAAGGCAGGATGCTGGAGTGCATCTAGAGGAACGTGGACATCTTCGCCTGGAGCGCCGCGGAGATGCCAGGGATCGACCCCGACGTGGCCTGCCATCGCCTCAACCTGGACCCGGAGGCTCCCCCCATCCAGCAGAAAAAGAGATCCATCACGGACAAGCTCGCCGAGCCAATCAGAGAGGAAGTCGCCAAGCTCCTCGAGGCTGGCTTCATATCTGAAATCCAATACCCCGGCTGGGTCTCCAACGTTGTAATGGTTAAAAAAGGAGACGGCCGGTGGAGGATGTGTATCGACTTTTCTCTCCTTAATAAATCATGCCCGAAAGATTGTTATCCTTTGCCTCGGATCGACGCGCTGGTTGACTCAGCCGTCGGTTTCCCTGTAATGAGTTTTCTGGATGCTTTTTCAGGTTATCACCAAATCAGGATGCACCCCCCTGACGTCAAAGACGTCTCGTTCATCACGGGAGACAGATGTTATTGTTACAAAATGATGCCCTTCGGGCTAAAGAATGCAGGGGCTACCTATCAAAAAATGATGGATAGGGTCTTCCGAGAGCAGAAGGGGAGGAACCTTGAAGTGTACGTGGATGATCTCATGGTCAAGAGCTTGGATGTCGACTCCCACATCCAGGACTTGGAAGAGACTTTCGCCACTCTCCGCAAGTTTAAGATGAGGCTGAACCCCTTGAAGTGTGTCTTCGGGGCGAGCCGGGGAAAGTTCCTAGGGCATCTTCTCACCCCCGCTGGGGTAGAACCTAACCCAGATAAGGTGAGGGCAATCCTGGAACTAAGGTCGCCACAAAATACCAAGGAAGTACAGCAACTGACAGGGAAGTTGGCAGGGTTGAGTAGATTCCTCTCCCGGGCCGGCGAAAGGTGCTCCTCATTCTTCAAAACCTTGAGAGGGGGTCGAAGGTTTGAATGGACCTCGGAGTGCGAGGAGGCATTCCAGGCTCTAAAGAAACAGCTGACTCAGGCCCCCCTGCTCCAAGGGCCCAAGGAGGGGGAAGACTTATTCCTATACCTAGGGGTCGGGGCTGAAGCCTTGAGTTCGGTTTTGGTTCGGGAAGAAGGGAAGAGGCAACTCCCCGTCTATTATGTGAGTCGGATATTGAAGAGGGCCGAGCTCCGTTACCCCATCCTGGAAAAACTGGCCTTCGCCTTAATCATCTCAGCCCGGAGGCTTCGGCCCTATTTCCAGGCACACTCAATTCGAGTGGTGACCGACCACCCCCTGCGCAACATCTTCAAGGGGGTAGAGCATTCAGGTAGGTTGGCCAAATGGTCAGTGGAACTGAGCGAGTTCGACATCTCCTTCGTCCCCCGCCTCTCAATCAAGGCCCAAGCTATGGCTGACTTCCTGGCAGAGTATGTGGTCGAGGTGGCGGAGGAGAGACTCACCCGCCCTCTCCCTTGGAAAGTCAGGGTGGACGGTGCTTCGGGGAAGCATTCTTTAGGGATTGGGGTCATCTTGGAAAGCCCCCAAGGGATAAAGATCGAGCAGACCGTGGTAGTGCACTTTCCTATCACCAATAACCAAGCCGAATACGAAGCCGTAATCGCAGGTCTACGCCTGGCAAGAGACTTGGGGGTGCATGACGTGGAGGTCCTCACTGACTCCATGGTGGTGGCTTCCCAGGTCAAGGGGGAGTTTGAGGCGAGGGAGCCTACCCTGCAGCTCTATTTGATGAAGGTAAGGGGAGTCATTGGGGCCTTCCAGACCTTCTCAATCAAGCACGTGCCGCGAGGGGAAAACGAGCCAGTCGACCAGCTAGCAAAGCACGGCCCCCGGATGGGAGGCACCATCACGGATCTCTTCCGACCTTCCATCGAGGAGGGGGAACTAATGGAAGTGGAACAGCACCCCTCATGGATGGACCCCTTCGTCACCTTCTTGTCCACCGGAGAGTATCCGGAGGGAATGGACCGAAGAGGGCTCAAGCACAAGGCGGCATACTACCTCCTACGCGAGGGACAGTTGTACCGCAAGACCCTCTCAGGGATGTTGGCCCGTTGCGTGGCCGAAAGAGAGGTGCACAAGATTTTGGAGGAAGTCCATTCCGGTGAATGTGGGAGTCATTCGGGGAGTCGGACCCTGGAAGGGAGAATCGTCAGGCAAGGGTACTTCTGGCCCACCCTCGGTCAGGATGCAGCCGAATTCACGAAAAAATGTCATAAGTGCCAACTATATGCCCCGCTCCAGCTCCAGCCGGCTCAGAGGTTAAGAAGCATCATGGCACCATGGCCCTTCGCCATATGGGGACTAGACCTCGTAGGACCTTTCCCTCAGGCCAGCGGGCAGAGGAGGTTTTTGTTGGTCATGGTTGATTATTTTTCTAAGTGGATGGAGGTGAAGGCTCTAGCCAAGGTGACCTCTCAGGTAGTCAGGAACTTTATCTGGGGGGAGATCATCTGCAGGCATGGGCTGCCACAGGCTATCGTCACGGACAACGGACCTCAGTTCGCCAGCACGGAGTTCATTCGTTTCTGCGAGCAGCTAGGGATTGACCTTCGGTTTGCTTCTGTCCATCACCCCAGAAGCAACGGGCAGGTGGAAGCGGCCAACAAAATCATCGTGAACCTCTTAAAAAAGAAAGTGGAAAATTTGAGGGGAAGTTGGGTGGAACAGCTTCCATCGGTCCTCTGGGCCTTGAGGACCACCCCCAATACGGCCACAGGGGAGACACCTTTCAAACTCTCTCACGGCTGCGAGGCCGTTCTACCTATCGAATTCGAAGTCCAGACGCCTCGGGTCGTCGAGGCAGGAGCCGGAAGGGAAGAATGGAGGTCAGAGAATGAGGAGGAGCTTCGACTCTCCCTTGATATGGTGGAAGAACTACGCGACTTGTCCGTCGTCAGGCAGGAAGAGGCCAAGCGAAGGATGGCCAAGTATTTCGACAAACACGTCCGTGTCAAGCAGTTCGCGGAAGGGGACCTTGTCTTGAAAAAGGTGGACGCGGCAGGGAGATCAGCCGCTGTGGGAAAACTCCACCCCAATTGGGAGGGCCCCTACATTGTGCAGGAGGTCTTGAAATCAGGGGGGTATCGCCTCCAAGATGCAAGAGGGGACACCCTCAGCCACACTTGGAGTGGCGACGATCTGAAACGTTTCTACCCTTGAAAAAATTGTAAATATCTTGGCCTTAAGAATGAAAACAAATCTCATTGTCGTATTCTATGCTCTGTCAAAACAGTGAGGGTAAAGGGGTTCGCAGCTTAAACCCCCAAGGGGGCAAAAGTTTCTAAGTCTTCTCGCTCTGGGGTTAGGTCTCGTCACTCCCCTGCCAGGCTCCCACCTAGCTGGCACGGCCGAGTCTCGATGGACATCGCTATGACCCCGGGGCTGAGCCCGGAGGATGTTCAACACCCGCCCTCAGGCTCTCACCTAGCTGACTGGCCCGGTGGTAGCACCCGGGAGAGGCAAAAGTTTCTAAGTCTTCTCGCTCTGGGGTTAGGTCTCGTCACTCCCCTGCCAGGCTCCCACCTAGCTGGCACGGCCGAGTCTCGATGGACATCGCTATGACCCTGGGGCTGAGCCCGGAGGATGTTCAACACCCGCCCTCAGGCTCTCACCTAGCTGACTGGCCCGGTGGTAGCACCCGGGAGAGGCAAAAGTTTCTAAGTCTTCTCGCTCTGGGGTTAGGTCTCGTCACTCCCCTGCCAGGCTCCCACCTAGCTGACACGGCCGAGTCTCGATGGACATCGCTATGACCCTGGGGCTGAGCCCGGAGGATGTTCAACACCCGCCCTCAGGCTCTCACCTAGCTGACTGGCCCGGTGGTAGCACCCGGGAGAGGCAAAAGTTTCTAAGTCTTCTCGCTCTGGGGTTAGGTCTCGTCACTCCCCTGCCAGGCTCCCACCTAGCTGGCACGGCCGAGTCTCGATGGACATCGCTATGACCCTGGGGCTGAGCCCGGAGGATGTTCAACACCCGCCCTCAGGCTCTCACCTAGCTGACTGGCCCGGTGGTAGCACCCGGGAGAGGCAAAAGTTTCTAAGTCTTCTCGCTCTGGGGTTAGGTCTCGTCACTCCCCTGCCAGGCTCCCACCTAGCTGGCACGGCCGAGTCTCGATGGACATCGCTATGACCCTGGGGCTGAGCCCGGAGGATGTTCAACACCCGCCCTCAGGCTCTCACCTAGCTGAATGGCCCGGTGGTAGCACCCGGGAGGGGCAAAAGTTTCTAAGTCTTCTCGCTCTGGGGTTAGGTCTCGTCACTCCCCTGCCAGGCTCCCACCTAGCTGGCACGGCCGAGTCTCGATGGACATCGCTATGACCCCGGGGCTGAGCCCGGAGGATGTTCAACACCCGCCCTCAGGCTCTCACCTAGCTGACTGGCCCGGTGGTAGCACCCGGGAGAGGCAAAAGTTTCTAAGTCTTCTCGCTCTGGGGTTAGGTCTCGTCACTCCCCTGCCAGGCTCCCACCTAGCTGGCACGGCCGAGTCTCGATGGACATCGCTATGACCCTGGGGCTGAGCCCGGAGGATGCTCAACACCCGCCCTCAGGCTCTCACCTAGCTGACTGGCCGGTGGTAGCACCCGGGAGAGGCAAAAGTTTCTAAGTCTTCTCGCTCTGGGGTTAGGTCTCGTCACTCCCCTGCCAGGCTCCCACCTAGCTGGCACGGCCGAGTCTCGATGGACATCGCTATGACCCTGGGGCTGAGCCCGGAGGATGTTCAACACCCGCCCTCAGGCTCTCACCTAGCTGACTGGCCCGGTGGTAGCACCCGGGAGAGGCAAAAGTTTCTAAGTCTTCTCGCTCTGGGGTTAGGTCTCGTCACTCCCCTGCCAGGCTCCCACCTAGTTGGCACGGCCGAGTCTCGATGGACATCGCTATGACCCTGGGGCTGAGCCCGGAGGATGTTCAACACCCGCCCTCAGGCTCTCACCTAGCTGACTGGCCTGGTGGTGGCACCCGGGAGAGGTAAAAGTTTCTAAGTCCTCTCGCTCTGGGGTTAGGTCTCATCACTCCCCTGCCAGGCTCCCACCTAGCTGGCACGGCCGAGTCTCGATGGGCATCGCTACGACCCTGGAGTTGAGACTGGGAGTTGGCCCGAGGAAAACACCAGGGTGCGAGCTCGCCAGTCAAGACGGCGAGCTCGGAATATCCTACCCCCCCCCTTCTCTCTCTCTCCAGCGAGCCTAGCCTCGCTCCAGCTAACTCGGCGAAAGACACGCCCTGATGTCTAAGGCGGATGCCAACAGCATCTTGACCCAAACGTATTTTCACTTGTCTGAATTATCGAAAAACTGAGGCGAGACGTGGCGGGGGAAGGTGAGGCGCGAGTAGGATATGGCGCGAGCACGTGTCCTAGGGATTCGCCGCGAGCACCGCGGGGGCTGGTCCTAACTCAAGACATTCTACGGGCGAGGTCGCTCTACCAAGCGCGCGGGTATAATATCGCAAGGGAGCTTAAAAAGAAGATAGCAAAATTGTGCAAAATATCTTTGATTCATCATTACAAGTTTACAAGGCCCGCCTCGGCAGGGTACAAAAAAAAACAGAGAAAAGAAAACAAAAGTTAACTCTCGCCCTCCCCCCTCGAGTGACGGTCCTCCTCGTCGCCGAGCCGAGCGTCCTTCTCCCTCACCCCCGCAAAGAGCGAGTCGAAGCTATCTTCCTTCTCGCTGAGCGGGCTGGGCGGGAACAGAGTTGGCAGGAGCTCCCGGACGGTGACCTTCTCGCAGCCTTCCGCCAAAATCCCCGTCCCCCTCATGGCTTGTAGAAGACACTCGGCTGCCTCGACGGAGTTGACTCGCAGCCGCTCCGCGACATCAGACTCGCCGAATACCCGGGGCCTCTTGAAGGGGAAGGCCGGCTCGCTGGCGTCCGGGGGAAGGAGAGCGTCGGCTTGGCGGAGGACCTCTCCCAGGAGCCCCTTATTCTTCTCTTTCAATTCCTCCACCTCCACCCCCAGCCGGGCGGCGACAGCCTCCTGCTCGCGGGAGTATATCTTCTGCTCGGCAAGCTGGGCTTCCCGCTCAGCGAGCTGAGCCTGCAACTGGGCCACCTCGCCTCGCATCGCGTCAGCGGCTTCGGCGTCCTGTAGGGTTAGAAGTTCAGAACACGCGCAGGAATAATCTTAAGTAAGGTAAATAGAGGTATCCAGTGATTACCAAGCCACCGACAGACTTCGCGAGTAGAGCGTCCGCGAGGCCGAACCGCCTTTCCGCGTCGACCGCGCTCTCCTTCGCCAGGTCGCGCTCCTGCTCGGCAGTCAGCAGGGCGTTGCTGAGCTGGAAGCCGCGGCGGACCATCATATGATGGAGCTCGAAGGCCCGCAGGTGGGCCTGCATCCCCTCGTAGCCGAGCTGACTGGGGGTAAGTTTCTTGTACGACTCGGCGCTGTCGCGGCTGTAGAGGCCGAAGCCGAAGGCGAAGGCGTGGACGGTAGGTGGCCGGCGGGCTCCCCAGGAGGGGGCGCGAGTAGAAACGGAAACTCGGTGAGCCCCCTCGTCCCACTTCAAGATGGGCTCGCCAGCCGCATCTTTGCTCTTGCACCCCTTGCCGAAGTTGGGGTGATCCTTCGGCAGACTGGGCTCGCGGACGGCGTCCTCCCCGGTAGAATCGGAGGACGGCCCGCTCTTCTTCTTCCCCTTTTGGGGGGAGGAGGCTTCTTTCAACGGGCTCAAGGGCGGCTCGTCGGACAGAGCCTCCGGCGAGCTCATGAACTTGGTAGGCGACGGGGGAAGGTGCAGCCGTCCGCGCGAGACCACCTTCGCCCTCTTCTTCTTGGGGAGCGAAGGATCGGGGCGCGAGCTCGACCCCCCGGACTCCAAGCGCTTCTTGCCGGTGGGTTGGACTCGTGCTTGCTCCTCGCGACAAGCCGCTGCCGCCGCCCGGGCCAGCTCCAGAGGGTCTGAGAATATCCCCGGGTCGGCGAACGGCGGATGCTCCGGCAGAACCCGTTCCCCTGCAGAGAAAGACTTAGTCAAAAAAAAAAAGAGGGGGAAAGAAGAAAATATATGATAAAGATCGCGAGAGGGCAGAGCGAGATATACCTTCACCGGGGAGAACGGGTTTAAGCGAGTCAAGGCCGCGGCGGAGGAAGGCGACCTCGAAGTCCTTGTGGAGGAAGAACTTGTGGAGGTCGGCGTCGCTACCAGACAGGGAAGGAGGACGATATATGTCCTCGCTCTTCTGCAGGGGGCGAAAGGGGATGTTGCCGAGCTCGCCCTTAATGAAGACGAGCCGGGTCATCCAATTGTGATTCTTGTTCGCCAGCTCGCGAACCTTGATGAATGACCCGCCAAAGTAGGCGACCCCGTCGGGGGTAGCCTTGTAAGAGAACAACTTGCGGAACACCGCGAGGTTGAACTCGATTCGCTCCCGGCGAAGGAAGCAGGCGAACGCCACCATCATAGCGATGGCGTTGGAATTCAACTGCGCGGGCACCGCGCCGTAGTACTTCAGGATCTGGCGGATTTCTGGCCAAAGGGGGAGGCGCAGTCCCACCTCGAAGTGCGAGATGGGGAAGGCGAGCTCACCCTCCGGGAAGGAATTGATGGCTTCATGCTCGGCGGGTCTGCGAGCCTGGAAGCCGGGGGGGACGAACGCCGCCGTGAACTCGGCGAGCTCCTCCTCTGTAATGTGCCCCTCGAAAAAGCAATGGTCAACAAAGTGCTGGGCGCACTTAGACCGACCGTCCGCGTCAGGGTTGGTCTTGACCATGGTCGCAGAGAAGAGGGAAATCGCGAGTTCGGGAAGACAGAGACGAAGCAAGGAGTCGAAAGCAATAAAAGCGTGCCTCGGGGGTAGGTGAGAAGGTCTATTTATAGAAAAAGGTAAAGAAGGGCGAGAGGGAGGGCGAGTCGGCCGATCGGTCCGGTCTCGCCGCGCCACCTCGCCATCCTCTCCTCGCAAGTCCTGCGAGCCGGCCAGGCCCCCGAAGGGGGAATTCGAAAAGACTCACCAAAATATTGAAAAAGCATCTACATATACAAAGTGGTTGAAAAATTGTTCCAAGTTATTACAAGCAGACCATTCAGAGCAAATAAAAGAAAAAATACAAATAAGGGCGCGAGGACCATGCGAGGGCGGGGGCGAGTACCGGCCGACTGACAGAGGAGCCGTTTCATTCTCCCCGGTCTCGCCGGCCCGCCGTCGCAGGCCGCCGCGCATGAAGTTCACGAAGCCGCCCCATGTTCCTATTTATCACCCGCAGGTTCTCGTCAATTTCGTCCATCAGCACCAGGGAAGACGCCTCCTCGAACGCCAGACTGACTCCAGCACCGTCCGCGAGACGCGAGCACTCCCACTGCAGCCTGTTGTTGTCCTTCCGCAGGTCGTGGAGCTCGCGCACCAGCTTCTTGAGAACCTTCCGCTCCCGTCTCGCGCGTTCAGGGCTGCCCACCTCGGAGTCCAGGAAGGCGTCCAGGGCGCTTGGAGAAGGGAGGGGCGAGTAAGGAGGTCGATCCACGGACTCGCCGTCCTCCGTCCGCCCGGGAAATTCTGGGTGAAAAACTGAAAGACGGTCAGAAAAGCAAATATCCACGGAACAGAAGAGCAATGCCGGAAACTTACCGCGCGAGCCTGGCTCCTCCGGGTTGGCGCGAGGAGAGAAGTGGCGCAGGTCCTTGCCACGCCCCGGCAGTTCTTGAGGAGCAAGTTGGTAGCCGGGAACAGGGATAATCCCGGCGCCTCTCCCCACGACCAGGGATCCAGGGGAGGGTTGCCGGGAAGGGAGGCGACTCGGCGACGCCGGCTCTCGCGAGCCCGGCTCCTTAACCTCGGGATCCTGCCGTGGCGAGTTGACGGGAATACTTTTGGCCCGAGGGGTGGATGCTTCGCCGCTGTTCTCCCGGTCGGAAGACAATTCCACTAGATTTTTAGCAGAAGAGCCAAGAACTGGCTGGTTGGAGGAACCGGCCCCGTTCCCCAAGGCGGCAGTAAAGTCGGCCAGAATGGGTTCGGCCCCCGGGGGAAGGGGCTTCGCCCGCTTGGCCGAGCCAAAATCGGCAAAACGGCGAGCAGGGGCCTCAAGGTTGGTCAGCCCCGCGGCCTGGGCAGCGATCTCCTCGCGGGAACGTGCGAGTCGCTCTAAGACTTCCTTGGGGAGCGGCATCTTATCAGAATTTGGGGAAGGGCAAAGGTCAGCCAGATGCGCAGGGGTACGTATATATAGCTACCTGTGGGGCCTACCAGAAGATTCCTTTTTGCCCCTGTCGCACTCGCCGGATCCTATGGGGTTGGATGTTTCTTTCCGAGCTTGTCCCAACCTCGCAAAGAGCGGGGATTATGTACAACCCCGTATCCCGCGAGTGGTCGACAGGGGTTGAACCGGCCGGCTCAGACCAACTTGGACCCAGCATGCCGAGCCCGAGCTCGGCAATAGTCGAGCTGAGCTCGGCGATGGCCGAACGAAGCCCGGCATGCCGAGGCCGAGCTCGGGTGCAGGAACAGAGCTCGACGATAGTCGAGCCAAGCTCGACGATGCCCGTGCCGAGTTCGGCTTCTGTTGGAGCTCGACGATCGTCGTGCCGAGCCCGAGCTCGGCAATGGTCAAACCGAGCTCAGCGGTAGTCGAGCACAAGTCTGCCGAGTACCTGCCCGCCTAGGCCCAAGGCGAGGCGAGTCAGGCCCCCTGCCAAGCGAGTGCCCCCTCAGGTCCAGCTCGCACCTCGGCCATGGCATACTTTTACTATGTGGCCCCTTTTGGTTTGCCTGTAGTCCTCGAAAACAGTGAAGGTTGTATATTAGCAGGCCATCTATTCCTATAAATAGGACCCAAGGGGTACCTCAGAGGGCACGCTTACTAATTCTCCGGCCTATTAGCGCTTTCTGAGGTACCTTAGCCCGGCATTTGGCTAAGGAGGGGAAGCGCTCTAAGATCTTCCGGGTGTGTGGTGGGACCTCCACGCCGGGCCCTTGGTCTAGTCCTTGTTCCTTCTCTTTTTCTTTGTCATTTTCTTGCAGGAGCGAAGTAGGTGCGCGGCCACCCCTTCCCCAAGGGTCGAATTCCACAAGAGGCCGGTTTTCCGGTTTCAACAAGGAGGTTAGCGTCCAAACCTGCTCCTGATAGTTTCTTTAGTCGGAGGAGAGATGTAATCGGGGGTAGCTTGGTCAACATGCAAGGGGGGAGCTGATCTCGACCGTCAATGCAGGGGCTCGGTCTTACAAGGATGCTTAAATCTCGACGCATCGTCCCATCGTCCGCCCTGGGCTTTTTAGGAGAAACAGGACGAAGGCTCATTTCCTAAATCGATCATGGAGTTGGACCATACTGCATCTAGCTAACTTGAGATCAACACAAAGAAGACAACTCGCAACCACCCATGCCTCCGGAGGCGAGGAAACACATATATAGAAATATGATTACAAGTAAGCAATACATTTTACCGCTAAGGGTAGAACCTTTTCAGGTCGTCCCCGCTCCAAGTACTTCCCAGTAGCTCTCCTTCTAGATTTTGTAGACGATAGCCTCCAGTGAGTAGGGCTTCTTGGGATGCAACTTGCCAACGACAGCTCCCCTTCCTTCCGCATCCAGCTTCTTCATGACAAGGTCTCCTGCAAGAAAATGTTTGAGGCGAACATTTTTATCGAAGTGCTTTGTCATATGTCTCTTGATTTCCTCTTGACGGATGGAGGCTAAGTCACAGAGTTCCTCGTAGTAGTCCAGTGAGAGCTTCTGAGCACCTTCATTCTCCAAGCGCCGCTCTTCGCTGCCTTCACCCGATGCTACGACCCTCGGGCTCTAAACCTCGAATTCAACTGGGATGAGTGCTTCAGACCCTTGGGACAACTTGAAGGGTGTTTCCCCCGTGGCCGAGTTAGGAGTTGTTCTCAGAGCCCATAAGACTGAGGGAAGCTGCTCCGCCCAGTTGTCCTTCAGATTGGTGATCTTCTTCTTCAATAGGTTGATGATCAACTTGTTGGCAGCTTCCACCTGTCCGTTGCTCCAAGGATGGTGTACAAAGGCGAATCAAAGATCCGTCTCTAGCTGTCTGCAAAAGTCCCCCAACTCCAGACTGGCAAACTGCGGACCGTTGTCGGTAAAGATGGCGAGAGGGATCCCGAACCTACGGGCAATCTCTTCCCAGATGAAGTTCTTCACGACCTGAGAAGTGGTCTTGGCAAGAGTATTTGTCTCGATCCACTTGGAGAAGTAGTCAATCATGACGAGAAAAGAATGATCATGTATTATGAAATTAGGGCAAAAACCTCTTCTCTCCATGTTAGGAAAGCAATAAGAATTGAGGAATGAAGTCAAATTTTTATTTAGGGTTGTTGCGGGTCGCTCGGTCTTTCCCCGGTCTGGAGAAATCAGACCGCCTTAACTCGAAATTGGGCCGAGCATGCAAGCAGTCAAAGTGAACCGACACGAATGATAAAAGGTGTTTTTTACGTGGAAAACTCGGAAAGGGTGAAAAACCACGTAGCTGGAAATGTGTCGAGCCAAAATCCACTAACTTCTTGGAGTTTTACAGAGATTGATTTGATCTCGGAGGGCGACAGACCGCTACTCCGTTATTGATGCAAAAAATGAGGTAAAATGGTTAAGTCCTCAGAGCATCGATAAAAGCGGTCCGGTCTTGAGATGATGTTGAACTCACGGAACCTTGGTGAAAGCATTTCGGCTGAAAAATTCTTTAAGTCCACGGAGCTTCTGAAGGGAGCACTCTCGTTGATGCGGAGCCTAGATGAGAGCGCACTTGCGGAGGCGGTTGACGTGACTTGAGGTGTGAGGGAACCTTAGCGCAAGGAAAAGAGCGGAGAGAATTCCTGAGTAGAGAATTAGTCTAAGTCCACAATTCCCCGGAAAAATTTAGAGCTCTCTTTTGCCTCCAGAATTGATTGGCTTCAAATGAAGGTCTGGGGGCCTATTTATAGCTTTCTGGAGGGTCGGGGAGATAATTGCGTCGGGGAGTAATTTGTGTTGTCGAATGGCGCCGCACCATTTCGATCACTGTACGACCATGTGCGCCCCACGTATGGGAGCGCCTTGCACGGCCGCGCGCGCAGCCGTTCTGCGCACGAGCGGCCGTGCCACTCGCGCGTGCGCTGCGACTGTGTTGTGTACGACCACGATGCGCGCACTATGCCAGCGCGTCGCACGCTCGTATTGTCCTGGAACTCTGGCAGGAGTATACTACGTACAGCTTTACCCTCTTCATGGATATTTTCGGACCTTTTGAGTGCGGCTTTCTGCTCGCAGCTCGTCTGGTTGAGTTAGCTTACCCCTATGGCCTTGGACAAAATCTTTCTGGTTTGACTTAGAAAAATCAGGGGTAACCCCATAAAATTCTTCCAAATTTTTGGAGGTCGTGATCCACAAAGCGACGAGCCCAAAAATTTCTGAGCTTGATCATTTCGTCTTGAGTCTGTGGACCTAGGACCATTTCAACATGCGCACGTCACCAATTACTTTGGTTTGCGGTGTTGGGCTTTGACGTGGACGGTGAAGCCTTGGATTCGTCCGTTTCTGCCTTGTGGGTTGCGAGGATGCCTGGATAGTGATGCATGTAGTTGAGGGCTTATGCAGTTGTTGTGAAAAATTCATGCTAACGACGAATTCTCGTGACGTGGAACGATGTTCTGCCCCCTTATCTCGATGTCGCGGAAGGACCTGTGGGCTTTCTGCTACTAGAAGACGTGGAAGTACATTGTGTCTGTTTCCATGCTGTAACTTGGAGTGATTCGATGTTCATTCCTATCAGGAGCTGGGACAGAGCTTCTGGAGGCGGAGGCCATCGATAGCGTCTGTGTCTTGGGATGTTGCAATGGTGCGAGCTTTTGCGTTTTGAGAACACAAGGAGTCATGGGGCCTTGGAGTGGTGCGAGATCGGATAACTGTTGTGGACCCTGGGACGATGGCTACAAAGGTAGGCTCGTTGTGACTGCGCTTCCTATTTCTTCTAGACCCCTTGATGGTGTTAGAGCATGGGTGGTGAGTTAGGGAAAGGAGGTAACCTTAGGTTTCCTTCTCATATGGTAGAGCATGTGCGGAGCGAGGACAACATCGTGGACATCTTCACGAAGCCGCTATCAAAGGGGTCATTTACTCGATTACGGGGACTGTTAGGGATGGTTTCCACTTCTCACTTCAAGGGGGAGTGTTGAATTTTTTGAAATGAAAGTGACAGCCTGGGAGGTCTGTCCCCGCAGTCTGTGAGGATAGGAGTGGCGGCTAGCCAGGTCGGCTAGTGTTCTGCAGGTGGCTTGTTCCCTGGAGGAAACCGGGCGGATATGATGTTTATCCGCGGAGTTCGCCGAATCCGGCGAGCGGACTCAACTGGAGTTTGTTGAGTCCGAGTTGCGGACTGGTTTGGAGCTCGGGAGATCAGCATGGTTGTTGTCTTGATCTCGTTCTGGTGGTGCGGTTTGGTGTAACCGCGCAGTTCACCGGTTTTTGCGGACTGGCCCTGGCTTTCGCTGGTGTTGTGTTCACACCAGGGATGGCTGGTGGTGTAGACTTGGTATGGATTTATACCAAGTCCAGGTGTGATCAGTCCGGGAAATCGCTCAGTTTGCGCGAACTATTTTCTTTGTCCGCCGAGTTATACAACTGTCAGCCTTGTGCTCTGGTTGCGGGCTCGGAGCATGCAGACTGGAGCTATGTCCGCATGTGTGCGGACTGGTGGAGTATCTGCAGGGTCTGCTTGTGTGGCGGACAAGTCCTGGCTAGGCCTTGTGGCGACAAGTCGGATAGGACTTCTATCCGGCCTTAGTGATGCGACCTTGGCGGACTGGTTGTCTGACCTAGTTACAGCGATAAGGCGGACTGGTGTTGTGTCCGCGGCTGTGTGGATACACTCAGTGCTCGTCGCGAGATAGGGTGGTGATCCTATACACATGCGAGGAAGGTAATAAAAAAGAAAGAACTCCTCTAAATGTGTACGTAAAATGTCTCCCAAGGGGTTTGATTGAAGACCCGGTTAACCACCACGACTCTTGTAAAATTGAGTGCACTTTGATGCATGAACTTAACAATGACTTCTATTTGAGATAACATGATGAGGATGTGGATGAGTTTTCACATGAGAAGTATGAACTTAGTTCACAATTAGAAATGATGTGCATTTATTGGTGTAGATATACAATAGGTTTGGCCCTCATCTGTGAGCTTAACCTTTTTGGGTAGAATGCATGTTTGAAGGATAATGCATTTCGTGGACTTTCAGTTCTCTCTTACCCGTTACTTCCCAACAACTTTTAATCGCGATAAAATCAGCACAAACAAAGATTACTAGGCCAATCAAAGCCGCACAATCTCAACAAATTTTTCAGCTCTTTGGATTGAGTTGCACTCTCTTTGTTTTTTAAGGAGGAAGTTTTCAATCTTTCCTCAATGAATTCGAGTACAATGTGTTACCGCAGCTAACTTAAATCCCTGGGTACTCTAGCTTCTTCACACAATCCGGTCCTCGGCTGTATAAGAGTCCCCTCAAAATAAGAAATATTTCTATCATATTCATCCAAACTTTCTTGTGCTAAAATGTTTCTATTCTCTGAATTGATCCAAAGTTTATGATCTCCCAACCAGTGTCAAAAGCCACAAAAATGGTTCCTCGTCCACCACCGTCACCACATCAAGTCTCATCCCAACTATTTGGGGTCATGCAACTTTGATAAACCACTAAAAAATCACCAAAAATCCCCACAAGAACACCTCCCATCTACAAAATGATGGAATCTAATGTAATCCCTGAGAACAATCTGCCTTCCAACAATCTTGGAAATATAGCAAAATGCAATATGACAATCCCCACAAACCCTGAGATTCTTCATGATCCTTATGGGCAACCACGAAGACCTGGTGAGAATGAACGCCACCGCCAGCCTTTCACTGTGATAGCTCAACACCTCCTCCTTGCCCTCCGCTTCGAGGTCGTACCACGCAAACTCCGTCCGAGGAATGTATCCCATCTCCTTCATCTTCTCCCTCAGAAACTCCAGTTTCTCATATATCTTCACCGTCTCCGGGTGCGACCTATCGCCGGAGCGAAAGATATGAACTCCGTCTCTGAGAGTGACCCAGCTGCATCCCGTTTCCTTCTTCTCTGGGGAACCCCTCAATGAAATCCTAGCTTTCGCCACTCCTTCCCATCTCCCCTTCGAGGCATAGAGATTGGAAATGAGCACGTAGTTGACTGGATTGTGAGGCTCTAATTCAACGAGAATCTCTGATGCTCTCATGAACAAGTTTGTTCTCGTTCCATTCTGTGACCTACAACAAGCGCTCAACACTGTTCTCCAAATCAGACCGTTAGGACTAACTGGCATCTTTTTTAAAAAGTCTTCCATTCTGTCAATCTCACCCGCCCGTCCCAAAAGATCCACCACGCATGAATAATGCTCGACCCGTGGAACCAGACCGTGCTTCTTCGTCATTGATTCAAAGTAATTCATGCCTTCCTCCACCAAACAAGCATGGCTGCAGGCCGAGAGAACTCCAACGAAGGTGACGTGGTCTGGCTCTAGATTGCCATCCCTCATCTCGTTGAAGAGTTCCAACGCTTTCCGGGCTTGCCCGTGGCGAGCGCAACCTGCAATCATGGTATTCCAAGAATACTCATTTTTCACCGGCATGAGGCGGAAGACCGTTGACGCGTAGTCTATTCTTCCGCATTTGGAGTACATGTCGACTAGCGAGCTCTCCATGACCACGTCAGGTTTTAGCTGAGATCTTATTCCCAAAGCATGGATTTCCATGCCTCTCTCCAGCGCGGCCACTGATGAACATGCGCTTAGTACAGTGGTGAAGGTAAAGCAGTCCATTTTCTGGTCATTATGCATCATAAGCCAGACAAGATCCATTGCCTCGGATAATAGTCCGTTGTGAACATAACCGGCAACCATGGAGTTCCAAGACACATCATCCCTTCTGTAAGACATTCCGGCGAAGAGACTTTCGCACGATTCCATGTCGCCGGACTTGGAGTAGAGAGATAGAAACGCGTTCTCCACACAAGTATCTTCAGACACCCCGCACTTCTCTGCGAGGCTATGCATCTGCTTCCCAATTTCAAGAAGAGAGCATGGAGTGAGAGTGGAGAGAAGGTTCACAAATGTCGCTCTATTCGGCGTCCATCCTCTCTTCATCATATCCATGAATACCACCAGTGATTCCTCCGCGGGTGCTTCAGAATTGGCTAGAACTCCGAGCATAGAATTCCATGAAATTGTATCATATCCAGACATCGACATGAATATTTTCCATGATTCCGGCACCCTTCCACATTCTCCATACATTGCCATGAGAGAATTTGAAACCGAGATATCTGTATCAAGGCCTGCTTTAGAGGTCACACAGTGAATCTGTGAACCCATTCCTAGAGATCTCGAGCTTGAAGAAGAGCTTAGTGAACTAATCGTGGTGAAATTCGAAGGCTTGGCACCAGTTCTCAGCATATCAGTAAAAAAAATCAAGGCCTCCTCGAAATGGCCGTTCTGGTCGAGACCCGCGACCATGGAATTCCACGAAACTTCATCACGAGCCCTCATGCATTTGAAAACACTGACAGCTCTGTTTATAGAGCCGCATTTAGAATACATGTTCACAAGTCCGTTGGACACAGCAATCCTGGAATCTATAAGACCAGTTCTAATCATGCGGCCATGAATCTCACTCCCTTTTCTCCTCCCTTCCTCCGAGCCATCGAATTCCGCAATTGCACTCAGAAGAATCACATGAGAATCGCAGTCTTGGCAAACCAAATCCCCTGCCTCTCTGAAAACTTCCACGGCCTCTTGCCCGCAGTTTTGCTTGATCAGTCCAAGCATCAACCCATTGACAGAAACAGAGTTTCTATGATCCAACTCCAGGAAGACTTCCCTAGCAGTATCAAATAGGCCATACCTTGCAAATGCACTCACCATTGCACTACCAACATAAAGATCAAACAGAAATCCACATTTTAAAATTTTACCTAGCATCTGCTCAATTAAGCGCGGGCTAGAAGACAATGAACCAGATGGGGAAGACGCATAAGTTACCGCTATCAAGCTACCGAAGGTATACTCGTTCGGTTTGAAGCCGCCAGAACTCGCTCCCTCCTGCATTCTTGAGAAGAAGTTGAAAGAAGAGACAGCATCTCCCTTCTGGGAATGTACAGAAATGATTGAATTCCATGTTATAGTATTTCTGACCGGCGTGCCGTGGAACACTTTGTCTGCGTATCCAGCTGATTCAATAGAGCAGCTTCCATACATTGATATCAAGGAGTTGCACACCACCGTGTCAAATGAATGCTTGCTTTTCATAATCATGGCATGAATCTGGGTGCCAAGAGAAAACATAATGGAGCCCAAGTCCTGGCATGCTCGGAGAATGCTGCCGAATGTGAACTGTGTGGGAACTAATCCAGTTGGAAGCATTGATTTGAAAAGACGGCAGGCTTCCTCGGGAAAACCCTGCTGGTTATACCCAGTAATCAGGCAAGTCCAGGAAACAATGTTCCTCACCGGCATTTCATCGAACACTTGTTGGGCGTGCTCCAGTGCTCCCTTTTTGGCATATAGATTGACCAGATTGTTGGACAAGAACAAATCGTGGGAAAGTTTCTTGATTAGCTGAAGGTGGAGGCCCTCAGCATCGGTTGAGTGGCTAAAGCATTGGCTGGAATCCTCCTGTACGGGATTTCGATGGGAGGCTGAGGATCTCCTGTGCGAAGCTAAGAGTTGTTCCAGCGGAATGGGCGCAGAAAGGCGGAGTTTTGGTTTGGATTTTGGACGAAGCAGAAGAGAGGGGATGTAATAAGAGTTTGAGAAGATTTGTGGCAGGAGCTTCGTGGGCGAGAGGAGGAAGAAGGTACGGTGCATCGCGGTAATAATCCCCGATTTGGCGCGCCACGCCAAATCGGGGACGGTAATTCCCGGCGCTCTCCTACTTTATTAATTAAGGTGAGTGTTATTCGCACTATAGTTTTGGTTATCCGCACTTTTTTTTTCCCCATTTTTCGCGCCTTTTAGAAATCTCTTGTACTATTTTTACTAAAAGTGTTCCACCAAAGTTTAGATTCATCGAGATAATTTCGTGTTGAACACTTTTCCTGAAAATATGTACAAGACGTTTTCTAAAAGGCGCGAAATGGGTGTATTTCCTAAACTCTGCTTAATTCTTTTTAAAATTGGTAACCGAAAATGCTTCCTCTCCATCCACGGCATTCTTTTTAAAATTGGTAACCGCTTCCTCTCCATCCACGACATTGTTAGTCAAGGAGTTCGACAACAAGGAACGGTGGAGAACTTGGGCAAGCATTTCAAAAAACTGCTGGATCTCAAAAGATATGAAATATTTTACTCCTCTCGTTAGAGCATACCAATTAAAATAACTCTCTCTAAAGAAAAAAAAAACGGGGAGTTTTTAGTTTTTATGTTTTTCTGCAATCCAGTAAAAGAGACAACTTTTTTCCATTTTTTATTTCACGGTAAAATTAGAGGGAAAAAATATTTAAAATTGGGAATTTTCTCCTCACCAGCAACACAAAAATATACAAAGAAATGAGGTTTTTGTTTTCGGCAACGGGACTGAGATGGTGTCATTGAAAAAAAATCTGGATGCTTTGTTTTATTTTTCTTTCCTTTTCCCGCGGCAATTTGGAGTTTGAAGGGCAGAAATCTGAAGAAAAAAGTGGAGGATCTCCTGTTTCATGAGCCGCGCTAAACAGAAAATGAGGGACTTTTAAATATTTTAATCTTATGTTTAATGAAAAATGATTCAAGGGACTATTTCATTTTAATAAAATAAGAGAACATTGAAATAAAAGTTTTGTTTATTTCTAAAAAGATAATTAGTTTAAGATATATGTTTTGCCATAAATAAATATACAACAATGTTAATAGTAGAAGTATGTGATTTTATAATAGCTTTATACAATTATATATTTACACCTTGAAATTATTAGTACATCATTCAAAAACAAATTTTTTTTTTTTTCAAACCCCAAAATGGTTAACACCTACCAAAACTTTTACAGTTGAGCAATATAGGCGGTACCTAGTTTTGAAAACGGAATCGAAAATGGTGAGAAAGAAGAGATTAAGGATTAAACCAATCAAATCAGGATGGAACGTATTAACCTAATATTGTAAAACATATTCATTATTCTAGTATTATTACATTTTTTTTATCATCACATAAAATAAAAAACATTTAATTATAATATACAAAAATCTTCCAAATTTGTAATTAAAACATTATCAAATATTAAATATCCACAATTTTTATAATTTTTTTTAAAGGATTTAAACAAATAAATATTAAATCTAATATTTTTATTTATAAAATACTAATCTGAACAATCTATAATTTTAAATTATTTCTTAAATTAGTTATATTCTATTAATTTTTAAATATTCTAAGTTCATATATTTCATTGAGGTTTAGCGTCTCAGGTGGTTGAGTATTTAGCTCTGGCGCTTACGGGTAAGGATTTGAATCTATCTCTTGAAAATAAATTAAAATTTTTGCTCGCCCGATTATTTGATTTCGGGCCGTTCCCCAATTCTACGGTTTGTCCGCCCGGTTCCACGGTTTTTATCCAGTCTGAGATGGGAGCGGCTCGTTGGGCTGGACCGGACTGGCTATGTTACCATGATGATCTGAAAGTGGTCAAACAAGCAGTCTCACTGTCAACGCGATATAAGTCTATAGGGTCGCAAATAAGAGCGTTTGGAGAAGTTAGAGGAATGGATTGTGTTGGTTTTACTCATATGTGATGAGTGAAGGATCAAGCACTTAAAGACGTCGAGTGCGTCGAGACCGCACGGCCAAGACGTCGAGTGCGTCGAGACCACACAGCGACGTCGAGTGCGTCGAGACCACACAGCGAAAATGTCGAGTGCGTCCAGACCACACCGTCAAGGCGTCGAGACCACACAGTCAAGGCGTCAAGACAACACAGTCAAGGCGTCGAGTGCGTCGAGATCACACAGCCAAGACGTCGAGTGCGTCGAGACTACACAGCCAAGGCGTCGAGTGCGTCGAGACCACGCAGCATAGGCGTCGAGTGCGTCGAGACCACACAGCCAAGACGTTGAGTGCGTCGAGACCACATAGTCAAGGCGTTGAGTGCGCCGAGACCTCGCAGCCAAGGAGTTGAGTTCGTTGAGACCTCTCAGCTAAGGCATTGAGTGTGTCGAGACATCTCATCGATTCGTCGAGTCATCTCATTCATGTTCTGGGTCTGCGGATAGCAACGGTTCAAGCATGTTTATGCTCCAGGGTATATATATATTTGTTGTCTTAGGGCTTTCAGATGCATGAGTTAGGGCGAACCCAAAACTGATGAAAAGTGTTTCCCGAAGCGTTGATCCTGTCACTCCCGTAAGCCCCGATTCCGGCACCCGCCGCCGCCGCCGCCACCACTCCTGGTGCAGACCTAGCAGTCTATGGAGACGCATAGGGTTTTCCATTCTCCATCCTGGATCTTGTTTGACAAGGTGTCGTTGTTCTCCCAGTTCGTTTCGATTCCTGTAGAGCCGCAAATCCATTTTGCGTGAACTCACCTGCCGACCAAAAACTATTATGGAGCATCTTGATTGAGTGTTGACTCAATCTCACTCTGGTATACTCTTATTTTATGTTATGCAAACTTCTTGATCAATTTTTATCACAAGATCCAAATTTCTCTTTAGGGTTTTCTTAATATTTATTCTGCTGTGCACATTTGATGTGCTATCAAGGAGAACCCTACATATACATCCTAAAACAATCCAAACAAAATTCATTTCGAGTGCATTTAATAAGAAGATTCGGGCAATCAACTGTCGTTCATCTCTAGCTCCCACATGGATCTTCGACGCTCAAAAGCTGCCCGTTTCAGGAGCCACAGCGGTAAGTACCTCTTAGTCAATGAAGACGAGGAATGTGTCTGCTAGGACCGAAACTGCTCCCAGCGTAAGCCACGGTGGGAGGTGGAGCTCATAGACGATGGTCACACCTATATCCGCTTCAAGAGCTGCTTTAGAAAGTACCCCTCGAAATGACTAGAGAAAGCCTCGGAATGCCTGAGGAGGCTTCAAAATGCCAGAGAAGACCACAATCCATCAAAGATGAAGACTGAAAATAGGAATCACGAGTTAGTGGCGATTTTGGGAGCGAGGAAGAGGGGGATTCACGATTTAGGGTTGAGGGGTTTTGATTATTCTTGGGGTGCAATTAGTAGTGTGGATTTGAAGGGGGAATAAAAAATGAAAATTCGAATGACTTTTGGGCGTGCGTGATGTACACCCTTAATTTATGGGGATTTCGTGACCCCCCCCTCCACCATTTATTAAGTGGGGGTCATGAGAATTAAGTGGGTTTGACCAAAGTCAACTTAACTCAATGGTGGGAACCACTCCAACCGTTGCGCGCATAACATGCTTGGCAAAACTGTCGCACTGCTGACCTCCAACTGTTGCCTGCCCGCCACTTGGTCATCTAGAATACGGCCAACCGCTGCGCGGCCCCATGGACGCGCGACCGCGAGGCCAACCGGTCGGCCGGATGTCGCCGTTGCGCGACTACTTGTCTGCGCTACCGCGAGGCCGAGCGGCCAGCTTCCCGAGCGGGCGTTGTGCGACTGGAGGGCCGTCAGCTCGACCGAATACATGATCGGCCACGCGGATGGCCTCCTGGCAGTGGCCGACCGGGAGCTCGGCCGTCCCCTCCACCGGCCGGCCCTCGTCGTCCGGGTCCCGTCGCCGACCGACCATTTCTCCGCCTCTGGTCGGTCCTCTACCATCTGATCTCCTTCATTCGTGTAGCATCCCAATTTTTATTTGGTTACTAGGGTCTTAGCTGATCCCATAAAAGTAACTCAATCGCCTACAAGATGTCTTATAAGAAAGTAGGTAGCCTAGATTTGGATATTGAGCATGCATGCTCTGAATCGAGTTTTGTCAATTGTATTAGACTTGTATAGTCTGTACTAGTGAAACGGAACTCGTTGCTCCCCGATCCGAAGTCATATGATGAATATGACCATTTTCAGTGTTGTAGCATATCATGATGATGCCATTTTAAAATGTTGAGCGTACGCGCTCCAAATTGAGTTTTGTTAGTTGCATTAGACTCGAATAGTCCATATGAGTGCAACGAACCTCGTATCGTCCTGCTTCGAAATCATTTGGTAAATGTGCTCATTTTCACTATTGTAGCGCGTCACGATGATGCCATTTTTTAATATTGAACATACATGCTCTAAATCGAGTTCCATCGGTTGTATTAGACTCGTATAGTTAGTAGAAGTTCAACAGAACTTGTTTAGTCCATATTTGAGGTCATATGATGAAATTAACCATTTTAAGTTTTATAGCACGTCATGACGACGTCATTTGAGAATATTAAGCAAATAAACTCGGAATGAACCTCAGTCAGTTGCGTTGGACTCGTGTGATCAATACATGACCAACAAAATTCGTCTCGCTTAAATTCAAAGTCGTATAGACTATTGAATAAAAATAAAATGTTTAAAATTATATAGTATCAAAAAGCACGAATGCTTGGATTTTGACCCTGACGCTCTAACATTGGCTCATTGCTCGATGACTGGACCTACTTTGTTTTTTACACAGTACTTGTCATCTGTATATCCCTAGTTCATTACCGTGATCAATGGTGACACCACCCCAGTTTTTGGAGCTGTTGATGTTCCTCTCACTCCAACGCTCTCTATATTCTCATCCCTTCATGTTTTGGGAACCCCCTTTAACCTGCTTTCTGTTGGCCGTCTTACTCAAGAATTTAATTGTTGTATGACCTCACCTTCCTCCTTTGTTTTGCAGGATCGACAAATGTAAAATATCATTGGTAGGGAACGACTATCTAACGGGATTTATATATTGAATGTTCTACCTAATGTTCTCTCCATGGTTTTCTCTATTGATTGTCATCCCCATCTTGGGCATGCTCCTCTCCAAATTCTCAAGAAAGCACTTCCTGATGTTTCCCTTCAAGAATTTACTTGTAAATCTTGTATCTTTATCAAACAACACTGTACTTCTTTTGGTTCTACATGTACTCGGAGCGATGCAACTTTTTCTTTAGTGGATTCTGATATTTATGGACCATATAAAATCCCTAGTTTTTATGATTATCGTTACTTTGTTATATTTATTGATGATTAGTCGTGTGTAACTTGGTTGTATTTACTTCGCGATCGTGCTGAAATTCTCTCAATCTTTCGGTCATTATTACTGAGACTCGTGCTCAATTTTCCACTATCTTAAAAGTACTTTGCACGAATAATGCACATGAATATACCAGTTGTACCTTCTCAAATTTGTGTACTGAGTTTGAGATTATCCATCAAACATCGTGCGCTTATAACCCCACAACAAAATAGTGTGGATGAGAGAAAAAATCGTCACCTTCTTGATGTGGCTCGGTCCCTCATGTTTCAAATGTAGATACCCACACTATACTGGAACTTTGCTGTTTTTGTTTTCTGTCATCTCATAAATCGCATGCTCTCTTCCATGTTTGACTTTGCTACTCCGTTTACTCTCATTTGTTCCTTCCACCCTCCCTTCTTCCTCACGCCTCATGTTTTTTGATGTACATTCTATGTCCATAATCTGGGTCCGCCTGTGTGTTACTCTCTCACCGATGGCAAACTGATTGTTTCAGCAGACGTAACCTTTCTCGAGGACCAACTGTTTCACTCCTCTCCTCCAACTCCTCTTATCCCTCCTCCTATACTCGTCCTATTGTTTTTGTCAGGTTTCCTCATCAACCACTTCTTCCCCCACCAACCCCGACACCAGCGCTCCCCAAACCACCTCTTTGTGTATACACTCACCGCCCTCACAAATATGATGCCCTACAATGGTTACCCTCTACCAATGTTATCTCACGACCTATTGATTTGGCATCAACCTTTATGACTCACCCCTTGACGAATTATGTATCCTTATATTGCCTCTCCCCACCTCTCCGCAAATTCACGCAATCTCTATCCTCCATTTCTATACCTAATTGTTTGCAGAAGCACTACAACAAAAATACAAATTAGCTACGAAAATTAGAAACGCTCAAAATTTTCTTGCTAATTAACAACAAATTTGGCAAGGAATCACAATATTTTCTCATCTACAAAATTTGAAAGGAGATTTTTTGTTGTTAAATTAGCAACAAATAGTTTGGTGGCAAAAAAATGTGTTGCTAATTTAGCAACAAAAAATTTTGTTTCTAATTTTATATTAGATAAAAATTTTGTTGTTATTGCTAAATTTATTGTTAATTATCTTGAAATTATTTTTTCTTTCTAACTTTTTTGACTAATTAATATGTGTGATAAAATTAAAATGTTGATTTTAAATATACATAGTTATTCATTTCATTGATCGAATATATGAAAACAAAATTTAGGATAACTTTATTCTTAAAATTTATAGCTCAAAATATATAAAAAAAAATTTAATTGATAATAAAATTATCTTATCATTTTGCAAAAAATTGAAGATAAATGATATTATTATTAGCAAAAATAGTTAACTTAAATATATATACGAGTGACAGGCACGGGCCTCCGGCCCGATGGCCACGCGCCACAGTACTCGACCGTCGACGGCGGGCTTCGCTCGCCCTCCGACGGGCTTCGCCCGCCGCCCGCTCCCCGGCCTACAGTACCCGACCGACAACATCGGGCGAAGCCCGCCGCTCTGCCCCCGACGGGCATCAATTATTATTGACAATTTAAAAGCAGGCGGACATGACAATTTAGAAACAATTAAATATTGTAACTTTAATTTACAGGAGTCACCCTAGACATCAAAATACAATTAAAAGGAGGCGGGCCCGGTACTGTTATAAAATTTTATAAATATTTCAAACCCGCCTGCTTTAATTTGTAGTGAACAGTGGCTCTCGCCATAGTGCCACACCCGCATGCTTTTAATTGTCCCACACCGCCTATTTTTTTTTACAATTTTAAGTATATAAAGCAATTCCAGTGATATGCTGTTGAAGAGGTCTTGTTCTTGGGTCCGCTTTGTCTTCTAGCGGGCTTGAACCGTATTGTTATTGGGCTGGTTTTTGGGGCTGGTAGCGGTTAACCCGAGCTTGGAATAATTTTACGTAGGTTCAGGGCCCCCTAGTAGTAGGTTTAGGAGTCCTAGTAAAAAGTGAAGAGAGAGGGTGTGTTTGATCTGACGGCTGCTGAATAATGCTTTCAGATCGGACGGTCTAAGTTATTTCTGTGAATTTCGAACTCATGAGTATGATACTTCTATTATAGTAGTTTAGATATATATATATATATATATATATATATATATATTATATATGTGTAAGATAATTAAGGAGATAAGAACTCCAAAAATATATATACAAAGTTAAATTATATTTACTTATATATTATATATGGGGGCGCTGGAAATACGCGCTGCGCTTTTTTAGGTATAAACGCGCTCACCGAAAAAACGGAAAATACACCCCAAAAAATGCATTTTTCGAAAAAATGATCAACATGAAAGTTGTAGATCTCGACGATATCTACAACTTTCATGTTGATCATTTTTCCTAAACATGCGTTTTTGGGGGTGTATTTTCAAAAATAGCGGAACCGGGCGGAACAATTGTGTTTCGCCCGATTCCGTTATTTTTGAAAATACACCCCCAAAAACGCATGTTTAGGAAAAATGATCAGCATGAAAGTTGTAGATATCGTTGAGATCTACAACTTTCATGTTGACCATTTTTTCGAAAAATGCATATTCGTACGCCTGGAATTTCCGGTGAGCGCGTTTTTACATATATCTGATTATATATATAATACAATAATATTTATTTAATATATGCTCTTTTACAACATATATAAAACGTTTCGAATGTAATTAATGTAACTGCTTTGGCTTAGTGGTAGCTCTCATGTGTTAAAGATTTCCAAATGAATTGGATTGGGTTCGAGCCCCAGCGGAATCCGCAAGGTATATTATTTTGTTGGTTTTTAAAATATTTATTTATTATAATTTAAATTAAAAAATTAACAAGCAAACCATTTCCCTTACTAAAAAAACCTTATAAACTAGAAAGGTTATTTCTCTTTCCTAAAAATTTGTTGCAAATCAACAAGGAAAATCATCCTTCCTAAATTTAACTAGGATCATATTTGCTATGATTTTTTTTTGTTTATGAATTCGTTTCTAATTATAATTAGGAAGGAATTGTATCATTTAACAACGAATTTCTCTCCTCCCTAATTAGCATTTTTCTTGTAGTGAAGGGTCTCCAACATCTGGGGTGGCGTGCGACCATGGATAAGGAAATGACTGCCCTTTGGGTTAATCGGGCGTGGGATATTGCCCCTCCCTCCAGGACAGACTTGTGTCGGTTGTAGGTGGATCTTTGCAATCAAACATGCTCCAAACAGGACAATTAAACACTTAAAAGCTCAGTTTGTGGCTAGGGGGTTCACTCAACAACAAGACCTCGATTATGATGAAACTTTCTCACCAGTCGCCAAGTTGACTACCATTCGGGTCCTGATCTCCTTAGTTGTTCATCGACAATGACCCCCATATTAGTTGGATATTAAAAATGTCTTTCTTAATAGTCACCTTCTGAAAACGGTCTACATGCACCAACCTCCTGAGTTTGAGACCATGAGGGTGTCTCATGTTTGTCATCTCAAAAAATCAATTTATGGTCTCAAACAGTCTTCTCGATCTTGGTTTGACAAGTTTAGCAAGGTTGTTCGTGAAGTTGGATTCACGTGAAGCTAGGCCGACTTCTCTCTCTTTGCTCGTAATCAACCAACCGGCACAGTCATTCTTCTTGTTTATGTCGATGATATTTTGATTACTGGTAATGACTACGTAGGGATATAAAAAATTAAGCAACGCTTAAACTTCACCTTTCAAACTAAAGATCTGGGAAATCTACGGTACTTCCTTGGACTGAAGAGAGCAAGACAACCTGATGGCCTTATTCTATCACATTGGAAGTAATGTTTTGACCTTCTTTAGGATGCTAGCTATTTAGGGTGGAAACCTATTGACACTCTTATGGATGTTAACCACAAGCTTTGTGTTCATGAATCTAACTCCAATCCACTCCTTACGAATCCTGAGTATTACTACGTCTTGTAGGAAAGTTTATATATCTTACGGTTATAAGACCTGATATCTCGTTTGATGTTGGATTTGTCAGTTGATTTATGCATACTTGTGTTGGGTTGTTCGGAACACCCAAGTATGTTGTTTAACATTTGAAGTAAAGTAGAAATCATATTTAAACTTTGATTTAATAAAATCACTCTTAATAGAATTACCGTTGGGCTCAATGATGATAAGGATTTCAATGCAATAATTTTTAATCATAAGCTTAATTTTGTTCATAGTGTTCGAGTTATACATCCCATGACGACGACATAGTAAGGTCATTTAAAATTTGAGGTTTTTGGACCCGAGTTTCCTCTAGTGTTGTCAAGTTTTACCACCACAGGAGGAAGAATGATCAACATCATGGTATTTTTTTGTACGCTCATGTGGGTGTGGGTGGGGGGGGGGGGGGGGGTGGGGGGGGGGGGGGGGGGGGGTATTGCCTTGAGTGCCACAATATTGTTTATATTTTCCTCACTTGAGGAGATTAAATGTATACAACACTCTAGCCTTTATGCCACCATAGTGGGATCAGCTATATGGATCATTTGTCGCCATTGCGCCCTATCATTAATCATAGTTTCACTAATGTCAACTACACCATATCTTTCCTTGTAGTTTCATTCCAAGTCTTTTTTGGTCTACCCCTCCCCTATAGTTTCATTCCAATTCTTTTTAGGTCTACCCCTCCCCTATAGTTTCATTCCAAGTCTTTTTTTGGTCTACCCTTTCCCGTTTAACATGCTTAGTAGCTAAACTCTCACAACGCCTAACATGTGCCTCTAATAGTCACCTTTGTACATGTTCAAACCATCTTAATCTAGCATCTTGTGTCTTCTCTACAATTGATGCCACTTGTCTTATCCCTGATACATTCATTCCTAATTTTATCTAGTTTCGTGTGTCCACACATCCATCTAAGCATTCTCATCTCTGCAATTCACATTTTTGCTCATGCACATAATTCACTGCTCAACACTTAGAACCGTAGAGCATCATTGGTCTAATTGCAGTATTGTAAATTTTGATTTTAAGTTTTAATGGTACTTTACAATCACATGATTCCAGACGCGTCTCTTCATTTCAACCAACCTGCGCAGATTCAATGTATAACATATTTATCTACACCTCCATCTTTTTGAACTATCAATCTCATATATTTAAAGCACTCATGACAAAAATGTTTTGGTTACCCAACTTAATGACGGAGTCATCCGTCCTTCTTGTACTACTAAATTTAAGCTTTGTATACCTAATTTTTTCTTGCTCAACTTAAAACCCTTCTTTTCTAAAGTGTTTTGCCAAGATTCAAGTTTCACGTTTACACCATCGCTCGACTCATCGACCAAAATAATATTATATGCAAACAATAAACACCAATGTATTGTTTGTTGGATGCCTGATGTGCTCATCTAAGACAAGGATAAAAAATAAGGGCTTAAAGCTGACCCTTGATGTAAGCCAACCGTGATAGAGAATACTTGTGTTAATTCTCCAGACGTTCTCACCTTCATCACTGAATCTGTGTACATATCTTCGATTACATCAATATATGATACATTTACACCTTTCTTTTCTATGACTCTCCCTAAGACCTCTCTTGGAACCCTATCATAAGTCTTCTGAAGATCGATAAATAACATTTGCAAATTTTGGTCAGATATTGATTTGTGTTTCTCAAAACTATAGCTAAGGAAGCAACCATAAAGTGATTTGCATCATAATGAGGAGATTAAACGAATAGTATCATTTAAATTAGGCAGCACACTCTTGGTCAGATTTTGATTAGTGTTTCTCGGGGTTATAGCTAAGGAAGCTTAGCACAAAGTATTTGCTTCACTACTGATTGTGTTGTGTAGGATTCACGGATGGCTTAGAGGATTGGACGGGGCCGTAGGACTGGTGGCCTGTATCAGCTGGAGTATCTTCACGTTCCACCAACTTTATCTTCATCACCTTATGTTCTTTTTGTTACCTCTGATGACAACTTGTGGCACATTCATTTAGGTCATTTGTCCGGTGACTGACTCCGTAGTGTTATCCACTCCGAAGCTTTGGGTCTTGTCCCTCCTTCCCCCCTCCGTCTGTACGAGCTGTCGTTTAGCAAAGCACCTTGCTCTACCATTTTCCAGCAGTGCTTCTCAAACCACAGTCCCTTTGATCTAGTGCATTATGACATTTGGGGCCCGAGCCCCATTGCCTCTCAGTCTGGATATCTTTATTATGTCAGCTTTATTGATGACTTCTCTCGATGCGTTTGGATTTATCTTCTACGACATCGCTCTGAAATACCCACTGTGTATCACACGTTCACCGCAATGATTCATACTTAGTTCGGGCATCGCATTAAAATTTTTCGTTCCGACTGCGCTCAGGAGTTTCTCTCCTCCACCATGCGTGGCCTCATCCAATCTCACGGCACCCTCCATCAGCAGTCCTGCCCGCACACCCACGAACAAAATGGGGTCGCCGAACGAAAACATCGTCACATCATCGAAATTGCCCGTGCCCTTCTCATCTCCGCCTCTGCTCCTCATTCCCTCTGGGTAGAAGCTGTTCTCACCGCGGTTCACCTTATCAACATCACTCCCTCCTCAGCCATCTCAGAGGTCACTCCTTATGAACGGCTGTACTCTCACCCACCAACCTACGCACCTCTTCGTACATTTGGTTTCACTTGCTTTGTTCTCCTTCCTGGCCCTGAGTACACCAAACTCTCTTCTCGCTCCGCTCGTTGCATCCACTTGGGCCTCAGTCCCCACCACAAAGGATATCGTTGCTATGACCCAATGACTCGTCGCATCCGCATCTCTCGTCATGTTTCCTTCCTTGAACATGAAATGTTCTTCTCTTCCTCCATGCCACACCCAACAACACTTCCCACACCAACCATTGCTGCTCCACCACTCACCCTTCCTCGGCTTCCTCCTATATCCACCCATCCCAGGACTCACATTGCTCCTCCTACACCATTATCAGATAACCCTCTGACCGAGGATTCTCCTTCCACAACAGCTCCCTCTCCCGCTCCTGCTCCATCTGATACTGCACCGTCTGACGCTCCGGCCGCCTCTCCACACATGGATCATGCTCCTCCTCGGCGTAACCCTGCTCGACCTCGACACCCACCTGCTCGCTATGACCACGGTCCTGCCAGGTATAACTCATCTGCTCTCAACACAGCTACCTCCTATTCCCCTACTTTTCAGGCCTTTCTCACCGCTCTCCACTCCCACCGGGATCCCCAGTCATACCAAGAATCAATTGCACATCCCTAATGGCAGCAAGCCTTGACAGTTGAACTTCAAACTTTCATCAGAACCCATACCTGGGACTCATCCCCTGTCCTCCTAACATCACTCCTATCAGCTGCAAATGGATATTTAAGATTAAGACCCAACCAGTCGGGTCTATCGAGTGACACAAAGCCCGTTTAGTTGCCCGTGGGTTCTCATAGGAGCATGGCATCGACTACGATGAAACTTTTGCACTAGTTGCCCGAATGATAACCGTGCGCACATTACTTGCAGTTGTTGCTGCCCGACATTGGCTGTTACATCAGATGGATGCCACTAATGCCTTTATTCATGGCGACCTTACATAGGTGGTGTATATGGCTCCTCCACCAGGTCTCTTTATTCCCACCGGCCACGTCTGTCATCTCCGTCGGGCTCTCTATGGTCTCAAACAGGCCCCACATGCCTGATTTGAGCGCTTCCGCACGACTGTTCTCAAGGCCGGGTTCATTGAGAGACAAACTGATCATGCCTTATTTACTCGCACTTTTCCTCAGGGATGTGTCATCCTCCTTCTCTATGTGGATGATATGATTATTACTGGCGATGACCATGCCACCATTGCCTTTTTTCAACAGCACCTCCGCAGTCAGTTCAAAATAAAGGACATGGGACCACTCCGTTATTTTCTTGGGCTGGAAATCTCCCGATCCAAACGTGGCATATTGGTTTCCCAACAGAAGTACATCTCAGACATCTTCTCTGTTGCAGCTCTCACCGACACTCGGACTGTTGATACTCTGATTAAGCTTAATATGAAACTCCTCCCAACTGACGACGAACCTCTTCCAGATATCTCCCGCTATCGACGCCTCGTCTGGATGCTGGACTATCTCACTATGACTAAGCATGACATTGTCTGTGTTGTTAGCTTTGTCAGTCAGTTTGTCCAAGCTCCTCGCTTGGTTCACTAGGCCGCAGTCCTCTGGATACTTTGTTACATGTGCACCTCCGTCACCAGGTCACTATTTCTCTCTGTCACTTCTATACTCACCCTTCGAGCATTCTCTGATACTGACCAGGCGGGGGATGTTACAACTCGTCGCTCCACTAATGGCTTCTGTATCTTCCTAGGTGACTCTCTTATATCCTGGTGTAGCAAGAAACAAGACTATTGCGCGCTCCAGCACTGAAGTCGAGTATCTTGCCATGGCTTCCACTATTGCTGAGATCGTTTGGCTTCGTCGTCTTTTCTGTGATTTTGGTGTTTCGATATCCGGACCCACTCCCTTATTCTGTGATAATCGAAGTGCTATACAAATTGCCTCCAACCCGGTGTTTCAGGAAAGGGCGAAACAAATTGAAATTGATTGTCACTTCACTCGCCAAGAGTACCTCGCCAACACCATTTCTCTACCATTCATTGCCTCTAAAGAACAAATAGCAGACTTCCTCACCAAGTCTCTCACATCTGCTCGATTCTGATATCTTATTAGAAAACTCTCGGTTCATGATCCACTGTTAGTTTGTGGGGAGATGTTAATATTAAATGCATTTAATATTCTTTATTGCACTTGGGTTTATTCTCACACCGTCTTTGATGTTTTCTCCTTCTCCTCTTCTTCTATATGTAGACCCCAAGGGTCCTGCTTTTACATATGAATACAAAAGCTTTTGTTACTTCTAAAACACAACATGGAGACAATAAACGCAGCACCGCAAAGTATCAGATCATGGCCTAAAACTATCGGGGGTCCAATTCCCTTCCCTGAATTAAAGTCTTTATAAATGCATGAATTCATTAACATTTTAGTTGGGCTGAATCACAAGTTCTATTCTACCAATTAATACTATGATTTAGGCTCCGTTTGGGGGGACTTATTTTCACCGGTCAAGCGATTATGATCCCATGAACCGGACCTTAAAAACCGGACCTTAATTAAGGTCCGGTTCATGAGGTCGTAATCGCTTGACCGGTGAAAATAAGTCCCCCAAACAGAGCCTTAATTGTAGGTGTTACAGCCTAGCCCAATAAACGTAAATTAACAAGTTGAATATATATATATATATATATATATATATATATATATATATATATATATATATATATATATATATATATATATATATGATTAATATCATTCAGAATGCAAATTTAAATTAAGAAGTAACAGTGTAAAACATATTTTATTGGTATTCCAAAAAATTACAAGTACACATATTTCTTTTTCATTCATTTTTACAATGCATCATTGTACAAGCGTCATCCTAGGCCAAGCCTAAAAATAATAAATAGGCTAGTAAGCATTCACCTCTGAATATACTATATCTTATACGTAACAAATGCCTTCATATAAAATAATAATATTTAACAAAAAAAAATAACAACTATCATGTAATTTTATTTCATCTTTTTAAAAACACATTTTATCAAAAAGATTTATTTAGTAGTTAGCACTTGTAATGGGCCAAAATTAAGGTCTGGTTCATGCGGACGTAACCGCTTGACCGGTGAAAATAAGTTCTCCCAAATAAAGCCTAATTAATCACATGACTCCTTTCACTTATGATCAAATCTACCAAAATACTATAAACAATGAGTCTACTTCTAGAAGAGAGAACTGCACCCGAAATTTTTCCTATAAGACGTGTTGAATCCCCATAAATAACCCAAGTTCTACAGAAGAATAGTCCGTTTCTGGTCCCTGCCCAATATGTTTTCCTCGGGGAGATAAGAGTAAAAATCATATCATTTTCTTGACCTTAAATGAGAACATTTCGCAATATTTTCATGATGTTTGCATGCACTAGCATTGCAATATGTTCTTATGATACACCAAATTATAATGATTCTAGAAACATTACAAAGGATAAAATGTAACAAACCATTTTTTTAATGTAGAGTTATCACCACCAAGGATAAAATTGAAATAACACACAATAATTTGGCATATTTGATCAATTTCCATCTATATTTATAAAAGAAAAGGTCACTCCTTTCAATGCAATTATTACAACCGGTAAAATTGAATATTATAAAATAATTCTACTGATTTTATCATTTTCCATTCATATTTCTAAGGAAAGAGGCATTTTTTGTAAACTTAAAAAACTTAGAATGGAGATAAATGTACTTTTGAAAGATGGAGGTGTGCCACCTTTAATTATGAAAACTTTCAAGCTGAGGTCCCGGTAATATACATATATATATATATATAACAAAAAATATTCTCACAACCCTTGATTTACAAAATTTTTTTAAAAAATGTAAGACAAAGAAATGGTTGCAACAAATTGTCTTATTTTTCTACGACAAAACTCCAACAAGATACCATGATATATAATAATAAAGAAAAATTGGCATAAAAACGTACTACTACAAAGTATACACTAATGGAATGAGCACCTCTTCTTGAGGGAATCATAATATATAGAGGGAAACAACAATGCATCATGGATGACAAATTTCCTGAAGAAAAATAACACGACCCTGTCTATTAACCACCATTTCAATGTTCCAAGGGGAATTGCAGGCAGGCATCCAGCTCCTTCACATGACCAACAGCGTTCCAGCCTTCAATGGAACCGTCAAAACTCCGCTGTTACCACGAACAGCTTACAGTTCACGTACGCTTTGGGGGGACGTACTGTACATTATTTTCCGTGCAAATATTCTGCATTGGATCAACAGCAAAAACCAACCACAAAGAATAATTCACATATCCATATCATATATTATGATAATATTTCTATGTGACATCATCAAATTCATCATAGCTGTTTTATTTAAACAGAAAATTGAATTCTGATGTCACAACTACACGTGCCTGATATTCTTCGGGAAGTTCCTCCGAGACCGCGAGAGTGTAACATCCAGGAATAAACCGTCCTGCATAAGAAGGGCATTTTTCAGGAATAAACTTACCTTTGAAGGCCCTTTGAATTTAATTAAAAATAATCAATTTTGGTTTTTTCAAACTAAAAAGTTTTGGCGTTCATCGGTTTTCATATTATAAAGCTCCTACTATGACCCTGGTTCCCCCTACTAAACAAGAAAATATCACCTGAATAAATGCATAGCTGTGATGCACTAGGTGTACATTTTAGATGTTCTATTTCCATTTTTTGTTTTATGCCCTAACTATATAATGCTTAGCGTTTGCATGTTTAGGGTGTTCTCCATCATAGAAGGTTTCCCTGTCAAGACTCCCAATGTTCATCTCTCGGGGGCAGGTGACTCCCGATGTTTGTCTCCTGTCTCAACATGACGTCCATCTTTGTTCTCCCCCTCTCTACTCAAGTTCATGCACAATGAAACCCTATCCAACTCAGATTTTGCATTGGCCAGTAACTTATTATTGGATAGAGTGGGTAATTTGTTATATTCAAGTTTGAAGCAAGTGGATGGTATTCGACTAGTTGTTTTGAAGTACTAAATTGTGGTTTTAAGTAAAAAAATCATTATATTCATCAGCATTAATTGGTTACAATCCCAAGATTGTGACACAGATGGTGAAGCCTTGTCACGGCTACCAGAGGGAGGGGGCTTAAGGGAGAGCAACCGAATCCCTGACCATTATTGCTAAAGAGACTATGAGAGGAAGATGAGATATTTTTTTGCTTGGTTTTATTGACCTCAAAGGGATCTTTAAATAGACTCACAAGAATTGATATTTGCAGCAAAATGCAAACACTTGGACTACTTGTTAGACTACTCAAAAAATGTACCTAAAAAAGATAAACTACATAAAGCAACACCTTTAACTAAAAAAACACACTAAAGAGTAAAAGGGAACTAGGTTTTAACTCTATGCTCATAGCATTTCACTATTCCTTCAAATCAAGAATGCCCTAAAACTCCAAAGGGAACTAGGTTTTAACTCTATGCTCATAGCATTTCACTATTTCTCTGGTTCTTTGCTCAATAGCAAAAAGAAAGATGTGGGTATGGTAATAGTCGGAAGAAAGACTCAGGAACTAGTTGTTGCTGACATTTATCCCAGCAATCCTTGTCAGTGTCAATGTGCCGGCTTGTCAAAGTTTTGGAACATCAGAGATCGGATGGATGCCCTGCTCATTATCAGTCTGCATGCGCTTCATTTCATTATTGTCATGTTGTGGTGGGAAGAGAAAATCAAATTTGGCGAAAGAGCGGAGAGGCTCATTGTCACAAACGTGCATGTCGACAAGACGTCGCACGGGTATACACACGAAGGAAGATGACGGGTCCGTTTGGAGGAGAGACCGAGGACGCGCCGCCGGGATGATTATTTTTATTTGCATTATGTTATTTCATATTATGTTATATGTATGCTTTTCTATTATCACCATCCTTTCGTTATCCGCACCCCGCGGTTATAAGGGGTGGTATTGTACTCTTTTTTGATAATCCTTGGATGAATGGAATTTAGGGCTGCTCCCTAAACTTTTCTTCACTACCCTAATCCCTCTCTTCTTCCTCACCAACGTCGGCCCTCCCCTTGCGGGATTCCTCTCCGGGATCGTATCAACTTGGTCTAATCTGCCTCACTGCCAGCCATCTCGCCGTCAGTGCTCCTAATTGCGCTTCGTCCGCCTGTTTCGCACCTGATCACGCGCCCGAACCGCGTGACTTCCGCTACAGCCCAATTCGGCGTCCGCCTGCCAACCGCGCATGATACGTTACTTCCGACATCCGCGCCCCGATCCGTCGCTTCCGACATTTCGTGTCCGTCTGTCTCTCCAATCCACCGATTCTGTACTACGATCAATTGTAGGAGCCTCAGTTTCCGTCGATCTTCACCAAATCGGCCTCCTATGGTCCGTTGTCTAATGTCTGCAGCCCCATGGCTCCCACCACTCACTCCTCTGGCGACCCCGCTCCAAAAACCGCCTCTGAAGTTCTTAGTCGTCGCGTCGAGACTTAAGAACAACTTATCGTCTCCATGCATGCCTCCCACCTCGCCCTCCACTCCAACATTGACTCCCTCCAGGCGTCCACCATCGCCGTTTCCGCCGCATCCGGCTCCGGCTCACCCGCGGACGACGTCTCTTTCCTCGGCGTCGGACCGCCACCCATTCCCCCCCGGAAATCCTCCTATGGCCATTCAAGGCCGGCCCACCCACTCCCTTGATATTTCCTCTTTTGTTGGCGTTGACCCGATGGGGTGGATCGTTAAAGCGGTGCAATATTTCGACCTCAACAACACACCAGAGTAATGTGTCTACGACTGTGGTTGGCCTGGACGGCTCGGCTCTCCACTGGGCTCGGTGACTCCGTCAATCCAACTCGTGCCTCTCCTGGCACGAGCTCAAACAGGAGATGATCTGGCGGTACGACACCCGCTACACTGGCTCTTCCGCTATCAAGCGGCTATGCGGCGTCTGTCAGACAGCCAGCCTAGACGACTACATTGACGATTTTGTATCCTTGGTAACTTACGTTTCCAGATTATCACCTGACTATTACCTGGGCTTCTTCATGCAGGGGCTACTACCCTATATCCGCTCCCGCCTCCGCACACAACATCCCTGCATGGTCTCCGACGCCCTTGACATGGCGCGTCTGGTGTAGGCCGACCTCGCCCCAGGGCGCCTGCACCTTCAGCCAGTCACCACCCGCCTCGGCAGCCTTGGCGGCCACATCCTTCGACAGCCCCGCCGCGGCCGCACCCTGGGGGGGGGGGGGGGGGGGGGGGGGGGGGGCTGACCGGTGGTTCCCTAGCACATCTCCAACAGTAGCCAAGACGAGTGCTGCATCAAGGACCTATGTTTGCGGTGTCGGCATCCCTGCTCTCCTACGCATGTGTCCTCCATCAAGGAGTTTCACGCCACCATCGGCGTCTTCGACCCGGAGGTTCCCTTGGAGGACATCGAGGCACTCGAGCTATCCAAGGGTGACGGCACGGTGGACACCGCCTCGCCTAATTTTCACCGCTTGGAGCTGCCCTGTTTCTCTGTGGGCGGCATTTCGGGGCCTTAGACCAAGAAGCCGGCAGGCACGTTGTGTGATCGTTCCATTGTAGTCATGGTGGACAGTTGTGCGAGCCACAACTTGCTCTCAATCCAGTTGGCGCACAGCCTCACCTCCCTTGGTTCCCTCTCCTGACATTATAGTGTGTCTGGGTAATGGGCGTCGCCGGCCGACCCACAGGTGTTGCACCGCTCTCTCCCTGACGGTGGGGTCCTTCCCGGTGACCGCAGACTTCTACGCCTTCGGCCTTGACAGTATTGATGTCATTCTGGGAGTGGCTTGGTTCCACACGCTGGACGAAATGCGGGTCAACTGGGAGAATATGACTATGCAGTTCGTTCAGGAGGGCCATAAGTGTCGCCTGGTGGGAGACTCTGCTCTGCTTCGCTCTTCGATCTCCGCCTGTGCGATTCAACGAACCGTCGACCTAACCTTTTCTGCATGGCTTTGGCCGCTCTCCGCTCCAGCACCTCCGTCTCTTTCACACCTGACCGACCTTCAGGTGTTACTCGTCGAGTTCGACGACATCTTTGAGGCCCCGGCCGGCTTACCTCCGACTTGCCTGACGGATCACGTCATTCCCCTCCAGCTTGGCACTGCGGCGGTGTCAGTACGCCCTTACCGCTACGGCCATGTGCAGAAGAATGAGATCGAGCGTCTGGTCCGTGAGATGTTGATGGGGGGTTCATCAACCACAGTGCGAGCCCCTTCGCCAGCCCGGTCCTCCTGGTCTGGAAGGACGGTAGCTAACAGTTCTGCATGGACTACAGGGAGCTCAACAAGACCACCATTCCGGACAAGTACCCGATCCCAGTTATTCAAGAGCTCCTAGACGAGCTCCACGACGTCATATTCTTCACCAAGCTGGACCTCTGATACAACCCGAGTTTGCATCTTTATTTTATTTGCAGTATTTTTATTTTTGTAGCGCACGTCTTCGTGCACTTTAGTTTTCGTATATGGTGTATCATGCAAGTTCGCGCACTATCGTTCGGATTATTGGTGTGACATGCCAATAAGATCCTCCATCCGAAGAAGAGTTACTTTGGGGCGTCGGACGTGAGCTAAATCGGCCACACCATCTCGGCCCAGGTGGGGTGGTGGGGTGGGGGGGGGGGAATCACTATGAAAGAGGAGAAGATTGTGGCGGTCCTTAATTGACTGACTCCTACATCCCTGCAGGACGTCTTGAGGTTCCTCGGCTTGAAGGGATACTATCGCCACTGCATCTAAGGGTATGAGGTTGTAGCTCGCCCAGTCACGCAGCTCCTGAAGAAGTCGGAGGAGGGCCCTTTTCAAAGGGCGGTCGAGGTCGCGACCGCCTTTGGCGCCCTTCAGCAGGCCCTAGTCCACGAAACGGTGAAGGCCATGTCCGATTTTTTCTGCCATTCCCAGTGAAGCGTGACACATCGGGCTCTGGGGTGGGAGCCGTTCTCATGCAGGTCAAACGGCTGATAGCCTACTTCAGTCGTGCTTTCTCCAGCACTGTCCGCAAACGCTCTGCATATGAGAACGAGCGCATGGGCCTCGTTCTCGCCGTTCAGCATTGATGCCCATACCTGTTGGGTCGTCCCTTCGTGGTCCGCACCGACCACTACAGCCTCCGCTACCTCCTCCAACAGAAGATTGCAACGCCCGTCCAACAGGTGTGGGTGGCCAAACTCATGGCTATGACTACAACGAGTTCCGTCTGGGGAAGGCAGTTCGAGCGAACCAAGCCCAATCTCGTTAGAGCCAGTGGCCAGAGCTCACGGTTATCTCTCAGCCGGCTTGGGAAGACGCGACGACCATCCATCACGAGGTTGAGGTCAGCCCCGTTTTATCCGGGATTCGGACGACGCTCAACCCGGACGCCACCGCCCACCCACTATACTCGCATGTAGGGAGCGCTTGTTCTTCAAGGGATGCCTTGCTCTAGCGCCCTCTTCACCGAGCATTCCTCGCCTCCTCACCGAATTTCACGCATCACCCTCCGGAGGGCACGCCGGTGCCTTCCGAAACTACCGTCGTTTAGCAGCCTCTCTACTGTCCCCTCATGTTCTGACAGTCAAGGAATTTGTGGCTACCTGTCTGGTCTGCCAGAAGGCCAAGTACGAGGCAGCGTTTCCAGCCGGCCTCCTTAAGCCTCTTCCCATTCCGGACCACGTTTGGGAGGACGTGACCATGGAAGTAATTACTTGGCTACCGTACACCCAGGGATTCAACTGTATCTTGGTTGTGGGCAGACTGTCCAAATACGACCATTTTATTCCCCTTCGTCACCCCTACACCGTCGCCACAGTCACAGACAACTACATCACCGGCGGCGCGTGCCTTCATGGATTTCCTCGATCGATCGCGAGCGATCGTGATCCGTTTTTCTTGAGCACATTCAGGACCATATTTTTCCGACTACAGGGTACTCACCTTCGCATGAGCACTGAAAATCACCAGCAGACGGATAGTCAGTCCAAGGTCCTCCTCAACTGCTGCTTGGAGAAGTACCACGGTTGTTTTGTGGAGCAGCCCCGTGGATAGGCCAAGTGGCTCTGTTGGGCACTTGGGTTGAGTACTCCTACAACACCGCCTACCACCACGCAGTAGGTACCGCCCTGTTCGAGGCTCTCTATGAATGGCCGCCACCCTCCATTCTCCAACATCATTGCCGGGAGAGTGACAGGTCGAGAGTTTGTCCACCACCCTGTAGGACTGTGACACCATCCTGGACCACCTGAAGCATCACCTCTTACGGGACCAACAGAGGATGTCCTCCTTTGTGAACAGGAAGGGGAGCAACCTCTCCTTTCAGGTGGAGGAGAAGGTGCTCATCAAATTGCACCCATACCGCCAGCTATCCGTGGCTCGCAGGCCCTTCCCGAAGCTAGCTCCCGGGTTCTTTGGCCCATTTGAGATACTAGCGCGCATCAGTGCAGGCCCCTACAGACTTTTCCTTCCCGTCGAGAGCCGCATACACCCGATCTTCCACGTTTCTCAGCTACGTCGTGTGGTGGGCAACCACGCCATCGCGGATCACATTCCGGCCGACGTCAATCTCGTCGGCGAGGCACCGTATTACTCGGCCAAGATACTCGACCGCTGGTGCCTTCTACCGGGAGACCCCTATTCAGAGGAAATTCTGGTCACTTGGGCTAATCACCCAGATTATGATGCTACATGACTTCTTCAGGATGACTTCCAACGTTAGTTCACTGACTACTGCCTTGAGGACAAGGCACATTTTCCAGGTGATGGTATTGTTACGGACGTGCACGTCGACGAGATGTCGTGGCGGGTCTACACGCGGAGGAAGACGACGACGGGTCTGTCTGGAGGAAGAGAGACTGAAGACGCGACGCCAGGATGTTTTTTTTTTTTGCATTCTGTTCTTTCATATTACATTATGTGTACGCTTTTCTATTAGCACCGCCCTTTCGCTATCCGCACCCCGCGCCTATAAGGGGTGGAGTTGTACACTTTTTTATTATCCTTGGATAAAAGCAATTTAGGGCTGCTCCCTAAGCTTTTCTTCTTTACCCTAATCCATATCTTCTTCCTCACCACTGCCGGCCCTCCCCATTGTCGGATTCCACTTCGGGATCGTATCACTCATCGGTTACCATGTTGTGGCGACTTAACAATATTCCTCAATTTTATTTTAGTAACATAAGTATTTTCCCCAATCGGTTGGTGGAATTTGCCCATGATTGCCAATAGTTGTGAATGTCGAGGAAACAGGCTATGTGAAGGACTGCAGAATCCACTCAAATGATGGACGAACTCATGCATTATGGATGCTATGGAAAATCAATCAAGGGAATCATATCGAAGGAGCTTTGGCTTCATCAGCCTAGGATGGGATGGACCGACTTCTATGAGCGTCAAATAGAACGATAGGCTTTGCGGATTCTACGGAAGTAACAGTTGATGAGGGGAACATCAATGAGCGAAGGTTCTCAAGTAATTGCATCTCACAGATGGATCTCATGCGAGTGTTCAAGCCCTTCGAAGGAATAAGATGACGATGGAACTCATATGATAGCGTCGAGCATTCAGATTAGCTACCAACAAATTAGTCTGCTTCAATTACAATGTGGATGATGATGGGACTGAATGAACGATCTACACGTGGAATGGATTGAACGATGATGTGGGAAAAGGGTCGAAGGCTGGCAAAGCCGTTGATGTATCCAAGCCTCTGTTATTCGTTGCTCCTTCTCCAGCGACACAATCAGGAAAGAGTTGCCAAATCTCTAACTCTGGATAGTAAGAGACTAAGAGAGGAGATAATTTCTTGATTGCTTTAATTGATACCACACAATCAGAGAAGAGTTGCCAAATCTCTAACTCTGGATAGTAAGAGACTAAGAGAAGAAATATTTTATTAATTGCTTTAATTGAAACCTTCGGGCCTTAACTTACAAATTTTGATATTTTGCAACAAAATCTAAACACTTGGGACTATTTACTGGACAACTCAAAAGTACCTAAAAAGTTAAACGACATAAAACAACAACTAAAAATGCATATTATATATTCAAAAATAAAGGCCAACTAGACTTTGACTCTACACATAAGAGAAAGTGGATGATAGTCAGCAAGTTGCATGTTTTATGGTTTTGACGTACTAAATTGTAGTTTCAACAAAAAAATTATAACATTCATCTGCATTAATTTTCATAACATTATTTATTTTTTTTGAAAGTAACAAATCAATGTCAAATTAAGAATTATGACCTGTAAAATTTTATGAGAGTTCATGATTTTCTATATTATGGTGGGATAAAGACTTGAGTGTTGTTGTATCATAATAGACAAAAATTAGAAAACTCTACATCATAAGATGTTCTGCATTGGATATGGTTTTAGGCTTCGTTTGGCACGGCGGTAGCGGTCGTGAACGCGATGGTTATGAACCGTCGTTCATGAATACCCGGCCTCACCAAAAGGCCTTCATTCATTTTATGTTCAAAACAAGTTTTCTTTTCTTCATAGCGGTTACAACTGCCGTCGTGCCAAACATACATTCTATGATGGTGGAGTTTTTGTCTAAACTCACTGAAGCAAAATCACCCCGCCATACGGAGCCTAAATGTTGCATCATAATGCCATCTAGAAGTAGGACAAATGATTGCATTAGTTAACAAAACAACAACAAAATTGCAATTTGGAGGAAATCAATATAATTCTGATTTAAGCTCTGTTTGGGATGTCGTTTTGACTCCGTTTCGTTGCAACCTGAGCTGTACAGTAATTTCATCGAGGTGTTTGGATATTTCCCTTTAAAATTGCCGGCTGAAAAGGGACGAATAGCCTTGTTTTGAAGCTGGACCTTCAAGCACCAGCGAGCCCCGTCTGCAACCCGTCGTACTCATTTCCTCTTCCTTCTTGGCGACAACAAGTCCGACGTCGATGCCGAGCTCTTCTTTCGACATTCTTCCCGCAGAGCTTCCACAAAAAAACTCCTCCTAGCGAGTCGCCACTGTCGTCGAGCATCCCGATCAGGATTTTGTTGTTTTAGGGTTCTGTTTGGACGGCATGTTGATTCCAGAACTCGTGATTTGTTCCAGAGTTCCAATCACCTTCCTCCAGAGCACAAGTTCTATTCCTATTGCTATGTGTACATCTTGATTCGTTGTTGTTGTAGTGTGTGGAGCTCAATATGTTCAAGATTTCAGTAACCTTCTCCCAGAGGTGCAGATTTGCTCCTATTGGTGATTCCACAACTCAATTTGTTCATCGAGAGCTCCATCATCCATCTTCCAGAGGTCGAACAGTCCATTCCCCGCCTCTTTTCCTCTCTAGATATTGATTTCTTCCTATTTCCAAATCTCAACTTCTTCATTTCCATATTTGTTCACGGAGAGCTCCTGATTCCAGATTTCAGCTCAAGGGAAATATTTGTGGTATGTTTTGATATTTTCAATCTTTCATCCCTCTTATAGTAGTTTGTTATATTTTTAAAGTGTAGATGGATGGTATATTTCTTTTTCTTTTTCAAGCTCATTTTGGTTTATTCTTTACATTTTGAATGTTGTTTATGGGTGTTGTGTATGATTGTGTTGTGTGTGTAGTGTTGAATTTGTGTATGTATGGGATGTGTATATATGTTGTGTATTTGTTGTGTCTTGTGTATGTGTATTGTGTATGTGTTGTGAATGTGTATTGGTATGTGCGTTGTGAATGTGTGTTGTGTATGGGTGTTGTGTATGGGTGTGTTGTGTGTTGTGTGTGTGTTGTGAATGTGTTGTGTATGTGTCTGTATTGTGAATGTATGTTGTGTATGTTTGTGTTGTGTGGAACGAGTGTATGTATATGATATGTACGCGTATGTTGTATGTGTCGTGCTCAAGTACATAAGAGAGATACAAGAATGTAACCCAATACGTTCGGCCAAGCCAACACGTTACTGGCACGATGCTCACGACATAAATACACTCGCCACACTGGCGGACACCCTTCGCCTTCTTCTGCCTCGTCGGTGTCCGTAACCATATGTGTGTGTGTGTGTGTTTGTGTTGTGTTGAATTTGTGTATGTCTGTGATGTGTATATAACTATATATGTTGTGTATGCGTTGTGTGTGTTTATGTGTTGTGAGTGTGTGTTGTGTGTGTATGTGTTGAGAATGTGTTGTGTATGTTGTATGTATTATGTTATAAGATACAAATTTCATACTTCGATTTGGTTTTAGGTAGCACGATGGTTAAAACTAAAGAGGAAGGAATTGCAATAACTTGGGAGTCAAATGAAGTATTGTTATTTTGTGATTTAAGTATAACAGAGATGAGCATAATAGACCGACGTCACTTGTCATAGGAGGGTTTGATAAAATGTAATAGTTAATTTCAGGAACAAATAGGAAAAATGTATGCGCACAGTTTAAAAACAAATGAGACAAATTGAAGAAAGATTGAAAGTTATAGAAATAACTCAGACATGAGGAGACACGTTTAGGTTGAGATTCAACAAGGAGAACAATTGATGCGAACAATTGATGCATTGGATAATTAGTAAAAAGAGAGACTCGAAGTGAATATATTTTCTTTAACTATTTTCTTTGTAGTTATAAGTTGATGCTAATATTCTATCATTTATTTTAGGGCGTTTATATTGGCAGCCTAGCTTTGGATATTGGCAGCCTAGCTTTGGATATTGGCAGCCCTGCAAAACAAAAAAAACACACACATAATATGGCCGCTAATAGCAGCCCAAAACACGGAACACGAGCCTTTTGAAAATAGGCTTACTATATGACATTTTAGAAAAAGTGTTCAACATGAAAGTTGTAGATCTCGTCGATCTACAACTTTTAAGTGGAACACTTTTTTCTAAAAATGTCATATATTAGGTCTATTTTCAAAAGACGTGGAACCGGGGTGGAACTAAGCGATTCGCAATAATTCCGCCCGGTGCCGCGCCTTTTGAAAATAGGACTATTATATGACATTTTTAGAAAAAGTGTTCAACATTAAAGTTGTAGTTCTCGTCGAGATCTACAAATTTCATGTTGAACACTTTTCCTAAAAATGTCTTTTAAAAACTTAATTTTTGGGCTGTCGGTATCCATCGGGCTGCCAATAGCCATTTTTTGGGCTGTCACTATCTTTGGTCTGTCAATAGCCATATAGGGGCTGCCAATATAAACGCAATTATTTTAAGTTGCTATTGCGGCAAAGAAGTTTCGATATGCAAGCATTCCACCAAAGTTGCAAGAGAAAATGCACGCAATGTTTAGTGAGGCTGTTGCTTTTGGTGATAATGCATGAACTCCTAACTCAAGAATAGACCCATCTAGTCCTGAAAATGTAATGTCTGGGCATGAGTATGGAATGGTAGAAGATTTGAGTATGCTTGTTAGCATGGGTCATGATCAAAGGGATAATGTGAGAAGATTTGAAAGAGCGGAGGGGGAGTCTTCACAGGGAACAAAGATGAAAGTGAAGGGGAAAAGAGGAGGTTTGAAAGAGGCCGAAGGGGAATTCAGAAAATCAGTCTAGGGAGATATAACATCGATCAATTAAGTCAACTATCGAAGTTTCTGCTCTCTGCTAGATTTGGTGGACATGCCAAATAAATCTCTGCTTATCGTGGAATCTTTGAAGGAAGAACTAATCAAAGCTATAAAACCCAATAATCTAGTAATGTTCTTAAATGCATCGGCGCAGTACACCATTTGAACCCCTCAATAGTTACAATAGCAACTTCGTTAATATCACCGCTCAATTTACCAAGCTTGCTATTGTGCACCACTTGGGTTGCCTCCTCATTCATTAAAATTGAATATTTGCGCACACCTCCGCATACACAATCCCTCCACTTTGACCAAGGAAATAGAGCAAGGATTTTTCATGGGAAAGGAGTTCTGAGTCCCCTACCCCCCCCCCCATTTCTTCTACGATCCTTTCATTATCTGCATGTTGCAGCATAATGAGTTTATTTCCTACTCCAAAAGAAATAGTTTAAAGCCATCTCCATAGTGATATAACAGATTTCCTAGATTATAGAGATTTCCTAATTTATGACACATCTATGTAACTTCTTCAGACGCAATCAAGTTCAATGACATTTTTAACATATTCTTCTATGATTATTTGTGTGTATATTGTGGTCAATGGTTAAAAATATATTAGGCAATGTAATTATATATATGGGTCAAAGGTTTTACAAAAATACTTCATGTTCTTTATTCGATTTTAGTTGGATCTGTTGTCCCTTCTATGCACACGAAACAGCTCCTTGATCAAGACAGAGATGAATATTTGAAGGAGTGGTTACCTCCCTATGCAATTGTGTTTATATTTAGAAATTTGGTGACACTAACACTCTGTTTTATTTCCTTTCTTTAAATCTTGCTCATCATCATTAAATCATCAATAATTATGTCCCAACACCCAACTACTTGGGTTCAGCTTTATGAATCCTCATGTTTAATTTTTCCATATCAAGTATTAACCTAAGTGTTAAATCTACACAAATCATATTCAATAATTTTCATTTATGTTATCCTGGGTCTACCCCAACCTAATTAAATCTTCGAAAACAACTCTACTACTCGTTCAACTGGTACATTTTCTAACATTTGTTGTAAGCTTGTAACTGCCAAACCATCTAAATCTATTTTTTAATATCTTATCTTTTACATATATCACTCACATTATTTTTGTAGTACAATTAATATTTAATCCTAGTGTTGCAACACATCATCTTAACACTCTCATCATACCACTCTTAATTTAGATCTAAATGACATTTTTACAGCCCAACATTCATCCATGTATCTTAATCAAATATATGATTGATTTTAAAAAAATGGACTACATGGGTTCGACAAGAGCATAAGTTTCAACTATTGTATGTTTTCATGATTCCATCTCTACCTGTTGTTTCTAGAGCAAAAAATTCCAACATATTTTCTATATTTTGTTGAAACAACAACTCATTAATAAAGTTAAAATTTGCCTTAAAATGTTTGTATTTATGTTGCATGATTTTTTAATACATCATAGTTGACTTACATTAGAAAATAAAAGATCCTAAAAATCCTACATCACTAGAGTTCAGTAAAAATACAGAAAAAATTTATGAGAGACAAATATTTTGAAGAGTACTCATCGACATGTGGAGATCAAATTTTTCCAATAGAGGTGAAGAACATTTATTACCGGATAGAGTCGATTCAAGAAAAGAAAAGGCACAACCAAATTGATTATTAGGAATAAAGAGGTCAAAGTAGTTCTGGTCAAAGGATAAGATTAAATCAGTTTCCACGAAAAACATGGGCACAATGACACATAAGAATAAATATTACGAACAATCCTGATGTATGATGATCATGTAATGATAAAAAATTGGATACTATTCAGATAAATTTTACAAAGATTTCAGCAGTCCAAAAGGTGATATTGAATATTTGTGGAAAAAAGGTGTTTTAGTTGATCAAGCCTGCTATAAGTAAATTTTACCGATTCTCAACCACCGAGCTGACCAACTTCTAGCGGAATCCATGACCGAAATTATCCTGCAAACACACAAAATCCCAGCCCTTAAATGTAATCATCTCATTTTCAATACTAAATTTATAGATCAAAACTCTAATAATGAAAATCCAACCAGCATTGACAGGAAAAAACAGGATGGCCTCTAAGATGCTTTAATGATCAGAAATAAGGAACTCAGAACATGAATAATACACTGAAGTATAAACAAATGTATTTTTACTTTTTACCAACTTCAAAAAATGAGGGAAACAATGCTTATCACAAGATTAAGCATCAAGAAAACATGCATAAAGAAAAATGGACCAGTAATTAACCCATAAGTGGTAGAGCCTAAAATAACTATTCTGGTGCTTACTCATTGTTAGAGAATAATAGAAAAAATAATGTATTGACCCATTAACTTGGCCCATGTAGGATTTTGTGTTTAGTCCCACATTATTTGTATAGCTAGATCTTACTCTCCTCTCTCCTATATATTTGTACTCATACTTGTTTTTTGGTATTCAAGAAGTATATACAAGGTTTGGACCTTTCTCTACATGGTATCAGAGCGAAACAGTTCGGCGTGTTTTTCTCTAACTGCCCAGCCCTCTTGTTAACCGGGCGGCCTGTTTTACTGTCTAACCACACTGTTTTGCGGCTTCCTTCTTTTCTAACCGTCTCCTTCTCTCCCGTGGATCCACCTCCTCCTTCTCTTCTACGCTCTTTTATAGCCTTCATCTCTCTGGCACGTGGACCCCACTCCCGCGCGATTAGATTTTCTTAACCGCCACGGGCTGCTCTCTACACGTTGCGGCTTCACCTCTTCCCGCGGTTAGATCTAATCGTCTGGCCTCAAGTTCTACCCACTGCGACCTGTCTCTATCCGCTGCGACCACCTTTCTCTTCTTGTCGCACGACCTCTTCTCGGTCTTATCGTTGCGGCCTCGTTCCTTGCAAGATGTTCAGCTGTCCTCCGGGCTCTGTGGTGTCTATTTCTGATGGTGGTACCTCCTGCCTTACTCATACCTCATCCTGGATTTTGGATTTCGAGACCTCTCACCACATTACCTCACGGAAACCACCACAATATTTGAACTATGTGCATCCCAAGTTCATCACTGTTGCTAGTGGGGGCACCATTCCCATTTCTGGCGCGGCAGATATTCACCTTACTCCCTCCATCACTCTTCGCTCTGCCCTTCATGTTTCGGGCTCTCCTTTCAATCTTCTCTCTATTGGTCGCCTCACTGCTGATCTTGATTGTGATGCAATTTTTTCTTCCAACTTGTGTGTTGTGCAGGATCGCAAGACGCAAACTATCATCGGAAAAGGGCATCTGTCGAATGGTATCTATAACCTTGATCCCTCTCCTCCAACGGTGTTGTCATCTATTACCTCTGTTGATTGACATCGACGTCTTGATCACGCTCCTCTAAATATACTCAGAAAATCTCTCCCCGAAGTGTTCCTCCAAGAGTTCACGTGTGAGTCTTGTATCTATGAGAAACATCATCGATCTACGTTCTCACCACATATTACTCAGAGTCTTGCTCCCTTTGATCTAGTGCACTCTGATATTTGGGGATCCTACAAAATTGCTAGTGTTTTTGGATAACGTTACTTTATCACATTTGTAAATGACTACTCTCGGGTGACCTGGCTGTATCTCCTTCGTGACCGCTCTGAATTACCTTTTCTATTCCATACTTTTTTCATTGAAACTCGCAACCAGTTTTCCACTACAATTAAAACCCTCCGCATCGATAATGCCCGTGAATACACTAGTCAATGTTTGCACACATATGTGCTGAGTTTGGGATAATCCATCAAACTGCATATGCTTATACCCCTCAACAAAATGGCGTTGTTGAACGCAAGAATCGTCACCTACTTGAGGTCACCCGCTCTCTTCTGATTCAAATGAATGTTCCCAAACAATATTTGAATTTTGCGGTTTCTACCGTCTGCACTCTTATTAATCACATGTCTTCCTCTATTCTCAATCTGGCGGTTCCTTTCAATCTTTTTTTTTCCCTCCAAACCTCATTTCTCCATCACCTCTCGCGTGTTTGGCTGCGTGTGCTTTGTCCATCATCTTGACCCATCCACTGACAATCTTGCTCCACGTGCCACTAAATATATGTTTGTAGGTTACTCTCGGACTCAGAAGGGCTACGTTTGCTTTTCTCCCAAGGATCGCAAGGTTGTTACTTTTGCTGATGTCACCTTCCTCGAAGATCAGCTATATTACTCTCAACCAGCTGATTCTCCACTTCCGCCACCTCTTCCGCAGCCTGCTATCCCTGTTCATTCAAACCTTCCACCTCTCCTTCCCACACCAATCTCACCTAAACCACCTATCATCCGTGTGTACGCTCGACATCCTTCTTCGTCTACTACCCTACGGGAGATGCCCTCCTCTAATGATGTTTTACAGCTTGCGGATCCGGCAACAGGTTCCACTGCCCACCCGATGGCAAACTATGTTTTTTTTCACCGTCTCTCTCCGGAACTCTAACAAAGTGCTCTTTCTTTATCCTCTATTTCCACCCCTAATTCTGTGCAGGAGGCTCTCCAACATCCCGGGTGGCGGGTGGCTATGGACAAGGAAATGTCTGCTCTTTGGGCAAACCACACGTGGGATCTGATCCAGCTTCCTCCTGGACAATCTTGTGTGGGATGTAAGTGGGTGTTTGCCGTCAAACAGGATCCAGATGAGACGGTTAACCGTTTGAAAGCTCGTCTCGTAGCTCGCAGTTTCACTCAACAACAAGATCTGGATTATGATGAGACTTTTTCTCCAGTCGCTAAACTCAATATTGTTTGTGTGTTGATCTCCCTCGTTGTTCACCGCCACTGGGCATTGCACCAACTGGATGTCAAAATGCTTTTCTTAATAGTGATTTACAGAAGACCGTTTATATGCAGCAACCTCTCGGGTTTGAGACCACGGAGAGTCTCTTATATGTTGTCTGAAGAAGTCTCTTTATGGTCTCAAACAATCTCCTCGGGCATGGTTTGATAAATTTAGTAAGACCGCTAGTGTTGTTGGGTTCACTCAGAGCTCGACCGACTTCTCTCTGTTCACTTGTCATCGTCCAACAGGCACAGTGATTCTGTTAGTATATGTGGATGATATTTTGATTACAAGAGACGATCTTTCAGGAATATAAATGATCAAACAACATCTGACGACTGTGTTTCAAACAAAGGACCTGGGAAGTCTTCGATATTTTCTTGGTCTCGAAGTGGCTCGGAGACTTAATGGGCTTGCGTAATCTCAGAGAAAGTATTGTCTTGACTTACTTCATGATGCGGGTTATTCTGGATGCAAGCCTGCTGATACTCCCATGGATATCAATCACAAGTTTTTTGTTCATGTCTCGGACTCTGATTTGCTCCTTCCGAATCCAGAGTATTATTGTCATCTTGAGGGAAAGATGATATATCTCATTGTTACGAGACCTGATATATCATTTGATGTTGGAGTTGTCAGTTGAATCATGCATAAATCACGTATCTCTCATCTTCAGGCAGTCGAGCGTATTCTTCGATACTTGAAGACTGCTCCTGGACAAGGACTTGTATACAAGCTCATTTAGTCTCCCTTATCTCTGATTGCATACTATGATGTTGATTATGTTGCCTCGTTGGATGACCGTCGTTCCACAAGTGCATACTGCACATACTTTGGAGGACATCTTATTACATGGCGCAGCAAGAAACAGTCTGTAGTTGCTGGCTCGTTGGATGACCTCCGTTCCACAAGTGCATACTGCACATACTTTGGAGGACATCTTATTACATGGCGCAGCAAAAAACAGTCTGTGGTTGCTCGCTCATCTGCTGAGGCCGAGTATCGATCGATGACAGCAGTTGTGTGTGAGCTCACATGGCTTGAGGGTCTCCTTGATGATCTAGGAGTCAAGCTCTCCTCACCTACCATTTTACTTTGTGACATTCAAGCTGTTATACACATTGCCAAGAATCCGATCTTCCATGAACGCACAAAACATATTGAAGTTGACTGATATTTCATTCGGGAGAAGGTTCAGTTGAAGAAGATAGAGTTAACACATGTTCTTGACTTCCTGCTGCTCAACAAGTTGTTGACATCCTCACCAAGGCCTTACCACGACGTCTCTACTATCAGTTCTTGTCAAAGCTTGGTGCCTACGACTTGTACGCTCCAGCTTGCGGGGAAGTGTTAGAGAATACTAGGAAAAATAATGTATTGGCTCATTAACTTGGCTCATGTAAGATTGTGTTTAGTCCCACATTATTTGTATAGCTAGATCTTACTCTCCTCTCTCCTATATATTTATACTCATACTTGTTTTTTGGTATTCAAGAAGTATATACAAGGTTTGAACCTTTCTCTACACTCACAAATCTAAAGTATGGAATTTTCATGAACAAAATTGTTTCAGTAGTAGTTACAAGTTTAAGAAAATACAATCTTCTACACGTTTGACATGGTTATAAAGAATAAGCTGGACTCAATAAAAAGAAGAAGCTAAAAAGAATTGGCAAACAAGTTCAAGCTGCTTTGAAATTCCTGCTAATAACAGATCTTTTTTCCAAATGGGAAATAATAAAAAATGACAAACATTGTCTGACATTTTGATAGTGAACTAGTACATGAAATGTAAGATCCTTCATAAAGTGATCTGCAAGTATAGTTTTACTGGTATTAATAATCCACTGATGCAGAAGTAAGGAGGTTTAACCTACCCGGTAAAATTTGGTGTGGTGCAGTTCACCACATTATCATGCTCCTTGTCCATCTCCAAGAATGGGCAGTTTTCACAGCCCGACTCCCTAAACTGCGATATGGCATTACATTCATTAAATGCTCCAAAGAAACAAATTAAATTTCTTCAAACTTATTATTAACCTAACAAGATGCATCAAATTCAAGCATATGGAAGAAAATATATTAAGAAGGACAACACCTATGAAGGGAACAAACAAGGAGAAAATAATACAAAATTCACAAAGTATACATATCTATTTCCAAAGATTTTACAGTGCAGGTATGCTCAAACAATTGCCAAGGTTTATACATGAAGATCTAATAATAAGGAGAAAGTATTGAAACATGATTCAGATGAAGCAAAATAAAATAGGGCTCCCAGATGGGGAAAACGTAGTATTCATATATCCTAAATGCGATCATAAACTTTATAACCCTAAAGGAAAAAAAATGGCACCTGATCATAGGTCTTCACCAAACGGCAGCGCAGGCAAGCCCGAAGTTCATGGCCGAAGCTTGTCGGGATCTGAGCGAAGTTTGCCCCCCTCTCCTCCTCTGGCAAGTAATCACTTCTCTTCCCGCTCCCCATTGATATCACTTTCTCTCTGACTATACTGAAATGAGAAGGGGGGTTCTGGCAAATCTAAATATCAAAACATATACTACAAAACCAAGCATTAAATACATACCTATATCATATGCATATCTAATAATTAAAAATATCATTTGGTGGAACATTTATCTGATAATTTTCTAATAAATTATAAAAGGGAGATCCAATTTCGTGGAACAATTTATTTTTCAAAAATTATATGAGACTCAAATCCATGCCCTCCTCCCCTTCTAATCTAATAAATTTTGTATTTAATGAAGAAAAAATCATGGGGACAACGAGCGGAGTGTGTACTATTGTTACCCGGTATAGGAAAACCTCATGCAAGACTGCTTTTATTGTTTCCCATCAAATTACATATCATTTAATATTTCTTCATAAATTTATTTTAAAATTCAAATCAACCCTTAAATTAAGATGATGGCTAAAGATATATGTTTTAGCTATGGATGGACTAATGTTAAGTGCATAGTTGCAAGCTAAATACGAATGTTGGGTATTGTATCCACAATAACCCTGATTTGAAGAAGTGTCTCTTGAACTAAGTTGAATTGAAGTTGTATTTGATGTTAGTTTTAGTTGTATGTAGTGCAGGTTTTTATTGTCAAGTATAAACCAAGTTGAATATACGCGTTTTATTTTACGTTTTATTTTACGTTTTATGTTGTCACATTTATGTATTCACGTGATAAGTCACGTGTATTTCTTGCCTATTAATATGAATTCTTGCCCGGTTTAGGGTATTCCGCCTAATTGCTTCTTTAGCTCTACTTGGTATCAGAGCCGAGGGCGCCGATCCGTTCCGCCTACGTCTGTCGTTTTCGCCAGGAAGAAGATTCGTCATGCCCTAGCCCCGCGTCCGACGCTCCGCTCGCACGCGTCCAAATTGGCATCTTCCGCCGTTTCTGCCAGGAAGAAGCTTCGTCGTGCCCTAGTCCAGCGTTTTCTGCCGTCCAGAGTAGCGTTCGGTTCTATGGTTCCGTCTGCTTCTCCTTTTTGACCGCCTCTCTTCAGCGCCTCTCCTTCTCAACGGCGTTCCTCTTCGGCAGTCTTCTCCGCCCGATTTTTCCGGGCGGCCCCTTGTCTCCGGCCGTTTTGTCCTCCATGGGGGCTGCCTGAGACATCGCGCTCACATCCTTCGGTGTCCTCTCCGACGGCATGATCTAAAGGACACTCGTAAGATGTGGTTTCGTCAGATTTGAGATCTTTGTCATCTTCATACTCTCTTTGATGGGTGATCCATCTGACATCTCCTCGACGTGCCAATCCAGTGTCCTTCCTGGTTCCTCTGTCGATCCTCCTCGGAGTCACAGTCAGTCTGGTTCGTTGAAGATCACTTATGTTGTCTTGGATGACACGAATTATCTGGAATGGTCCAGGGCAGCACATCATGTTATTCGCAGTCACCAGCTCTACGGACCAAGGTTATCAGGATCGAGATCCTAGGTGGGATCGTTTTGAGGCTGAATCGGATCGGATCGTAGGATCGGATCGAGGATCGCAAGAACCTACAATATTCATAAATTAAGACTAAAAAAAAATATTTGAATTTTGTATCATTAAATTACATGCTCAATTAACAAAAAAATTAATAAATTGAGTAGTATGTGAATAAACTATCTTAAATTTTTTTGAATAACTAAATCAAAACGATAATATCATACTAAGTTCAATTTCAGTTTCAGGTAAGGCACTCAATGTTTACTACCAATAAAAACAAATCTGGAATGGAAGCGACCGAAGTAGCCGCTCTTGGCCTCCGTGTGCAGTCGACAATCGACACTTGGGATATGGTAAAGTAGCATGATATGATTCTGTGATGGGGGTATGGGGCGGGATTGGGATAAAGTTAAACAATGGTTATGGGCATTGGTCCTATTGAATGGGGTTAGGATATGATTGGGCATGTTTCTGGCCAGACCGGTAGAATCGGGTCAGGATCGCGATCCTAAAGATCCTAAGATCTGGATCGCGATCCCAGTCGTAGATGTGTCGATTTAGATCCTAGGTAAGATCCGGATCGATTTACAAAATCTGGATCGTAGGATCGTAAGATCCTACGATCCGGATCGCGATCCTGATAACCATGCTACGGACATATTGATGGTACCATTGATGAGCCACCACGTACCAATCTCTCATGGAGAAAATGGGATGCGGACAATTCATTGGTTGTCTCGTGGTTACTTCACTCGATGTCCCTCCAGGTGAATCGCAGTTATATGTTGTTGGATTCTGCTTATGAAATTTGGAAAAAGACCCGTGACACCTACTCTCAGGCAGGCAGCTCGACGCAGATTTATGAGCTCACTCACCATGTTTTGAAGCTGAAGCAGGGTACTATGACCGTTTCTGCCTACTATTCTGAGTTTGAGCGTCTGTATCAGGAGTTGGATTACTTCAGCACCTTTACTGCTGCGCGAACTGTCGATGTGCAGGCTCTTCAGAAGGATAAAGATCGTTTTTCGGGTTCATGTCTTCCTTATGGGGCTCAACATGGAGTTTGACGCTGTTCGCCTGCATGTCCTCCACCACGAGCCTCTTCCCTCTCTTCGGGAGGCCTTCAACATGTTTCTCAGTGATGAGAATCGTCGTCGCTCTCTTGGTTCATCTACTGATCACTCTGCACTAGTTGGGATTTCTCGAGGATCTCTTCCTGTATGCAGCCACTGTGGGAAGAAAGGTCATACTAAGGATGTCTGCTTTCGTCTGCACCCACACCTTGCTCCCTCTAGTCGGGGTTCTAGTGTCACGTGGAATGGACAGTGGTGTTCGAGTGTGCGCCGCGACTCGTTAAAAGGGGTGGTTTAGTCTCACACCGCCCAGCGTGCTCCTTGGTCCTGGGTGCATAAGCGGGGTGGCCACTCCTCCCCTAAACGCGTGGTTTTGGGGAGTGAAGCCACAATGCTTTACATGGTATCAGAGCAGGGGGGCGCGTGGCGAGGGAGGGTTTTGAGTGCGCCACGTGGAATGGACGGTGGTGTCCGAGCGTGGGTCGTGACTCGTTAAAAGGGGTGGTTTAGTCTCACACTCTCACACCGCCCAGCGTGCTCCTTGGTCCTGGGTGTATAAGCGGGGTGACCACTTCTCCCCTAACCGCATGATTTTGGGGAGTGACGCCACAATGCTTTACACATTGAACCTCACTAACTAGAAATTGGAGCAAACAAATGAAAAAAGCCAAGATGAAGCTACAATACTAGATCACTAAACTTGAATTATCCACATGATCAAGTCGCCAATAATCTACACAAAAGGGCAGAAAGAAAAAAAAACAGTGCAACAAATATAGTGTGGTTGGACTAGATAGCTCTCATAAAATCAGAAAAAAAACCAACCGAAATAAGAATAAAAGGGATTGGAAACCCAAGGGGCACTCACAAAGTTGGGGCTGCTCCAAATAAGAGCCAATGGAGTTCATGGTTTGCCCCCAAGCTTCACTAACAACTCCTCAACTTGTCCGCATACACACAGCTTGTCCAAGTAAGTTGAAGAAGTTCTCGAGCACTCCAATGTCACACAAAAAACAACTTTCTCCTTGCCAGATAACTAGTCGATCTCCCTCTTCCTCCCAATTCTTTCGCCCTCTATCCTCTCGGGCAAGCCGACTCTCCTCCCTTTGCTTCACGTCTCCTCTCATTTTCTTAAGGCAGTCAAATATATATATATATATATATATATATATATATATATATATATATATTATGAATAAATATAAGGAATTGTTAACTACACCATATTTTTGTTATCCGCAAACATACTTTTTGAAAATTATTAATTGCAAACCAATTTGTTAACCGCAAACCAATATCGTTAACCAAAAACCAATATCGTTAACAAACCAATATCGTTAACATCAAACCATATATAATACCCATGTTAACTGATCTTTAAGGCTGAGTGAGAGCCTAAGAAGGCCCAAGCACATGCCTGATAAAGTGTAAGTAGATAAAATTAAGAATCTAAATATATTTGAATCAAATACCTGAACATGGAGAATTAAGATCATTCTTGATCATCTTAGCATTTTTTGAACTCACCCACACAATCAGGCAGTAGAGATGGTACACATGATATTTTACATAGATATCTTCAAATGGGTAAAACAACAAGGCTATGGCTGGTTGAAACGATCCACCATTCTGTAGACAATTAACACAAGGATATTATATGGTTTTCAGGTATGATAAGAGCATCATATGGTTTTCAGGTGCATCATATGACATTATAATTCTCACACATAGTATGCCTAAATCTTCTGATGGCTGGGCAGTCATACACATGAGATAATCGCCGCAATTGCGACTATCTGATGGTTGTAAACTAAAACCGTTGCCTCATCTTCAAATGACGTTAACCGACATCGTCGAAGTTGTTGAACGAGAAACCGGATGCTGCTATTAGGCAGGTAAGACTATTTTCAATGATGAGTGCCCTCAGGGATTTTCCTAAAGCTCTTTGGAACCCAAATGGATATGTTAAATGAGCTACTCCTCCATGTGGCATTGCAATTTGTTTATAAATGTTTTTTATGAAGAGTTTCATCCTTCATTGTAGTTTAGAGGGGCAGTTTTCTTCATTAATAGTAGTCAGTCTATTGCTCTTCGTAGTCAGAACTCAGAAGTACCTGGAGAGGAGCTAAAATGGATCTTAGAAGAGTTTTATTGACATAAAGTGAGTAAACAGGTTTTCTCGACTCAAATTTTGAAAAGGTATCCAATTTATAATATCTAAAAAATAGATCTATGCAAAAAAAAAATATTCTGAGCTCTTCATCAGTTCAAAACCATTCGATGCCAAATTTTTAATATAGATTTTCCAAAGCATAGCCAAGAAAAGCTCATTCTTAAGCTATGGGAATAACAAAAAAATAGTGAATAATGGTACTAAGAGCAGACAATGTACTTCAGCAAAAAGATCCAAAATAAATGTCATGTTCCAAAATATAGAAAAACTAAGAAGAAAGAACATTAAATAGAGATATCAGGTTACTATCCCCATCTACTATCCTTACTGCCAAAGCAACATTACACATATATATCATATACTTCAGTAATATGAGATTAAGAATCAAAGCCTAAACAATGTACTTCAGTAGAAGCAAAGCCAGAGTGTAGCAATATGCGATTAAGAAGAATGAAGTAAAGCCGCGCATAAAAGACATACATATATAGAGATAATGCCGGGGCTATGCCTTTGTTGCGAGCCGGTTCTGGTACGGGTCAGGGGGACCGGTTCAGGTATCTTTAGATTAGGAGTTATGCTTGGTTTATGTTAAGTAAGACTTAATATGTATTACTCTTCGCTGTGACTGTGAGATATAAATAGCTAAGAGGTAGGGTTTGTCTTTATGCTATTTTGTTGTATCTGGAGGAGAAGGATTCCGACGGCTGCTGTTGGGAACTTCATCGTTCTATTTCACTGTTCAGAGCTAGTCTCTTAGGTGAATCTTGTATCTGTTTTTTTGGCTTTGTTAATTGATAACCGTGGATTTCCATCATCTTCCTGAAGCAACCGCATCACTGGTATCAGAGCCGGACACCAGCTTTCCTTCTAATGGCGCCATCGAAGGACCTGATGAACGATGTGGAGGCGTTGAAGGCGACGCAGGAGACGATGTCCAGGATGCAGGATGGCATGGTGCAGTCCATCCAGACCCTCACTGAGCAGCACCGCCTGTTCTTCGAGACAGCGCAGGTCGGGCGAACGGGGGGCGCCAACAGTCCAGGCTCGACGGCAGCATACCCACCACCAACACCACCGCAAGGACATATCTCTACCCGTTTCTCGCGGCTGGATTTTTTGAGGTTCACGGGAGAGGCGGTGATGGAATGGATCTACCGATGTGAGCAGTTTTTCGATATCGACAGCACGTCGGAGGACCAAAAGTTGAAGGTGGCATCGGCACACATCGAGGAGAAGGCTCTGTATTGGCATCAAGCATATATGAAAGCTCGCATCACACGGCAATGGCCTCATTGGGAAGAGTATGGGAAAGCCATTGCGGGGAGGTTTGGGTCGCTCTTGTTCGATGACCCTATGAGCGATTTGAAGAACCTACGACAGAAGGGGTCGGTACAAGCATACGTGGATGAGTTCAATATCCTTCTACACCGGGTCGACATCTCCGAGGAATACGCTATCAGTTTTTTCTTGGCCGGACTCAAGGACGAGATAGAGTTTGCGATGCGTATGTTCCAACCTAAGACTCTACGGGAAGTATGTTCGTTGGCGCGGTTATAGGAACACCAACTAACCACGACGCAACGGAAGGGAGGGGCGGCATATTTGTGGGCGGACATGGGAAGGAGCACCAACCACCTCCTATCAAATGGAGGTCAAATAACTTTGGGCAAAGCAACACCCCGGGTCATCTACCGAGCCAGAGAAGTCACCCTCGCTTGACGCAACGGGAGATGGAGGAAAAAAGGAGTAAGGGCCTTTGCTTTTGGTGCGATAGCAAGTTCACCCCGGGCCACCGTTGCATGGATAAACAACAATCATAAACCTTAGAGCTCGTGCCAGAGGAGGACGAGGATGCCTTCGACGAAGGGGAGTTGGAAGGAGGATCGGAGGAAGGGGAGGAAATCATTATTGCGGAAGAAGGGAACGTCGAGGGGACCGTGCCTCAAGTGTCTTTCCATGCGTTAACCGGGTTAACACACTTCCATACCATGAGAGTGATAGCATCGTATCAAGAGAAGCCCACCAGCATACTCATCGACTCCGGGAGCACACACAACGCCGCATCAAGGCTGCAATGTAAGCTAACTCCAATCCCTATGTTTAATGTCGTGATTGCTAACGGCAGGACAATTGCAAGCTCACACAAGGTAGAGGAGTTTCAATGGCGCATGCAAGGAGTATGTTTCACTTCTGAGATGCTCGTCCTTCCATTGGGGGGATGCGAAGTGGTGCTGGAGTCCAATGGCTCATCACATTGGGGGTGGTGCATTGTGACTTTAAGAACCTACAGATGGAGTTCATCAGTCAAGGGCGGAAAATATCGCTACGGGGCTCGCAAAGCACAACCGGGACGTGGACCAAAGAACAGCGCATGCAAAAATTAATTACCAAAGGAGGGGGGCAATGCAGCATGATGGCGGTTTGTAGCATTGAGGAGAAGCCGGCCTTAGGGGGTGAGGGGCAATACCCGAGCAGGAGACCTTCATGGATGGAACCGCAGTTGGGAGAAGGCCGAGAAAATCAATTAGCCACGGTGTTACACAACTTTAAAGATGTGTTCGGTGAGCCGAAAGAGCTGCCACCCCGGCGAGGGCATGAGCATCAAATTCATCTTAAGGATGACAAGGAGGAGATCAATTTACGTCCCTACAGATACTCTCCATTACAAAAGACCGAGATTGAAGGCTTAGTCAAGGAGATGTTGGAAGTCGGTACCATCCGACCGAGCGGCAGCCCGTATGCGTAACCGGTGGTGTTGGTAAAGAAAACGGATGACAGTTAGCGGTTATGTGTGGACTACCGGAAACTCAATCAAAATACGATCAAAGATAACTTTCCAATAACAATTATTGAGGAGCTAATTGATGAACAACATGATGCGGTTTTTTTCTCTAAACTCGATTTGCGAGCAGGATATCACCAAGTCAGAATGGCGGAGGGAGATGTGTACAGGACAACATTCCGAACGCACCATGGACATTTCGAGTTTCTTGTCATGCCCTTCGGGTTGACGAATGCCCCCTCGACATTCCAAAGTTTGATGAACAAATTATTTCAACCACAGCTGCGGAAGTCCATTCTGGTGTTTTTCAACGACATCTTGGTGTTTAGTCCGTCCTAGCAAACTCATTTGGAACACCTCTCCACTACTTTGGAAGTACTCAGAAAGCAGCGGCTATTTTTGAAAAAGAATAAATGCGGTTTTGGTATACGGGAGGTGCATTATTTGGGACACGTCATTTCGAACAGGGGCGTCGCGACTAATCCGGCTAAAATCCAGGCCATGTTGGACTGGCCCACTCCATCGTCATTGAAGAAGTTGAGAGGATTTTTGGGGCTGACAGGGTACTACCGTCGTTTCATCAAAGAATACGAAACCATGGCTAAACCACTCACCAAACTCTTGAAGGAAGTGAACTTCTCATGGGATGTCGAAGCGGCGCAAGCATTTGATAATCTGAAGTTGTTCGTTTCCTAACCTCCGGTGTTGGCCTTACCGAACTTTGAGAAAGCGTTCACGGTGGAGACGGATGCGTCGGACAACGGCATTGGGGTTGTCCTCACTCAAGAAAACCAGCCTCTTGCATACTTTAGCAAGGCGTTGGGAAAGAAGAACAAACTACATTCGGCTTATGAGAAAGAAATGTTGGCTATCGTGATAGCGATGAAACATTGGAGGCACTACCTAGTGGGAGGGAAAATCACAATCAAAACGGACCACCAAAGCCTTCGTTTATTGACAGATCAAAAGCTCGTGATTCCGCACAACAAAAGTATCTCTACAAGCTTATGGGGTATGACTATGTCATCCATTACCGCTAAGGGAAGGAAAATGTACGCGCCGACGCGTTGTCACGCCAATTTGAGGGGATATCCGGAGAGCTAGAGGGGCGAGCTGGTGAGGTGTATGGGTTGTCCATAGTCACCTTGGATCTCATTCAACAGGTTAAGTTATCATGGCAAGGAGACGCACGAGTTCAAAAGATAATCGAGCAAAAGGAGCGGGATGAAACCGCTAAGCCGAACTATACATGGCAGCACGACATTCTCAAGAGGAAGGGAAGGCTGTTAATTGGCAACGATGCTGCCCTCAAACAGCAACTGCTACAAATCTACCATGACGAGATGGTAGGAGGACATTCAGGAGTTATAGCCACCCACCACCGACTTAAGAAGATGTTCTATTGGAAGAGGATGAAACCGGATGTATATACATATATCCAACAATGCACGGTGTGCCAAAAATGCAAGTCGGACAACCAACGGCCGGCGGGGTTATTGCAGCCCCTCCCCATACCGGAGCGCGTGTGGCCAGATATATCATTGGATTTCATTGACGGGCTACCCAAGAGCAAGGGGAAATCCACCATCTTCGTGGTAGTGGATAGATTGAGCAAAAATGCACATTTCATGGCAATGTCTCATCCATACACGGCCGAGGGAGTAACACAAGTATTCATGGATACAACCTTTTGTCTACATAGTCTGCCGGCATCGATAGTAAGTGATCGGGGTGCGGTGTTTGTAAGCGCATTTTGGCAAGAAATGTTCAGGACTTTGAAGGTTCAGTTGAAGCTCTCGTCAGCCTACCACCCGCAAACCGACGGGCAAACAGAAGTCGTCAACCGGTGCATTGAGGGGTATTTGCGGTGCATGTACTTCGAGCGGCCACGAGGATGGGCCGAGTGATTTCCGTTGGTGGAATGGTGGTACAACACCACATTTCACAGCGTCATTCGTATGACCCCGTATGAGGTGATCTACGGCGAGGAACCGGTGTTACATATTCCCTATTTGGAGGGAACAACTCGAGTTGGCAAGGTGGATTGTTCTCTGGCGACACGGGAACGAGTGATAGGAATTCTCAAACACAATTTGGCACAAGCTCAAAACCGGATAAAGGTGCTTGCGGACAAACAAAGAAGGGAACGTCACTTGGAAGTGGGCACATGGGCGTATGTGCGCTTACAACCGTATAGACAAACCAGCTTAAGGAGTCACGGGGCTCAGAAGCTAGCTCAAAAGTACTTTGGACCACTCCTGGTAGTGGAAAAATCGGGTCGGTGGCATACAAACTGCAACTTCCGGAGGACGCCAAGATTCATCCAACCTTCCACATTTCTCAACTCAAGGAACACAAAGGAGCTCCACCACTAGCAGTTATAACATTACCGGAGACAGTCAATGAGGAGGGCAATCTCCTAGTGGAACCCATGGCGGTGTTGGCTCGTAGAATCATTCCAAAGAATGGGAAGGTGGCCACACAATTGTTGATTCACTGGACAAATGGCAGCAGGGATGACAAAACATGGGAGGACCTCGAGGCGTTGCAAGGCAGGTTCCCGGATTTCGTTCCGTGAGGGCGCGAAACGGATGATGGAGGGAGTATTGTTGCGAGCCGGTTCAGGTACGGGTCAGGGGGACCGGTTCAGGTATCTTTAGATTAGGAGTTATGCTTGGTTTATGTTAAGTAAGGCTTAATATGTATTACTCTTAGCTGTGAGATATAAATAGCTAAGAGGTAGGGTTTGTCTTTATGCTATTTTGTTGTGTCTGGAGGAGAAGGATTCTGGCGGATGCTACTTGGAACTTCATCATTCTATTTCACTGTTCAGAGCTAGTCTTTTAGGTGAATCTTGTATCTGTTTTTTTGGCTTTGTTAATTGATAACCGTGGATTTCCATCATCTTCCTAAAGCAACCGCATCAGCCTTCTAGGAGACAATCAGGCTCAGCGAGAGCCATGGCCTCTAAGAGACATTACGGCACGGGAACAAGTATTGGATGTTAGGACAACCCAAATGCAAGCCTTGATTCGCATTCATCCCTTCTTCACCCACTGTTATTGGATATTCCAGTTCCAAAAAGAGAAAAAGAAGAAAAGATTAATCCAGAGTCCCGAGTCTTATTGTCGTGCGTTGCTTCCTACTCTTGATAAGAGTCCATCCCGGTTTGCTTTTTCTGTCCAGCGAGAGAGAGAGAGGGAGGGGGGAAGAGCGAGGAAGGATGAGATTACCGTAAACCGAAAATCGGAAGGGATCGCAGGAAATGCGAGGCTCCGGCGTCGATGAGAGCGCTCCAGCGTCGATGGGATGGCTCCGGCGTCGTCGAAGAAGCACGATGGTTAAAACTAAAGAGGGAAGAATTGCAATAACTTGGGAGTCAAATGAAGTATTGTTATTCTGTGATTTAAGTATAACAGAGATGAGCTTGGTAATAGACCGACGTCACTTGTCTTAGGAGGGTATGAAAAATGTAATAGTTAAATTTCATGAACAAATAGGAAAAATGTATGCGCACAGTTTAAAAAACAAATGAGACAAATTGAAGAAAGATTGGAAGTTATGGAAATAACTCAGACATGAGGAGACAGGTTTAGGTTGATATTCAACAAGGAGAACAATTGATGTGTTGGATAATTAGTGAAAAGAGAGACTCAAAGTGAATATATTTTCTTTAACTATTTTCTTTGTAGTTATAAGTTGATGCTAATATTCTATCATTTATTTTAGGGCGTTTATATTGGCAGCCTAGCTTTGGATATTGACAGCCCGGCAAAACAATAAAAAACACACATAATATGACCGCTAATAACAGCCCAAAACGCAGAACACACGCCTTTTGAAAATAGGCTTACTATATGGCATTTTTAGAAAAAGTGTTCAACATAAAAGTTGTTCGCAATAGTTCCGTCCGGTGCCGCGCCTTTTGAAAATAGGACTATTATATGACATATTTAGAAAAAGTGTTCAACATGAAAGTTGTAGTTCTCGTCGAGATCCACAACTGTCATGTTGAACACTTTTCCTAAAAATGTTTTTTAAAAACTTAATTTTTGGGCTGTCAGTATCCATCGAGCTGCCAATAGCAATTTTTTGGGCTGCCACTATCTTTGGGCTGTCAATAACCATATAGGGGCTGTCAATATAAACGCCCTTATTTTAAGTTGCTATTGCGGCAAAAAAGTTTCGATATGCAGACATTCCACCAAAGTTGCAAGAGAAAATGCATGCAATGTTTAGTGAGGTTATTGCTTCTGGTGATAATGCATGAGCTCCTAACTCAAGAACCGACCCATCTAGTCCTGAAAATGTAATGTCTGGGCATGAGTATGGAATGGTAGAAGATTTGAGTATGCTTGTTAGCATGGGTCATGAATCATGATTAAATGGATAATGTGAGGAGATTTGAAATAGCGGAGGGGGAGCCTTCACAGGGAACAAGGAGGAGGTTTGAAATAGGCCGAAGGGGAATTCAAAAAATCAGTCTAGGGAGATATAACATCGATCAGTTAAGTTAACTATCGAAGTTTCTGCTCTCTGCTAGAATTGGTGTACATGCCAAATAAATGTTTGCATATTGTGGAATCTTTGAAGGAAGAACTAATCCAAGCTACAAAACCCAATAATCTAGTAATGTTCTTAAATGCATCGGTGCAGTACATCATTTGAACCCCCTCAATAGTTACAATAGCAACTTCGTTAATATCGCCGCTCAATTTACCGAGCTTGCTATTGTGCACCACTTGGGTTGCCTCCTTCATTGATTACAACCAAATATTTGCGCACACCTCCGCATACACAATCCCTCCACTTTGACCAAGGAAATAGAGCAAGGATTTTTCATGGGAAAGGAGTTCCGAGTCCCCTCTGGATGTACACCCCCCCCCCCCCCGTTTCTTCTACGATTCTTTCATTATCTGCATGTTGCGGCATAATGAGTTTATTTCCTACTCCAAAAGAAATAGTTTAAAGCCATCTCCATAGTGATATAACAGATTTCCTAGATTATAGAGATTTCCTAATTTATGACACATCTATGTAACTTCTTCATACGCAATCAAGTTCAATGACATTTTTAACATATTCTTCTATGATTATTTTTGTGTATATTGTGGTCAATGGTTAAAAATATATTAGGCAATGTAATTATATATATGGGTCAAAGGTTTTACAAAAATACTTCATGTTCTTTATTCCATTTTAGTTGGATCTGTTGTCCCTTCTATGCACACGAAACAGCTCCTTGATCAAGACAGAGATGAATATTTGAAGGAGTGGTTACCTCCCTATGCAATTGTGTTTATATTTAGAAATTTGATGACACTAACACTCTGTTTTATTTCCTTTCTTTAAATCTTGCTCATCATCATTAAATCATCAATAATTATGTCCCAACACCCAACTACTTGGGTTCAGCTTTATGAATCCTCATGTTTAATTTTTCCATATCAAGTATTAACCTAAGTGTTAAATCTACACAAACCATATTAAATAATTTTCATTTATGTTATCCTGGGTCTACCCCAACCTAATTAAATCTTCGAAAACAACTCTACTACTCGTTCAACTGGTACATTTTCTAACATTTGTTGTAAGCTTGTAACTGCCAAACCATCTAAATCTATTTTTTAATATCTTATCTTTTACATATATCACTCACATTATTTTTGTAGTACAATTAATATTTAATCATAGTGTTGCAACACATCATCTTAACACTCTCATCATACCACTCTTAATTTAGATATAAATGACATTTTTACAGCCCAACATTCATCCATGTATCTTAATCAAATATATGATTGATTTTAAAAAAAATGGACTACATGGGTTCGACAAGAGCATGAGTTTCAACTATTGTGTGTTTTCATGATTCCATCTCTACCTGTTGTTTCTAGAGCAAAAAATTCCAACATATTTTCTATATTTTGTTGAAGCAACAAATCATTAATAAAGTTAAAATTTGCCTTAAAATGTTTGTGTTTATGTTGAATGATTTCTTAATACATCATAGTTGACTTACATTAGAAAATAAAAGATCCTAAAAATCCTACATCACTAGAGTTCAGTAAAACACAGAAAAAATTTATGAGAGACAAATATTTTGAAGAGTACTCATCGACATGTGGAGATCAATTTTTTCCAATAGAGGTGAAGAACATTTATTACCAGATAGAGTCAATTCAAGAAAAGAAAAAGCACAACCAAAATGATTATTAGGAATAAAGAGGTCAAAGTAGTTCTGGTCAAAGGATAAGATTAAGGTTTCATTTGGTAGAGCGGTTGCGGTTGTAAAAGTAGTTGTTGTAAATGCAATTTTGTAAATGGAGCTGTTGGAAACTGGTTTTTGGAAACAGAGATCTGTTTGAATAATATGTGTTTACAGACCTGTTCCAAATAGAGAATCGTTTGGCAAACCCTCGGTGGCATTTTGGATATTTTTTATATAAATTTTTATATAAATTTTTAAAAAATATGTTTGTAATATATGTATATATATTTATAAATGATGAAAATGAGAATCTAGCAATACATAATTTTTTTATAATTAACTTCCGGAGGTGACCGTGAGGCCAGTTGAAACATATAAAGGTACTCCAAATACTCCAAAATACTGCTAAACATTAAAATATCGAAAACTCGAAATACAACTGCTTTCTATGCAGATACAGCAAACACGTTCAAGCTCTGAGCAGTTGATCGGCAATGGAGTCACGCAATGCCACCATCTCATCCACCCCTACTTGAATCCCACTAACATGGTCTCCACTTGAGCTTTCGTTTATCTGTCTTGTTCTTCTCTGAAGGCCCGCCGGGTAAATAAATTATTCGTGTTCATTTGCTTCATAGAATTTACACTTAAATGTTCAGAACAAAGTAGCATCGCATCAAATTAAACAAATAAACATAAGTCTCAAAGTGAAAAACAACACACACAGCACAAACATAATAATCTCAGCCGAGCACAGGAAAAAAAACCAAACTAATCCGCTCATTTTTCATAACGAGCCTGCAGCCACCTAAGACGCCTCTCCTTGCGAATGCTCAAAAACGTTTCTCGATTTTGCTTATCCTTCAGAAGCATGGTAGAATAGTCGTAGAAACTGAACTTTGACTCATTTGATTTTGATCATATGACTTTCCCGTGAGCGCAAAAAAACTTGTCGTTAGATTTGTCCACCCATCCCTGCTAAAGTGCATGGTTGGGCGATTACCCAACTCAATTTCTTTGAGACACAGGTCACAAAAAATCAAAACATCATTGGCCTCCCAATTTGCACTAACACCACCTTCTTTATGTTAACACATAACACGAACTGGATGAAAGAAAAATAAAACTAAACAAATAATTACACAAGTGCGTATAAAACACTCAACACACATACACACACTCAACACATACACACACTCAACACATACACACTCAACACACATACGCACACTCAACACACACACACACAAGTGCACACACACAAATAAGCGCGCGCGCACACACAAGTGTACACACACACAATCACATAACCACACAAAAAGAGACACACACACAAGTGCATATACACACATAAATAAGCACAAACACACACAAGTGCACACACACAAATAAGCACACAAAAAGAGACACACACAAGTGCACATACACACACATAAGCACAAACACACACAAGTGCACACACATAAATAAGCACACACACAATCGCACACAAAAAGACACACACACACACACAAGTGCACATACACACATAAATAAGTACAAACACACAAGTGCACACACATAAATAAGCACACACACAAACTAGCTCATGACACACATTACAGCACACACACATTACAAATAAACACATTACTCAAACTAGCTCATGACACACATTACTGTGCAAATCAACACACATTGCGGTGCAAATCAACACAAAATCCATCAAAATCAGAAAAAAAAAATGGGGAAAAGGGAAGCGTATACCTGCTGGTGTTGATTACAGTCGGATATACAGTAGGAGCTGTGAAGTTCTGCACGCAAACAGGGTGGAGGGGGAGAGGGAAGAGGTGAGTTGTCTGGCAACATAGGAAATGCGAGAAAGAGAAGCCTATACGAGCCGCAGAAACGAACCTGCGCCGAATCAGATCATATGCCGTCGGAGAAGGAGATCACTGCCGCCGAATCAAGCCGGAGAAGAAGAGACCAGTGGCGGAGAAGAGAAGCCCTTCGCAATCTGGGAAAAGCGCTGGTTGCTGTCGTAGAAGAAGCTCAAGGCCGGAGTCGGTCACCGATGGCCGCCGGATGCCGCTGGAGATGGCGCGATGGCTGTGAGGAGAAAACCCTAAAAAGGCGATAAACCGGAGCTCCCTGCATCGGTTTCGTCCCGTGAGCCGGAAGAAAGGAGCGCAGTTGGAAACGGAAGCGCCCAGTAATAGCCCAAATAGGCCCGACCCAGGAAAAGCCCGGCCCGGGCATAGACCGGGCTCAGGGCCCTTACAGGGCCCAGATACAGGGGCAGTACCCGGCGCGGGCCGGGCCAGGCAAAGCCTGATTTTCGGGCTGGCCCTGGCCCGGGCCTAGGCAAAGCCTGACCCCGAAAATTGGCCCAACACTTATAAGAGCTGTTAATTAAACGATTCTAATAAGAATCGTTGCAAAAGGCTTTTATAAGAGCTGTTAGTTGGCTGTTGTACAGCAGTACAGCAACTGCTGTGCTGCTGTACAGCAGCCGCACCTAGAGCCTAGGTTGGACAGCCTAGGCCCTAGGCTCATAATAAAAATAAATAAATTTATTTATTTATTTAAACCCCCTTATTGAGCCCGAGCTCTCTCTCTCTTTCTCCCACTCTCTCTCTCACTCTTTTTTTTAAAAGTTTTAAATTAAATTGTAAAATTTACTCAACGCGACAATGCCTCGCGGCCCTCGCCAGCATCCTCCTCAACGCTAGCATGACATCGTCCTCCTCAACGTCACAGTCGTCTACTCAAAGTATGCCTGTAGTGGTGGAGCATAATCGTAAGCCGGCAGTTTGGGAGCATTTCGATAAGGTTCAAGTTGCCGCCGAATTCAAGGCGCAATGCAAATTATGCTCGAAGTTACTGACTTTTACCGGCAACTCGACACTAGCAAGACACCTTAAGTCTTGCATTTCAAAACAAGCTCCTGAGTCAAGTCATGCCCAAATTTCAGGAGTAGGGCAAATTTGGACGTACGATCAACTTCACCAATGAGACATGCAGATGAAACGTGTCATCAAACGTGGGTTTTCATTCAGCCACTATGACAACGAGGACGCGACGGAATACATACATGCAGGGTTTCAGCCCAAATATCAATAGGTAAGTAGAGCTTCTCTTAGACACGATGTCATTAAAACATATTTAAAATCAAAACACTCGTTAATAAATTTTTTTGAATCTTTTGAAGGTCGTATAAGTTTAACAAGTGGTGTTTGGAATAGTAGCATAAAAGTGGGATTATCATATATAAGTGTCACGTGTCATTGGATCGATCCCGTTTCATGGGAGCTAAATAAACGCGTAATATGTTTTGAATGTTTCAAATATCAGCACACATGTAAAGCTATATATAATGTGATTATTAAATGTGTACGAGAATTTAAAATAAAAGATAGAGTAATAAGTATTTTTTTTATAATGCCTCACTCAATACCGTGACAATTGAGTGGTTAAAACGCGATTTAAAATCAATGCTAAGCAATGCATTTTTTCACACTCAGTGTGTGTCACGTTTTAAATTTAGTGATACAAGATAGTTTACCCGTCATAAAACCTTATATTGAAAAAATTTGTCTAATGCTAAGAGTCATTTATAGTTCTAAGAAACGATCTCAAGATTTTTAAAATTTTTGTAAACGCACAAGGTAAAAAATATTTGAAATCTCAATTTGATATGTCTATTAGATGGAATTCAACATATAAAATGTTAAAAAGAGCGTTTCAACAAAAATCACTTTTTATGGAATATTAAATTATTGTAAATACTCATGATTTGACCGATGTCGATTGAGACATATTAGCAAATTATAGGATTTATTAAAACATTTTTATAGGACGACTGTTTTTTTATCCAGCGTGTCATATCCAACTAGCTCACTAGTAATTGAAAATTTTGTAAATATCGCACAAAAATTTAATTATTATAAGCAACAAGTTGGATGACTTCCATTAATTGAAATAATGGAAGAAATTTTTTAAAAATATTATAAAGAAATGTCTGTAATGTTTCATGCGCCGCCGCGCTTTAAATCCTGTACTCGGCATAGACAACGTAGAAAATTTGATAGATGAAATTAATACAAATTTAAATATAAATTTAAATTTCGATGATTATGATGACGTTAGTACTCCAAAATTTGCTTCTCTTTTTACCGAGTATTATAATTATTATGATAACTTATATGACTCGCGCCCTCGGAAAGAAATATCGCAACAAAAAACAAATGATATTTTTAAAAATAAAATTTTAGAATTAGCTGCCAGAAAAAAATCACGCACATTTAGTTGTTTAAATGAATTATGATTGTACACTAAAACACAATTCCGTGATTTTATGAGCATAAATGAGATTGAAAACTTCGATCTCTTAAAATGATGGAAAAATAAAGTTAATACATATCATATTTTGGCTTATATGACTCGTGATTTACTAACAATCTAAACTAGTATGGTAGCTTTGAAGTCCGCTTTTTCTCTTAGTGACAGAGTTTTGAACGAGCATAGGAGCCGATTCAACGAAGAATTTCTGGAAATGTGCATCTGCTATTAGGACTACTTGGATGCTATGAAGATGTAGCAACACATTACAATATTAGAGAATAGCTCGGAGGAGATAGAAGACAAGATGAAGACAATGAATTTAAGAGATGATTAAGTGTGTCTCACATTCATCACATGACCGATAAAAAATTATATTTTATGTGTTTTGTTAAGCTAATAAATATTGTAATTTTTTTTATTTAAAATTAATAATGATAATAAATTTCATTTTTTTCAATTAACGTAAATTGTAAATGTTATTTATTTTTGTTCAATATTAATAAATTTTCATTTTTCTTGTGGCAATGTGATTCACGATACACAATGACAGGGAAGATTTCCGTCTCTTTCCTCTTTTGCAATTTTTCTCCCATGTCCTAGCCGTAGCGCATCCTTCCTCTCCGGCGTCCACACCGATGCTCTTCTCTGCCCGACATCTCCTCTGTAAGGTATGTTCTCTGATGGCTAGTAATTTGCTCGATTTTTCTTCTCGATCTCCGGCCGATCTCTCATCCTAATTTTCCCCGACACAGTTACAGGGCTCTATCGATGCAGATCTCGCCTCCAGGGATGCCGTCGACTCCTGTGCATCTTCTCCAGTGATAAGATCCTTCACAATCTTTTTTGCCATTCTCTTGTGTGCAGTTTCTCGCATTGATGCTTCCGATTTTTTGATCATTTCGTTTGTGATTCTCCTGTTTGCAACATAAATAACATTTTTTAAGTGAATATTGTTGATTCTCTAGTGAAGCATTGATGCTTCCGTTTTTTTTTTGCTGTGTGCAGCTTTTTACGATTCTCTAGTGCGTATTGTGCATTTCTCTCGTCATTTTTTACCGCTTTTCTCCAATGTGTTGTTGTTTTAAGGCATTGTTTTTCCATTTGTATTATGAATATGTAGCTAATTCATCCATACTTGTTTGAAAATTTCTTTTTGTTTCATTTATGATGTGATGTCTAATGGTTGAGGAGTTTTAAAATAATTAAAAAACATCAACTTTTTTTAAAGCCAATGATAATGCAATTCGTATTTATAATGAATGTTTATTATTTATCACTTAATATAAAAAAATTATAATAAATCATTTCAATACATGAAAATATTATCCGGTTGATGCTGAATATTTGTTAGAAACGAGACTTCTGAAACCATTTCTAGAAACAAGATAACACTTGTCGGACTTTGCTCGAGGCAATCGGCCTACTGAAGGTCGCCATGAAATATTTAATCAAGCGCACACATCTCTGTGTTCTGTTATTGAACGTAGCTTTCGCGTATGGAAAAATAAATGATGCATACTTAGGGAGATGTCACATTACTCATTTTCAAAGAAATGCAAAATTGTGGTGGCTACAATGACCCTCCGTAATTACATAAAAAGATATCTGTCTAGGATTGATCCTGAGTTCAGAGCATGTGATCTTAATGAGACCTTCGTGCATCAAGAGGCATACGAATATAGGGCACAACGTCGACGAACCGACAAAGTCATAGCTCCGAGCGTAGAGTCAGTTATACATGAGGGGACATGCGCACCAGAGATATCTGTTTTGAGAGAATTTATTGCGGACCAATAAGAATATGCTCGCGGGTACAATTCAAACATATGTAGTTTAGCAAATAAGTTACTTACTTTATATTTAATTTATTGAATCTAGCGTCACTCTTTTTTGCAGATGATATTTATTTGCGTTGAAAAAAAGAGACCATCATCAATTTGAATTATATTTATCGCAAATATTTATGTCGAGCTAATTGTTTAATTCTAAGATGAACATCATAAATTATGCGAACTGTTTAATTTTATTCATGTTTAATTTTCATTACTGTTTAATTATGCATCATTGTTTCACACAACACTGTAAATACAGTTTTCTAAACAGTTTAATGAATTTTTCCACCACTGCAAAATAGCAGATTCATGCACCACTGTTTCCCACCACAACTTCTCCCAACGCTGCAGCTTAGCAAAACAGGCCCCTAAGATCCATAGTAAAATCTTTTTGAATTTAATGAACTTTCATCGTTACTTTTAATTTGACAAAAATGATGTAATGACCTAAATAAACATTGTATTTTATTTTTTTTCAAAATGAATTATAATATAAGTTAAGTCTTTAGATGAAAAAAACAAGACTAAATTTGTCAATTTTGAATGTTTCACAGAAAGCAACTTTTCCCTTTTAATATGGAAAACACACACGAGTGACAGTGCATGAGACCCCTCGTGTCCCACGCAGCAGTACTTCGACTACGGCAGTGCCCTGATGCGATGACACTCTTTTCGCTCATGAACCCAGTGCACTATGCTCCCATTCAAAATCACAACTTTAGTTATTTATTAGGATAGATAAATATTTATATAATTTAAACAATATTGTATTAAGTTAGGTAACCATTCAACATGGTTTAATTTTAAAAATAACTTTTTAAGTCTTCAACATAACTTATTAATTGGTGGGGTGATCAAGGTTTTAGTTAGCATATGACCAATTGTGGGTTAAATCCCAAGAGAGCACAATTTTGCAATTATTAAATTTTCATTGTAGATAAGGACACAATTTTAATTTCATATCATAATGTGAGTGTAACGGTACGGGCCTCCGGCCCTATATGAGCGCAATGGCACGGAGGCGGCCCAACGCGGGCTTTGCCCGCGTCCTCCACCATGCGTGCTTCGCTCACCCTAAGCAGGGCGGGTTACGCCTGCAAAGCCTGTCCGGCCCAGCCGCCTTTGCTATGGTATAAGGGTGAAATACCCTTTGGCGCAAGGGTAAAATGGTCTAACGGATGTTGCACCAAAGGATACTTCTCACTTAAAGAATAGTACAGAAATAGATGTATATAGACACATGATAAGTAGCCATGCTGACATTTTTTTTGATCAAATTAACATAGGCAATTTTTGATTCACTCCTGAGAATACACATGTACAGTTGAAGAGTTTCTTTTAAATAATAAGAAAAGGGATCCCGTGCGGGCAACATTTGTCGTGGGTGCGACATTTATCGAGGGGGCGACATTCGTCGTGGGTGCGACATTTGTCGAGGGGGCGACATTTGTCGTGGGGGAGACATTTGTCGTGGGGGAGACATTTGTCGTGGGGGCGACATTTGTCGTGGGGGCGACATTTGTCGAGGGGCCGACATTTGAAAATGAGAAGGAAAATTAGAAAAAATGAGGGGTATTTTGGAAATAAATGTTACACCATGGGGGCTTTTCATCTTTGCTTATAGTATAAAGATATAATATGACTGAATTCAACTATGATTCAACATAGTCTGGAAAACAAACTGAAATCTTCACAGCCTAAGTTCAACATTATAAAACCTAAATGCTTCAGCCCCAAAAGAGCAATCAAAAATAGATAAGAATAATAATTTCTAAAACAAATCAAAATTTTCTGAACTTGCAGGCTCAATTTTTAAACCTAATGCTCCTGCTGACATTTATGTTGATGCCAGTGGGCTCACCGCCGTAAGAACCAGTGGGCCTCCTAATGTCTCGCACTTGCCCCTTCCTGCGCATGACCGCCTTCTTGTGCTTAATCTGATCACAGCAATCAAAACAAAACATTGATCACAGCCTTCTCCAAATTACAAAACTCAAATGTTTTGCATGCAAAAGATCAAAAATGTCATTTTGAAATGTTTCCCCAACGGTCAAATTCGAAATGATGCTGACCTTGTATTTTTTTCGTGGATTCTTGGTAAGTTTCTTCCTGTAGCGAGTGAGTCCTCTGTTCTTTTCGATCTGGAAAATTTAATGATAAAAACAAAGTTAATCCAAACATCTCTCGTCTTTTCTATTTTTCCCAACGTGATCAAAGATCACAATATAGAAGATGCTGACCTCGCGAGGGATGAGCCGTCTGCCATTAAATGCAGGTTCCTCCTCCAGTACATGTTGAGGCCTGTAGATAAATAGCATGGGAAGCACAAAGGCAAATGTAACTTCAACCAAACCCAAATTTGACAACTAAAATATTCAGAATAAGAGTGATAATTATATCCAAAAGATCAAATTTCTAGATGTAGTTTATTTAAGTTGCCTTGCATACGTTTTTGCTTTCGTTGGGAGCTTTTCGGTTCGTTGTTTCTTGACTTCCCGATCGGATTCATCTTCAGATTCTATTTTCCCACTCTCTTGGAGATTCTTGCCCGCTTTATTAATTCGCTGTTTCTTGACTTTCCGATCAGATTCATCTTCAGATTCTATTTTCCCACTCTCTTGGAGATTCTTGCCCGCTTTATTAATTCTTTGTTTCTTGACTTCCCGATCAGATTCATCTTCAGATTCAATTTTCCCACTCTCTTGGAGATAGGTACCCGCTTTATTAATTCCTTGGCTATGACCAAAGCCTTCCCCCCCATCATTGGTCAGCCCAGCCCCAGCAAGAACACGGAGCTCATACTTTCTCCGACGTTCTGCAATATCATCCCTCTTTGGCAAATCCTCATCACCAGAAATAATCTGGAAATACATAAACAACAATGGTAATGTTACATATTGTTAAAAGAGAAGAAATTAAATATAATTTATGTATATTTTCATTATTTTCTATGTACAACTACACCCTAAAAATAGGAGACAAACTACAAAAAAACTCTCAATACACAATGTGAGACTAATAAACAAAGAAGACAAAATGGGTCTTAGCATGGGTCAAATACAATGAACATGAATAATGACTATTTCATGGACTTTGATTATTCATTTTTCAACACTCCCCTGCAGGCTGGAGCGTACGTAGACACCAAGCTTGGAAAAGAATTAGCAATATAGTGGACGATGTAAGGCCATTGTCATTGATACAACTTCGTTCTTCTCACATCGGCAGCGATCACCAAGAACAACACAAGGTCACCAAACACAAAACCAGAGTTACTTATATTACCTGGAACAGAACACACCAGGAATTAGGGAGATACAAACTAAGATCCGCCAAAGCAAGAAAACTTCCTGGACAGTGAATCAACTGGGAAGAGGGAACACCGTTCTTCGCACAGCCCGACAACTAGTTCAAGCATAAAACAAAGCATACATAACCCTAAACATAACTATAAATATTCCCACCGGGAGCTACAAAAATACCCAAACTGTCCCTCCAATTCAAAACACTGAACCCGCCAAGATTGGGTCGCATCAACTGCATTCCCCATCTGAAGTTCCTTGTCCCCAAGGAACAAAAGCAGGAAACTTCATCTGCAACATCCACAGGTCTTCCCAGGTCGCGTCGGCCCTTGAGCCCCCCGTCCACTGTATGAGGAACTGAGAGACTGCACGTCCCCTCCGATTAATGATTCTTCGCCCCAAGCTCCTCAATGGTTCAACTAGCATGTTCCCTCTGATGTCACCATCACTAGAAGAGTTCCGGCCTGGCGAGGAGGCTCCCTCACATGTTCCTTCAACTGGGATATATGAAAGGTTGCGTGGATCTTCGCATTGAGGGGAAGTTCCAGGTGATAGGCCACCTTTCCTACCTGTTCTAATACCTGGAAGGGTCCAAAGAATTTGGGTGACAAATTCTTATAGTTGTGCTCCCGTAAGCTCACTTGCCGATACGGTTGAAGCCGTGTATACACCCAATACCCAACTTCCAATTCTCTTTCGCGGCGCCCTTTATCTGCTAGCACCTTCATCATGTTTTGTGCTTGCGCCAAGTTTTGCTTCAACAGGGACAGCACCCTTTCTCGAGCTTCTAGTGTGCGGTTCACCTTCCTCAACGGAGATTCCCCCTCTGTATATGGTGCGGGTAATTGCGGTTCCTGCCCGTAGACGGCCTCGTACGGTGTCATTTGTATCGCACTGTGGAATGAGTTGTACCACCACTCGGCTAAGGGTAGCCACTCCGCCCAACTCCGTGGCCGCTCATGGCACATGCAACGTAAGTACGACTCCACGCACCTATTCACCACTTCCGATTGGTCGTCGCTTTGAGGGTGGTACACCGTTGAATGATGGAGTTGCACCTGCAAGACGCGAAACAATTCCAGCCAAAAGTCACTTACAAAGACAACATCCCGTTTGCTCACAATGGCGGTAGGCAGCCCATGCAACCGAAAAATTGTATTGAGGAAGATTTTAGCCACCCCTTCTGCCGTGTACGGGTGGCTCAATGCCATAAAATGCGTCTGCTTGCTGAGACGGTCCACCACCACCAATATCACTGATTTCCCTTGACTCGTCGGAAATCCTTCGATGAAATCCATGGAGATTTCTTGCCAAATGCGCGCAGGAATCGGTAAGGGCTGCAGCGCTCCCATGGGTAGTTGGTTCGATACCTTGCAAACTTGGCAAACCGGGCAACGCTGAATGTAGGCGTAGACCTCCTGCTCCATTCCCTTCCAGTAGTAGACCCTTTTTAAGCGACTGTACGTTGTCGTGATACCGGAATGGCCGCCCATTGCACTATCATGAAAGAGTTGGAGCAACCGCTTCTTGAGGTCCACATCATTTCCCACGACCAGTTTTCCCCTCCGATGGAGCGCTCCCCACCTCCACTCATACTTCGGCTCCTTGGTCTCGTCGGCCTCCTTGGCCAAAATAATGCGTTGAATATGTGCGACTGTGCGTCTTTCTCCCACGAACTCCGGACCGCTTTAAGGAGTTCGGACTGAATGATCACCACCGTGTTGAGCTCCCCTTCCCCTGCTTCGTATTTCCGGGATAAGGCATCTGCACAAGCATTCTCTTCGCCCCGTTTGTACTGAATTTGGAAGTTGTAATCCATCAACTTGACCATGTAGCGTTGTTGTGCGGGAGTAGGTATTTCAAACTTTGATGACCATTCGGATTATGAAGGGTGTGCAAGCCAGATAATGTCTCCACTTTTGAACAGTCATCACAATGGCTAAAAGTTCCTTTTCGTAAGTAGATAGGCATGCGTTTTTCGGTCCCAGCACCTTACTGAAGTAGGCCACCGGATGTTCGTCCTGCAGCAAATCCACCCCAACCCCGGTGTCCGCCGCGTCCGTCTCCACGACAAAGGCCTTTCGAAAATTCGGTAACTTAAGGACCGGGGGTTGTGAGACCGTTTTCTTCAGATTTTGAAACGCTTCCTCCGCTTCATTTCCCCATGTAAACGTGTGTTGTTGCAGTAATGACGTGAGCGGCTTGGCCAAAATGCCATACCCCTTAATGAAGAGCCGGTAATACCCGGTTAATCCCAAAAATACCCGCAATTTTTTTAAATTGGAGGGAGGTGGCCAGTTTAACATCGCTTGAATTTTGCTCGGATCGGTAGCTACTCCTTGGTGTGAGATGAGGTGACCAAGGTATTGTATTTGTGGCATGCCGAAGTGACATTTGTTGCGTTTCAGGAAGAGTTTCTGCCCCCTTAGAATGTGTAGAACGACCTCCAAATGTTCCAAGTGAGATTCCCAAGATTGACTGAAGATGAGTATGTCGTCGAAGAAGACTAAAATAAACTTCCGCAGTTGCTCCCGAAATACCAAATTCATTAGGCTTTGAAAAGTTGACGGAGCGTTGGACAACCCAAAGGACATCACGAGGAACTCGTAGTGTCCGCGATGAGTACGAAATGCGGTCTTGTGAACATCCTCGGAGGCCATCCGGACTTGGTGGTAGTCGGCCATCAAATCTAACTTGGAGAAGAAAACCGTGTCATGTAACTCCACGATCAGCTCTTCAATGACCGGAATCGGAAATTTATTTTTGATAGTGTCGTTGTTGAGTTGTCTATAGTCAACACATAAGCGCAACGTTCCGTCACTCTTCTTCACCAACACCACTGGGGACGCGTAGGGGTTGTTGCTGTTCCTAATCATTCCGGCGGTAAGTAATTCGTCCACCATCTTCTCAATGACTGCTTTTTGTATGGGAGGGTAACGATAGGGTCGTAGATTAACTGGTGTTGCCCCTTCTTTCATTGGAATCTGGTGCTCGTGGTGGCGGTTTGGGGGCAGCCCGCACGGTTCGCCAAACAGGTCCTGGAATTTTTCCAGCAAGAGGCCTGTAACTGGAGCTGCTCCTGCTCGGTGAGGGGCTGATTTACGGCAGCAGGATGGATGTGAGGTTCCCAAGCATGCTTACCTCCTGACAGTTGACATCCTCGACGATCTCGTCTTCTTCCGATGAGCGCACCGCAACTTGGCATAGTGTTAACATGTTAAGTTGCCCCCCTATTAATCAACTTTTGCGACTTCTGCGGGTGCAGCCACGAACTGGTGGGCTGTTGAGATCCTCGCAAGGATATTTTCCGCCCTTGGGCGACGAACTCCATCTTCAAATTCTGAAAATCCCACTGAACTACTCCAAAGGTGACCAGCCATTGAACCCCTAAACCATCTCACACCCTCCGAAGGGTAATATCAACATATCGGAGGTGAAAATGACGCCTTGCATCTTCCATTTGAAATCCCAGGCCTTGTAGGAACTTGTTATTGTCTTGTTGTTTGCTACTGCCACTTCGAAACTGGGAATAGATGTCAACTCGCACTGCAACCGCTTGGCCGAATCCAAGTCTAAAAAATTGTGCGTACTACCGGAATCGATCAATACATAGATTGGTTGGCCTTGGTACGATGTTGTGACCCACATCATTTGAAAAGGTGTTGTCCCATCCAAGGCGTGGACTAAGACGTGTGGTGTCAACTCTTCCTCCTGGTCCTCCGTCAGGGTGAGATCTTCTATTTGTGGAGTGTCTCCTCCCATATCATCCTCCTCGGTCCTGTCGGGAACAAGTTCTAATGCGTACGATTGGCGGCGTTCCAAACAACGATGCCCGGGTGTGAATTTCTTGTCGCACCAGAAACATAACCCTTTGTTGCGCCGTTCGTCCATCTCCGTTGACGAGAGCCGCTTTCCTCCCTGCCAAGATGGGCCTCTCGTCGGGCCTGACTCGGATGGTGTAACTGGAGCCGAGGTCGCCACCGTATGTCTGGGTGTGGAGCGTCTGTTGCCGTCCCTGGTAAACTGCTCCCATGCACCGGAAGTGTGACGCCGAGTGTTACACAATAGTGTTTTCTCCTGCAACCGGGCGAGTGAGAAGACCTCCTGAAGGGACTTGGGGTGGAACATGCGGACGGGGTATTCAATTTCTCCCTTCAGCCCCGCCAAGCACAAACTGATTGCATGCTCCTCTGGGATGACCACCCGATGGAGGAGAAGATCAAATTTCTCCAAGTAATTCTGTACCGAGCCTTTCTGTCGCAGGTTCTTCATTTCACTGAGAGGATCGTCGACCAACATAGAACTGAAACGGCCGTGGAGTGCCTTACAATACTCCTTCCATGACGGCCACTGGCGGGTTAGGCGGTTTTTCATGAACCCTTGATGCCAATATAAGGCCTTGTCTTCCATGTCCACGGAGGCGATTCACACTTTCATATCCTCCAGAGTTTCATCTACCTCGAAGAATTGATCACACATGTAAATCCAATCGATAACCCCCTCGCCAAAGAAACGTGGGAAGTCGATGCGGGGGAAGCGAGTGGCGGCATGGTGCGGGTTGGACGCCCGGTGCCGACCTGCGGGTGGTGTAAAGGAAGCGCCGACCCCGCTTGATTTATCAGCTTTGAGAACCGATAGGATTTCCCGGACCTTGTCGAAGGTGCGGCTCTGCTGCTCCGCTAGGGCTTTGAGGTGTTGGGCGAGGGTGTCGTGGCTCTGCCGGAGGGCGTCCAGATCAGTCGGAATCTCCTTCGAACGCGTGGCATCCGACACCGGCATGGTGGCGGCAGGATCGTATTGGCTATGATACCTTGATACAACTTCGTTCTTCTCATAGCAACAGCGATCACCAAGAACAACACAAGGTCACCAAACACCAGAGTTACTTATATTACCTGGAACAGAACACAGCAGGAATTAGGGAGATACAAACTAAGATCCGCCTAAGGAAGAAAACTTCCTGGACAGTGGATCAACTGGGAAGAGGGAACACCGTTCTTCGCACAACCCGACAACTAGTTCAAGCATAAAACAAAGCATTCATAACCCTAAAACACATAACTATAAATACTCCCACCGGGAGTTACGAAAATAACCAAACTGCCCCTCCCGTTCAAAACACTGAACCTGCCAAGATTGGGTGGCATCAGTCATAATGTCTGACACTTGTTCTACAGCTGGTACATGTCGTAAAATCAACATCCGAGTTTGAACTTTTCTCAGACAAAATGACAATCAAATTCAATGTATCTCGTAAGCTCATGAAATACAAAATTCTTGGTGATGTGGATAGCAACTTGATTATCGCATAAAAGAACTGTTGGAAAAGGAAGTTTGACGCCCAAATCATAAAGAAGACTCTCTAGCCATGTGAGTTCAGAAACAACAGAAGTCTGTTAAGCACTAACTAGGGGAAGAACTAAGAGAAGAGAAAGTAGAGAGAAAGTAGAGAGGAATTAGGGTTAGGGTTGGGAGAGAAGAGAAAATAACCTGAATAATCCTTGCATAGCCTCCAAAAGAGAGGGGTCCGGGTATTTATACCCCCGGACCCAAGACCGGCCAGCCAAGGGGGCCGGCCGGCCCCAATGGGGCTGAACCCGGCGTGGTTCAGCCCCCCCGAGCCCATATATTCAAGAGGAGGGGGCTGAACCCATTGGTTCAGCCCCAATATTGTCATGCCCGTGCCGTTGCCGCCGTTTGTAATGTTGTCCGAATAATCTAGCCTCGTCCGGGAGCGTAACATTCCCTGCCCCATCAAAAGTCAGCTTGTCCCCAAGGTGATAGTCAGGGTAAAGCTCCCGGAACTCCAATAAATCAACCCAAGTATTATGCTCCGCGGAGAGATCCTTCCACTTGACTAACAACTCTGGACAGTACGCCGTGCCACGGCGTTTCCATTTGATCAAGAGAACATCCTCCGGGATTGGGCGAAGCTCGCCCCCACTAGTAGCCTCGGGCAAAACGGGAAAAACCGGAACAGCAGCCCCCAACTTCCGCTTCAATAAGGAGACATGAAAGGTAGGATGAATCCGGGAGCTCGCCGGTAAGGCCAAGGTATACGCCACCGGACCGACGCGACGCGTGATCCGAAATGGTCCATAGTAACGGGGTGCCAGTTTCTGATTAGTCCGCTGGGCCACCGACAAGTGGCGATAAGGACGAAGTTTGAGGAAAACCTCATCCCCCACCTGGAACTCTCGCTCGGTGCGATGACGATCTGCCTGAACCTTCATACGATCCTGTGCCGCCCGAAGGTTCTCCCGCAAGGTGGCGAGGGTCCGATCACGATCACGAAGAGCCCGATCCACTGCTGCAACTGCGGTACTGCCGGGCTCATAACTGCTCAAGGAAAGAGGTGGCCGCCCATAGACGACCTCAAAAGGCGTGAGTTTACTAGCCGAGTGATAAGAAGTGTTGAAGCAGTACTCCGCCCAAGGTAACCAGCTAGTCCAGGTCCGCGGCTCATCCATGACAAAGCAGCGAAGGTAAGTCTCGACGCCCCGATTTAATACCTCTGTCTGGCCGTCGGTCTGGGGATGGTGGGCCGTGCTGAAACGTAAGGACGTCCCCTGCAAGCGGAAGAGCTCTGTCCAAAATCGGCCAACAAAGGTAGGATCCCGATCGGAAATGATCGCCCGGGGAACCCCATGCAACCGAACAATCTCCCGCACAAATAAGGCCGCCACCGACTCCGCTGTGTAGGGATGGCTCAGAGCAAGGAAGTGCCCATACTTGGACAACTTGTCCACCACTACCAATATCACTGTTTTACCCTTCGACTTGGGCAGCCCGTCGATTAAGTCCATAGAAACCGTATCCCAGATCTGATGCGGAATCTCCAAGGGAGTGAGTAGGCCAGCCGGAGAAGTAGTCTCATATTTCTGCCATTGGAACACCTCACACGTCTGCACAAACTCCTGAATGTCACGGCGCATCCCCTTCCAACACACGTTGGCCCGAGCCCGCTGAAGGGTGCGAAGAACGCCCGCGTGACCGCCGGTCGGCGAAGAGTGAAACTCATGCATCATCACCGTGCGCCAAGCTGATTGAGCAGGAATGACCACGCGCCCCTGATGGTACAGCCGATCATTCTGTAAATGATAACCTGGGGCTACCTCATGACCTTGCCGCAGGTCCTCCACAATGGCCCGTAACTCGGGATCGTGCTGCACCGCGTCCTGAATCTCATCCATCGAATCCAATTGAGGCCCGGAAATGTGTGCCAAGGCCCCCTCGGGTAAGCGAGACAGGGCGTCAGCCACCCGATTGTCCTTCCCGGGTCGATACTCGATCGCATAATCATATCTCAACAACTTGGTGACCCACTTTTGTTGCAGGGGGGAAGAAATCCGCTACTCCAAAAAATGCTTCAAGCTCCGATGATCGGTCTGTATCGTAAAGCGACGCCCAAGTAGGTAGGGCCGCCATAGGGCCACCGCATGAATAACCGCCAGTATCTCCTTTTCATACACTGAGAGTCCCAGAGTTCGGGGAGCCAAAGCCTTACTGTAGAAGGCGATCGATCGCCCCTCCTGCATCAAGACCGCCCCCACACCCACGCCAGAAGCATCTGTCTCTACCACGAACTGTTTGGTGAAATCCGGAAGTGCCAGCACTGGAGTCGTCGTCATAGCCCGCTTGAGCGCCTGGAAGGCGGTCTCTGCCTCAGCGTGCCACTCGAAAGCATCCTTTTGTAGCAGCTGTGTAAGCGGCCTAGCAATCTTCCCATAGTCCCGTACAAAGCGCCGGTAGTAACCAGTGAGGCCTAAGAACCCCCGCAGTGCCCGAATGGTCAGAGGTCGTGGCCAAGAAAGCATACTCTCGATCTTCCGTGGGTCGGCCTTCACCCCGTCAACGGAAACTAGATGCCCCAAGTACTCCACCTCAGGTTGTCCAAAAGAACACTTGGACCGCTTAGCATATAGCTGATGTTGCCGGAGAGTAGAGAAGACCTGAGCCACATGACGTAGATGATCCTCCCAAGTAGCACTGTAGATCAGAATGTCGTCAAAAAAGATCAAGACGAAGCATCGCAGGAATGAGGGAAAAATCTCATTCATATTGGCCTGGAAAGTAGATGCCCCCCCCCCCGTCAATCCATTGGCCATCACGAAGAACTCATAGTGACCGTCATGAGTCCTGAAGGCCGTCTTATGCACATCCTCCTCCTTCATCAGAATCTGGTAGTAGCCTGACCGCAGATCCAGCTTCGTGAACAGGGTCGCCCCATGCAACTCATCCAGCAGCTCCTCTATCACGGGAATCGGAAACTTGTCTTTCACAGTAACACTGTTCAAGGCACGGTAGTCCACGCAAAAACGCCAAGATCGGTCTTTTTTCTTAACCAGAATAATCGGTGCGGAGAAAGAACTGGTACTAGGCCGTATGATACCTGCATCAAGCATCTCTTTCACACTGCGCTCAATCTCTGCCTTCTGGATGTAGGGGTACCTATACGGACGGATGTTGGGCGGTTCCGCCCCAGTCTGTAACACAATCTGATGATCACGGAAACGTGACGGTGGAAGTGTACTCGGCTCCTGGAAGATGTCATCATACTCCTCTACTAGCGCCCGCAACTGGTCCGGAACCTATGTCGATCCTTCCTCGTCCGACCGCACCCCCAACAGAATCGCCATCAAACTACTGGATTCCTCAAGCTGCTGCAAACTGCGAAGGGAGATCTCCTTAACCGGAGAAGATCTGAGCCCCGTCAAAAAGAACTGTCGCCCGCCTTGCCTGAACTCCATCGCCATCTGATCCCAATCAAAAGTAACCCGCCGCAACTGCTATAACCACTGCACTCCCAGTACCATATCTGAGCCCCGGATCGGTAAGAGGTAGACATCCGTGCACCCCACATACTCCTGCATCCGAAGCTCTATCGCCTTCAACACTCCTTGGCATTGTAACTTGCTACCATCCGCAACCATGACCTGAAACGCTGCGCCCGTGTCGATTCCCTGCCCCACCCTCCTTGCTACATCAGGGTGAATAAAGTTGTGAGTACTCCCACTGTCTACCAGAATCGTCACCCTCTCTCGCCGAATCCGTCCAGCCAACCGCATCGTAAGCGAAGGGGGATTGCATCCCTCCATGGCATGTAGGGAGACGCCCAACTCCGTCAAGTCTAGGTCTCCCCCAGACTCCAATTCCTCCTCCGGGAACACGTCCTCCTCGAGCTGCTCCTCCTGGTGCAACATAAAAACCTGTACCTTCTGGCACTTGTGACCCGGCACGAACTTCTCATCACAATTAAAGCATAAGCCTTTCTCCTTCCGAGCCGCCAACTCGCTCCAAGACAACCGAGTCACCGTTGGCTTGGTACCCGTGGGTGGCTCCCGTCGTGCTGACGTCGCAGAGCCCAAAGCCGATCTACTCGTGATACGCGCCCGCTGCCTGTTGAACCTCTCCTCCTGGATACGTGCCAACGTAATGGCATGGTTCAAGGAACGAGGCATGAGTGCCTGCACCTCATCCCGAATATGCTCCTTAAGACCAGATATGAAACAGCTGTAGAGCGTCCTTTCCGGCCACTGCACCCGATTTGCCAACTTCTCGAACTCAGTACGATACTCCATAACCGACCCTTTTTGACGAAGCTTCTGAAGGAGGGCCTCAAAGTTCTCATACTCCAGTGGACCAAACCGGGTCGTAAATCCATCCACGAACTCCCCCCAAGGCACGTACTCCCGTCCCCGCAGGAACCACTGTGTCCATTGGAAGGCATCGTCCTTCAGATGGAAGGACGCTAGCTGCACCCATTGCCCTTCAGGCACCTCCTGGTACTGGAAGAATAATTCAGCCTTGTGAATCCATTCCAAGGCGTCGCCGCCCTCGAACTCTGGAAAGTACATGCGCGTTAGTCCGGGGGTCAACCGTTGTGTTCCTGGACCTCCGTCCCTCCTTGCGTGCTCCCCATGCTCACGTGCGGCTGTCCCGCTCCCCAAGGCGGAGGCTGCGGCTGGCCGCCCCACCCAGGGCCAAATCTGACCCCCCCCCCCCCCCCCCCCCGTGGCCCAAACCCGCGTGGAGGAGGAAGGCCCCCCCCTTTGCTGTCCCGCCATGTCGGGTGGCCGCCGGAGCCCCAAAAGCTCCTCCCCGCCTCGGCGCCACTCTTCCGGGCCCGATCCCAGTCCGCCGAAGGCCGCTGCAGCGGATCCGGGCGGAAACAGCCCCGTCGGACCCCCATACCCTGCTGCCGAGCTCGCAGGCAGCCCGTATGACGCCGATCCTGCACCCCCTGTCCATCCATGCCACGCCGCGCCGGCCGGAGCCCCTCCCGAAGGCCGCACGCCCGCGACCCCTTCCGCAGGCCGCGCGGAGGCCGAGCCCGCTGGGTCAGCTCCCGATCCGGCCGAATCGTCGCTGGCCGGGCCTTTCCCCTTCAGTAGAATCTTCAACTCCTCCAACCGGGTCTCTAAACGCCCTTCCAAAGCCGTCATCGAATCGGTGAGGCCAACAACATTCTCCTCTAGGGTTTCAATCCGCGAGGATTCCTCTTGATTGCGAGTATTCACCATTGCGAGAATCGAAGCCTCTGATACCAAATGTTAAGCACTAACTAGGGGAAGAACTAAGAGAAGAGAAAGTAGAGAGAAAGTAGAGAGGAATTAGGGTTAGGGTTGTGAGAGAAGAGAAAATAATCTGAATAATCCTTGCATAGCCTCCAAAAGAGAGGGGTCCGGGTATTTATACCCCCGGACCCAAGACCGGCCAGCCAAGGGGGCCGGCCGGCCCCAATGGGGCTGAACCCGGCGTGGTTCAGCCCCCCCGAGCCCATATATTCAAGAGGAGGGGGTTGAACCCATTGGTTCAGCCCCAATATTGCCATGCCCGTGCCGTTGCCGCCGTTTGTAATGTTGTCCGAATAATCTAGCCTCGTCCGGGGGCGTAACAAAGTCATTGAGTGATACTCAGTCTCAACAGAGGAGCGTACAATGACAATTTGCTTGCTTTGCCAGGTGACCAGATGTTCACCAAAATATGTGCAAAATCCACTCATAGAGCGGCGATCATCGAGAAAGATGACATAATCAACGTCGAAGTAGACAACGAGAGAATGAGAAGAAGAAGGTTGTTACACACCTTGTCCAGGGGCATTCTTCAGATACCTGAGAACACATGTCGCGGCCTGGAAATGAGAGTTCTGAAGGGCATGCATAAAACAGTCGAGAACTCCGACAACAAATGATATATCCGGTCTGTTGACAGTGAGATAAATGAGTTTGACAAGCAAACGGCGATAATACTCTGGATTTTGAAGAAGTAAATCAGTGTCGGAGGCATGAACGCATAATTTGTAATTGGCGTCCATAAGTGGGTCAGTAGGCTTACATCCCGAATAGCCAACATCACGAAGAAGATCGAGGCAATTGTTATGGGCCTAACTCGGAGGTGGCCGGAGGTGGAGATGATGATGGCAGAGGATATCGTGGAGCCGGAACCGCGGCTGTCTAGGCGGGGTTGCTCGTTGGAGGAGAGAGCCACCAATATCTCACAACAAGGGACAAGGAAACTAAAACTTCATTTCATATCCATCAACATACAATACCCATGCTTTTATATAGGCTACAACATATAAGAAGACAAAACACTAATGATGACACCTAATACTAGACTCGGGGCACGAGGCTCCTACATAATGATAACAACTAGACACCTCGATAATAGAAATAATTATAATAATACGTGACACGTAACATCTCATCCGCCCTTGAAATCGAGATTGCCCTCAAGCTCGAACTCCACGTGGGGACCGGAGCATCTGGCAGCTTGATCTCCCGCCAGAACAATGCATGATATCGCGTAGCGACGACAGTAGCATCGGTGAGTAGCGGTGGCGCCGTTGGAAAGACGAGCGGCGGAAGTAATGGCTTCGGCAAGGTCGGTGGAGCAGTGAGGAGCAGCAGCAACAAGTAAGTCGGGGAGGCGACGACCGACAGAAGGAACGAATCTGTAGACCGTGAAGTGACCGTCGGGGTCGGCGGAGCATGTGTTGGCGAAAAGGCGGCCATGATGTCTGACGAAGGTGGCCCAAGGTGGGGTGGCACCACCACAGCAGGTGATGGTGGAAGGGAAATTACCGCTAAGAGCGGTGGCACGACAGCGGCCAACACAAATGGCGATTGTACAACGAGAGGCGGTGATGGAAGCGGCATGTACACAGGCTGCGACAGAAAGACGGCAGTCGGATTCTTAATGTGGTGGAGTGCTTCGGCATTCCGAGGGCAGGCGTCCATGGAGGTCATGATCTCTCGGAGCATCGATTGGATGGCGGTCGCGCCCACGGCAGTTAGCTTGGTGTTCTCCATAATAACACTTGATGACTCAATTAATTCAATTAAGAGTTAATAAAAGACAAAAATGAAGTTATTAATAATTAATCAAAAATTGATTAATCAATTAAAATAATTGCATTAATGGATTGTGGGGCTCAATAAAAAGCTGTGTCGAGACAAATAAAAACAGTTACAAAATGAAAGTTGCGGGCAGCAGAATAAGCAAATAAAGGAGATCTTGATGTGGCGGGATTAATAGAAAATGCAAGCCGGGTGGAAGAAATTAATAGGCAGTGGAGGGGTAAAGAAGAGGATGTGACCCTTTTTTTTAAATAAAACACAGCCCTACTTTGGAAAGGTGCGGGTAGAAAATTTAATAGGTATGGAGTAATGAAAATGATTTAGAAATTAAGTAGCCCGAGAGAACTGCTGTGTTGGGGCTCGAGGAGTGCAGGTAGCGGCGGAACTGGAGTGCGGCTCGAGAGAGCAGGGTTCGCCGGGGTTGGTCTCTGGTGTCGATGGAGAGGCGCGCTTGATGTAGGGGCCGGCGACGAGATCAATCGGAAATAGGAACAGCAGTGAAGGTGCGTTCCAGGAAGCCGACGTGTGCAGCTGTAGCGGAAGCCGGAGTTGCGCAGGGAGGAGCCATCGAAATCTGTTGGGCTCTGCCTGCGCAGGTTCGAATCCTGTTGTCGACAGAGAAGCTGGTGTGCGCTGGGGCTGGACCGGCGGCGGCGGGTTGCAGTTTACGATTGGCGGTGTCGAGCAGGGGAGGCAGTGGAGGGACGGATCGGCGGACTTGGAAGGTGCGGGGAAATGAGGTACAGTGGTTGAATCAGCGGACAAGATGATCCCACGAGGATGGCGTGCAATGGAGAAGGGCAAGCAGCGGAAGGACCGAGCCGAGGAAGGAAAGCCTCTGATACCAAGTTGTTATGGGCCTAACTCGGACGTGGTCGGAGGTGGTCGGAGGTGGAGATGATGATGGTGGAGGATACCGTAGAGCCGGAACCGCGGCTGCCTAAGCGGGGTTGCTCGTTGGAGGAGAGAGCCACCAATATCTCACAACAAGGGACACGGAAACTAGAACTTCATTTCATATCCATCAACATACAATACTCATGTCTTTAAATACGCTACAATATATAAGAAGACAAAACACTAATGATGACACCTAATACTAGACTCGGGGCACGAGGCTCCTACATAATGATAACAACTAGACACCTCGATAATAGAGATAATTATAATGATACGCGACACGTAATAGCAATATTTTCGTTGAGATAAGACTAGGTCATCAGGACGACGAGCAACCTCGATACCCAAGAAGTATTAGAGAGGACCAAAATCTTTAGTATGAAACTGTGAGGCTAAATGTTTTTGACCAAATTGATGTCGGGGAAGTCATCCCCATGTTAGAAGAATGTCATCAATATAGACAAGAACCACTATACATGTTGGATGACGACGAATAAACAAGGAGAAGTCGGCAGAGCTCCGAGTAAAACCAATATTACGAACAACTCGACTGAATTTGTCAAACCATGTTTGTGGGGACTGCTTGAGACCGTAAAGAGATTTCTTGAGGTGACACACCAGAGACTTCCCTGTGGTCTCATATTCAGAATGTTGTTGCATGTACACTGTTTCCATAAAATCGTCATTCAGAAAGACATTCTTTAATGTCGAGTTGGAGTAATGGCTAATGTCGATGGACTGCTAGAGAAATTACTACTCGGACAGTATTGAGCTTGTCAACAGGAGATGTCGTCTCTTCATAATCAAAGTCATATTGTTGAGTGAAGCTACTAGCAACAAGACGAGCTTTGAGGCACTCAATTGTTCCATTATAGTGATGCTTGACAGGTAAAAACTCATTTACAGCCAACCAGAAAGTGACTAGGAGGAAGGGGAAAAAAAACTCATGTGTGATTGGCCCATAGAGCTGTCATTTCTTCATTCAATACCGCTCGCCACCCCTGGATGCTAAAGAGCCTCCTGCACAGAAAACAGGGTGGAAACAGAGGACAAAGATGATGCAAACATGTGTAGAGAAGAAGAGAGGCGGTGCAAGGATGCATAATTAGAGGGTGAGTAGTAAAAGAAATTATATCCTAGGAGGGAGACGTAGGCGGATCAATGGTCCGCGAGCAACATCAGTAGACAGTAACAGTCGCGCGACATTAGACTGAGGACGACGACGAGTGTAAACTTATAGAGGAGGTGGGAGGAGGTGTAGGGGGTAAGGTAGGAGAGGGGGTACGGGAGGAGATGTAGGAAGCAAGGGAGGAGAAGTGTGAGTGGGAACAATCGGTCATGGGAGAGCATTGGGAAAGAAAGCAGGAGTAGATGCTGAGTAGAACGATTGATCCCCAAAGAAGGTAATTTCCACAGAGGTGATTGTATTCCCAGTAGTAAGAGAATAACACATCATTTCTATGTACAAAGTACCCAACGAAGATGTACTTGGTAGCACAAGGGGCCAATTTATTAGCAGGAGATCCGAGATGATGAGTAAAACAAAATGGATACTCGCAGGCATTATCAGTGAGAATAATTTTAATGGTGCTTGAGAATTGAGTATGAGTTACAATGATGGAGCAGAAGCACTTCAACAATTCATAGCGATCATGTGGAAATTATAACCAGGTGACGTGAGAATGATCATCAATAAAGGTCAGAAAATACTGAAAGCTAAATAAACTAGCATTTTTATACGGACCCCAAATATCCGAGTAAACCAAGTCAAAGGGAGCGGAGCTCCGAGAGCAACTAGGGGGGAAGTGGATCGATGTTGCTTGTTGTAAACACAAGTTCCACATTGAAACACAGTAAACTGAAAATAAGGAAGAGTTTTTTGTAGGATAGGAAAAGGAGCATGACCAAGCCGACGATGTCAGTCAACAGAAGTAACTGATGATAACACAGAGGTGGGAATGCCCAAAGTGTAGAGCCCATTTGGCAGTTGAGCGGTACTAATGACAAGCCACGTCCGTCGATTCTGCACCACAAAGGAAGACGGGGTAAAAGTAATGGAACAGTCACACTCTTGAGTAAGACGACTGACAGAGAGAAGATTAAAGGTAAAGTCAGAGACATGAACAAAACGTAAAAAAAGTGAGGGAGTCACAACAAGATCCCCATATCCATAGACAGGGGTGGTAGCGTCATTGGCAGCAATTGCGATAAATTTGGGAGCATGGGCATCCATGTAGCGAGAGGTCTTTTGTGGAGAAAGGTGATTGGTGGCTCTGGAGTCCATAATCCAAGAGGAGCCAAGACGGCAAGACGTGAGGCTGGCATGGAAGGAAGAGGCCACAGGGCCAGTTGGGCGGCTAAGCAGCTCCCGCAGTTGCTTAATTTCATCCTGCAAGATCCCAGGAACTATGGGAGGAAGATTAATCTGCAGAGCGGGGAAGCAAATTTGGAGTCCCCATTTTGAGCAGCGGGAACTAAACACAAATAGTTGTGACTAGAAGTAGCAGAGGAGGGACAAGCCCGTAGAATCAGGGGAAGAGCACAACGAGCCTGCGAGAAGGCGAACACGAGTATGGGCAGCAGAGAAGTGACCAGAGTCAAGCCGCGAGACCAAGGAGCTCGACACACCACGCGAACATAGTGGACAAGCACTGGTTCAACAGACAGGAGCAGTGCGCATTCAGGCGCAGGTTGACGGACCAGCGAGTTCAATCAGGAAGCCGGGTCATCACAGGAGGAAAGGTTGCAAAAGTTGTAGTTGCGGACTGCGGAGTTCATAGAGAAGGAGCACGGACGATGAGGTTGCAGGCTGACACACCGCAATGGTCGTAGTGATCGCAACCAAGCTTGGAAGCGATCACGCCAAGTATGCAGACACGTTGAGGATGTGGTCACACCGAGGAATTGAGCAGGAGCTTGGCAGAGGCGAGCAACAGTGGCCAAGAACTTCGCGAATGGGAGAACTCGCGGGAAAGAGATCACGGCCACCCTGAGGTTGCGACCACGCCGAGGAGCTGAGCGAAAATTTGACAGATGAGGGACCGAGCTCTGTTGGACAGAAGCAGTGGTTATAAATGCGGACAGGAACTTGGTAACAACCAGAGGCATGTGGGAGAACCAGCGAGCACAGAAGAAGCGAACGCAGAGTTCGTAGAAGTAATCAAAGGGAGCGGGAAAAGCGGGCACAGTGCTCGCAGATGAGGCAGACACTAAGTTCGCAGAAGTAGCGATGGGAGCAGGAAAGGAGGACGCGGTGCTCGCTCTCTCAATCGAACAAGGAAGCGGGAGCAGGAAGCGAGATCATAGAACATTATCGGCGGGCAAAAGGGGGAGGTGGTGGGTACAAGAGAACAGCTTGAAATCCTATAAAAAGGAACCAACGAGAGCTGACAACGGAGGGGATCACACGAGAACCAGGCAGGTCTCGAAGAAAGGAGAAGCGGTTAGACAAGGAGACCGCGAGAAAAAAATTGACTCTGCAAGGGCTCAGGCCAAGAGCTACACCGAACCACAAACGAACGAGGAATTAAGATTTTCTTCGCTCTAACCATGTTAAAAGAGAAGAACAACAACACTCAAGCCTTTATCCCACTATAGTGGGGTCGGCTATATGGATCCTTAGTCTCCATTGTGTCCTATCTTTTGTCATAAACTCACTAATGCCTAAGTACATCATGTCTTTCCTTATAGTTTCATTCCAACTCTTTATTGGTTTATCCCTCCCCCGTTTAAAATGTCTAGCGATTAAACTCTCACAACACCTAACAGGGTGCCTCCAATGGTCTCCTTTGTACGTGTCCAAACCATCTTAGTTGAGCTTCTTGCATCTCCTCTGCAATTGGAGCTACTCTAGCCTTATCCCTGATACATTCATTCCTAATTTTATAAAGGCTCATGTGTCCACACATCCACCTAAGCACTCATCTCCGCAACTCCCATTTTTTGCTCATGTACACAATTCATTGCTCAACACTGAGAACCATAGAGCATCGCTTGTCTAATTGCAATACGGTAAAACTTGCCTTTAATGCTAAAGAGAAGAAATTAAATATAATTTCTGCATGGTTTCATTATTTCCATGTACAATTACACCCTATAAATAGAGAGACAAACTACAAAAAAATCCTAATACACAATGTGAGACTAATAAACAAAGAAGACAAAATGGGCCTTAACATAGGCTAAATACACTGAACAAGAATAATGACTATTTCATGGGCTTTGATTTTTCATTCTTCAACACATGAAAACTTCAATTTAGCTTCTCATTGCTTCGAATGATCAGCTAAATGAATGTAGGTTATATATTAGAGGTTATGAAGTCCGGCTAACAAATGAAAACCAGCACAAGTAGAATAGTTTTTTTTGTTTTTGCTTAACCCAACTTGAGTGTTGCTGACACAAAACGGTCGTAAATGACGGGGGATAATGAGTGAATCTTAAATGCAACCATACGAATCCGATGACTTGTACTTGCAATACTCTTGATTTATAAAAGCAAACACATAAAAACCACAATAGAAGAAAGCTTCACGAAAATGAAGAACGCACGAAGTAGTATTAATGTGATAGTGATGGAATATCAAACAAACAAGTAAATGAATGTCACACTAGTCACAATAGGTAGAAACAAAATTTACAAAGAAATATAAAGCAGAGTAGGAGAACAATCACTAATTGAACATAAAATTAATGACGCCCAACTGAGAAACTTACACAACTAAGAAAAAGAGGGCTTGGTGGATCTCCGGTGAGTCTCCGGTCGCTGGGATGACAAAGGTGGACTGTTTCTGGGCTTCTCAAGGATATTCAGAGGGCAGGATGGGGATGTTTGCGTGCCGGACAGAGGTTTCAGAGAGCTGTTTGAGTGCTGAACTGATTATCCTGGGCAGGAAAATGGTGCGGGGAGGCTGGATATGCGGTTCCGGGAGCTGGCTGGGAATTCTGGAGGTCGGGGAATGCTGAGGAGCAGGGAATCGGCCGTCACGGAAGTAATTCCGGCACCTAGATGTAATGTTGCCCCTTCCCTGTACCAATGCAGGCGGAAATCATGGGCTTTGGAGCAGGAAAACTGCTGGCTGGGGGATATTATAGCAGCTAGAGGCAGTGCTGCCCCTTCCCGGATAGTTCTGAGCATTGGTTTGTGGGGTGGAGGGTTGCAATGGGCAGTCCGCTGATGGAGGAAGGATGTGGGGTGGTTTGGGTAGGGAGAAAGTGGCTCCACATGAGAAGAAATGGGGGCTGCTGAATGGGGAAGTGGGGGCTTGGTTAGGAGAGGGGGAGGAGTGGGAAAGTGTCTCAGTTTGGAAAAAAAGGTGGAGTTGGAAGTGGGGTGGCCGGGTGCTGTAAGGGGGTGGGTAGTGGCATGGTTGTGGGCTGAAAGGTGGTTCAACGGGAGAATTGGTGATTAGGAGTAATTTTAGGATAGTGGTGAGTTATGGAGGTAGTGGGGGTAGTGGAGGTAGTTAAGTTAGTAATGGGTTAGTGGAGTGGTGGTTGACCGTTGGTGGTAGTGTCTAGAGGTGTTTTCCGGCGATCTCCGAAAAACTAAAAACGAAGTAAACTTGAAGGATGATAGTGGAGGTTCGCCGAAGGTTGTTGGGGAATATTTTCCGGTGATCGTCGGAGACCGAAAATTGGGGGGATTTGGAAAGGGAAGGGGGGATGTTATTGAAGTTATGGGCAGGGGAATGTTGGGTCCGGTGGTTGGAGACGTGATTTTGTGCTATGTTGCACCGACACGACACGCGACACTACAATTCTCAAAAAATACCATATTCCGACACGATGGGACACGTATATTAAATATTTATTTTTTTATAGCAATCTCATAATCTAAATGTTCCCGTTGACCCATGTTAAATGCATTCTCAAGAAAATCTTTTTTCCCACTTTTAATCTTCCTTTTTCTAGAGAAAATATTCACCCCACCAGTAGATCCACCTTCACTACTTGAAATGCTAGAAGGGGACAAAGGCACTTTTTTAAGAGCAAGACTCTATTCTAGCATTCACCTCTTCTTTGAGTTTTTCTATTTGAAATAGATCACTTCTTGAGACTTTTACACACTTTCCATTTCCTTTTTACACCAATCATTAATAAATGTGCTCACACTCTTGTATATAAACTTATAAAACATTTTTCACAAGAATTGCACTTTCAAGACAAATTGTCTCCCGCCTCACTATGAGTAGCTTATTGACAAACCTCCATAATGGTTTACTTGGATCATCATCAATAGATATAGACTCTTGTGAAAAACTATTACTACCCTTGCTTGAAGACATTCTATAAAATAAAAAGTAATAATAGCCACACAGTCTAATAATAGAACCACCACCAAAACAACAATAAGAATAATTAGAAAAACAACAAATAAATAAATTACAGAGCGTCAGAGCCTGGAGCATTTTGAAGTGTCGATGCTTCATAGATTTTGTGGCTGTCGGCTGAAGGTGGAGGGAGGGGATAGGGGTTGCAGTCAGCTGGAGGTGGTGGTTGGATTGTAGTGGCCGATAGTGGTTTGAGGAAGATGGATGTGGGAGGGGGTTGGTTGTATGGAGATGTGGGAGGAGATGGGGAGGGGGTTGGCCAGCCAAGTAGAGAGGGAAGGGGAGGGATAATTTCAAGCTTCGCATCTGGATTTCCGGCTTTGGAACTAGGTGATCAAAAGGAGTAATTTCTTTTTTTACTTCAACTTTCAATGCCTCTTATTAGAGCATTCTACCTCTATATATAGACCAGAAAGAAACAACGAACATTCATGATTCTCCATTCATTGTCTACCTCAAAACAAACAAAATTACAAAGTAAAATACAAAATATAAAGAAGGAAAAGTACTACGATCGGCGATCCACTCAAGATGAGCGGTCCCGATTGTTATTATGTTTGTGGTCGCCGGAAATAGACCCTAACAGGCTAAGTGACAAGATCCCCATCAGTTTCTCAAGGCTCAAATAAGAGTGACATTTTTGAACCTCCACCAATGCCATAATTTACTTTCCACATGTACAAAGGAATACATTTTTATTTTATTTTAATGCATGACTAAGGCAATCAATCATGTTTGTAACAGCACTGCTCTTATTCCTGTCCAGTTCGCATCACTACAGTGAACAACAAAGAGAAATCCAGGTGCGAAGCTTTTAAATGCTCCACCTGATGGAGTTACAAAACAAGATATTGTTAAAAAAAGCTAGAATAAATTTCTCAAGTGTTCCTTAAATATTTGTTATGGACTGACTCATTCACGGGTCTAATCCCGCCGGTCGAGCCCAAAACATGGGTCGCGGCCCAGCACACCCAACCTTTTTCCGCACGTGTTCTCAGTGCGACGGGTTGTTGAGGCGGGGGCTCGATCCCCCAACCTCCTTGATTAGTTTAATGTTCATGAGATACAGTCAAACATGAGTTATTGTTGTTCTTTACCCTCTACCAAAAAACCATATAAAGTAGCATGCTAGCCGTTGATTTCTTTAGTGTTTATTTGCATTTTTCTTCCATTCAGTGCACAACCCATGGCTAAGCAAAGAGATGGCAAAATTTCTGCAACTCAAACATAAATTGAGTTGGGCAATAGACCAATAAAACATTTTCCCACGAATGGATGGACCAAAATGTAAGTGCAGGACAAAATCAAATTAATACTGTTGTAAAATTAAATGCAAATTGTGTTAGAAGCGTGCGAGTCGGTGTTGATGAACTGACTACAATACATGACTCCATTGCCGAACAATGGTACAGAGCTAATATCTAACATGCATGCTTTCAAATTGTTCAAGTCGTTGTACATATATTTTCCTAGCGAAGCAATGGGAAATTTAAAAACATAATTATTGTAAATAATACTTTGAGATATCTTATCATTTCATAATTGTTTACCATATTCCAACATATAAATACATTTCAACAATATTTAGCATAAACACCTCGTCGTTGTTTTGGCAAACATTTCAAAAAAAAATCTCTATTCTAAAAAACTTTGCAAGCAAAAATCATCCAAATAGATCTCCATTTGTAACAACTAAATAGCTAAATTTGCAACCCTCAATTTACCACCGCTCTTTTTGCCGCTACCACTCTCCCAAACAAATCCTAAGACAAGCTCTGGCCATATGGATTTTAAATCATCACATAAAAATGATCATAGATTGAAGAAAATTGGTGTAATGGGACTATACCCAGGTAATTGCTCAGTATGGGTTGCTTGTTCTACGACGGATCGGTCGTTGGTAGAGGGAACTCAACAGGAACAGCCCTAGACGGTGGGGTCAAACTATAAAATTTGGGCTGAGATTTGGAGAGTTGTGAACTAATTAAATGTACGATTGGAGATGGGCTCAGAGGGCTATAAACTAACTGAATAAGGTCAGGAAATGGAACAGACCCAACTTGTGATTGTGGGTTGCCGGTGGTGATGTAAAATGCTGCTGGGATGGAATCTAAGTGAGAGGAGTGGATGGTAGACTGTTACGCCCCCGGACGAGACCCGGCTATTTGGCCGACAATACAGGCGGCGGCTGAGGCGTGACGGAGGCGACAACGGGACTGAACCAATTGGTTCAGCCCCCTTTTCATAAGTTTCGGCCCAAGGGGGGGCTGAACCAAGTTGGTTCAGCCCCCTTGACCGGCCGGTCTTGGGTCCGGGTATAAATATACCGGACCCCCTCATTGGATGATATGAAAAGTATTATTCAGGTATTTCCCCCTTCCCTCCTTCTTCAACCCTAATTTCTCAAGTCACCTTAGATTCCCTCTCTCTTCTCCTTCTCCTTCCTAACATTTGGTATCAGAGGTTATTTTCTCCACCATGGTAACCACTCGCACGCAAGAGGAAGTCGGCCGCTTGGAAACCTTAGAGGAAAATCTCGTAGGGTTGACGGATTCGGTGGCCGCAATCGAGGAAAACGTGAAAACTTCCACCCAAAGGCTCGAAAAACGGATCGACACCCGAATGGAAGAGATCATGGCATTTTTGGCACAAACTTTGAAGGGTAAGGCTATGATGGAGGAGGATCCGGGCGGATCTCCCGCTGCAGGACCCAATCCGCACCGGATCGCCCAGGCGGGCTCAGCAAGGGCTGCCGGCACCACGCAGGGGGCCGGATTGGGCACGGGGGGCATCGGCCGGGTCGGAGCAGGCGGGGGTGTCCCCGGCGGGGTCGGATCGGGCACGGCAGGCGGTCCTGGCTTCGAATCGGGCGTTGGAGGCGCCGTCGGGTTTGGATCGGGCGTGGGGGGCTCGGCAGGCTCGGATCTGGCGCAGGAGGTAGCGGAGGTGTCGGCGGGTCTGGAGGTGGCTCTGGCGGGATCGGATCGGCCGGATTTGGCTCCGGCGGGTACGACGCAGGCGGCGGCGGCCCCGGTGGGTTCGACACAGCCGGTTTCGGCAATTTGGGCGCTAGAGGGGGTGGGTGGCCGGTTCCCCCATATGGAGGAGGGGAGGCCCTGCTACCTCATCCAGCAAAAGGAGGCATGCAGTGGGGTGGTGCTCCGGTGGCGGGGCAGTTTCGTCGTGGCTTCCCGGGCGTGCCTTTTGAACACGAAGAACCAAGGAGACCGTCGGGATTTGGACAGGAGGCGGGGTGGCGAGTACAGGTCGGTCAGCAACCATACATGCCGCCGAAACTGACACACATGAATTTCCCTCGATATGTCGGAGGGGACGCCTTAGAATGGGTACAGAAGGCGGAGTTGTTTTTCAGCTATCAAGAGGTACCCGAGGTGCAGTGGGTGCAACTGGCGTCCTTCCACTTGGAGGACGATGCTTTTCAATGGACGCAGTGGTTCCTGCGGGGGCGAGATTATGTGCCATGGGCAGAGTTTGTTGATGGGTTTACCGCTCGGTTCGGGCCCCAGGAGTTTGAGAACTTTGAGGCTCTCTTGCAAAAATTACGTCATAAGGGCACCATAATGGAATACAGGACGGAGTTCGAAAAGTTGGCAAATAGGGTGCACTGGGAGGAGAGGACACTCCTCAGTTGTTTTGTCTCTGGGTTGAAGGACCACTTAAAAAATGAGGTTCAGGGGTACATGCCCCGCAGCTTGAATCACGCTATCAGTCTGGCCCGCATTCAGGAAGAGCGGTTCAACAGGCAGCGGTCCCGCACTACGGTGAGGCCCACTACTACTACACCGGCTATTGCCAGGAAGGCCCCGCCGGTAGCGGGACGGCCGACGGTGACACGGCTGTCCTGGAGCGAGTTACAAGCACGAAAGGAAAAAGGACTCTGTTTCAACTGTGATGAGAAGTTTACGGCAGGACACAAATGCCAGAAGGTCCAGGTCTTTATGTTACAACAGGAGGTGGAGGACGAGTTGAGTCGAGAGGAGCTGGATTTCAGAGGCGACTTGGACCTGACCGAGCTCGGGGTCTCTCTGCATGCCATGGAGGGGTGTAACCCCCCTCCGCTTATTATGCGGCTTGCGGGGCGGGTCCGACAGGAGAAGGTGACCATCCTTGTGGACAGCGGGAGTACGCACAATTTCATCCATCCGGATGTGGCACAGAAGGTTGGGCATTTGATTGACATTGGGGCTGCCTTCCAGGTCATGGTGGCCGATGGCAGCAAATTGCAGTGCCAGGGTGTACTGAAGGGAGTAGAGGTTCGGATGCAAGGGTATGTCGGACGCACAGATGTCTATCTTTTACCCATTCAGGGCTCGGACATGGTGCTGGGAGTTCAGTGGCTGCAGCTGTTGAGGAGGGTCACCTTCGATTGGGACCAGATGACAATGGAGTTCTTGCAAAGTGGGCAGCAGTTCTGTTTGCAGGGTCTCACTTCTTCGCCGGTCAAGGAAATTTCTCTACGCAGTCTCCAACAGCTCGAGGAGGCAAGAAGTTTGATGGCAGTACTTTTGGGGGTGTGGACGGATGAGGTAGAGTCAGTTGAGGTGCCTATGCAGATGCAGGCTTTGGGAGAGCAGTACACGGATATTTTCCAGGAGCCACGTACACTTCCGCCTTCACGGTTTCGGGATCATCAGATTGTACTCAAGACAGGGACGGAGCCTCCCAATATTCGACCCTACAGGTACCCGCACATGCAGAAGGCCGAGATTGAGCGCAGCGTACGAGAGATGCTCGATGCAGGCATCATAAGGCCGAGAACGAGTTCCTTCTCGGCTCTGATCATTCTCGTCAAAAAAAGGATGGGTCTTGGCAGTTTTGTGTAGATTACCGTGCCCTGAACAGTGCCACACTGAAGGATAAGTTTCCATTCCGTTGATTGAGGAGTTGTTAGACGAGTTACATGGGGCGACACGGTTCACCAAGCTTGATCAACGGTCTGGATATTATCAGATTCTCATGAAGGAGGAAGACATCCACAAGACAGCATTCAGGACTCATGACGGTCATTATGAATTCTTGGTGATGGCCAACGGGTTGACGGGTGGACCGTCCACCTTCCAGGCGAATATGAAAGAGATCTTCTGGGACCTTCTTCGTCACTTCGTGCTCATCTCTTCGATGATATCCTTATTTACAGTGCTACTTGGGAGGACCACTTGCGTCATGTTGACCTGATATTCTCCATTTTACGTCAGCACCAGTTGTATGCTAAGAGATTGAAGTGTTCGTTCGGTCAAGAGGAAGTGGAGTATCTGGGACACTTGGTCTCGGCCACAAGGGTGAAAGCCGATCCTCAGAAGATTGAGAGCATGGTCTCTTGGCCACGGCCCCAGACCCTTAGGGCTCTGCGGGGATTCTTGGGCCTTACTAGCTACTACCGGCGGTTCGTGCGTGATTACGAGAAGATTGTCAGGCCATTGACACAACTGTTACAGAATGACGCCTTTTATTGGCAGGATGAGGCTGAGATTGCTTTTCAGGCACTCAAGCGGGCTATGACGACGACTCCAGTCTTGGCACTCCCGGATTTCACCAAGGAGTTCGTCGTGGAGACGGACGCCTCCGGGGTGGGATTGGGTGCTGTGTTGATGCAGGAAGGGCGGCCAATTGCCTTTTACAGCAAGGCATTGGCTCCAAGGACATTGGGATTATCGGCTTATGAGAAAGAGATGTTGGCTGTCATCCATGTCGTGGGCCTCTGGTGACCGTACCTGTTGGGCCGTCATATCAAGATTCGGACAGATCATCAGAGTTTGAAGCACTTCTTGGACCAGCGGGTTTCCTCCCCCCTCCAACAGAAGTGGGTCACCAAGCTTTTGGGGTACGACTACGAGATTGTTTACAGGCAAGGGAAGGACAATCGGGTTGTTGATGCCTTGTCTCGCTTGCCGGAGGGCACTATAGCCCACATTTCTACGCCCCAGTTGGATGCTATCGATGAGATTCAGGAGGAGGTCCAACGGGACCCCGAGCTGCAGGCTATTGTGCAAGATCTGCGGTAGGCGCGTGAGACAGCTCCAGGCTATCATCTACAAAATGACCGGCTATACTATCGGGGTCGGGTGGTCATACCCTCCCAGTCGGCTTGGAGGACGGTGATGATGCACGAGTTCCACTCGTCCCAGACGGGCGGCCACGCCGGTGTTCTCCGCACTCTACAGCGGGCACGGGCCAATGTGTTTTGGAAGGGAATGCGACGGGATATTCAATTATTTGTCCAGCAGTGTGACGTGTGCCAGCGGCAGAAGTACGAGACCACCTCCCCGGCTGGGCTACTTACGCCTATGGAGATTCCGCACCAGATTTGGGATACAGTGTCCATGGATTTCATTGATGGCTTGCCTCGGTCTAAGGGCAAGACTGTCATTTTGGTGGTGGTTGATAAGTTGTCCAAATACGGACATTTCCTCGCCTTGAGCCATCCCTATACCGGCGAGTCTGTTGCTGCTCTTTTCGCTCGCGAGATTGTTCGGCTTCATGGAATCCCTCGGGCGATCATCTCGGATCGCGATCCCACTTTTGTAGGCAATTTTTGGCGGGAACTCTTTCGTTTACAAGGGACCACCCTGCGCTTCAGCACGGCTCACCATCCACAAACAGACGGTCGGACTGAGGTCTTGAATCGGGGCATAGAGACCTACCTCCTCGGCTTCGTCATGGACGAGCCGCGCACGTAGACGAGTTGGTTGCATTGGGATGAATACTGCTTCAACACTTCTTATCATTCAGCCAGCAAGCTAACTCCCTTTGAGGTGGTCTACGGGCGTCCGCCTCCTTCTCTGAGCAGTTATGAGCCGGGTGGTACGGCAGTGGCAGCAGTTGACCGAGCACTCCGTGACCGTGACCGCACACTCGCTACCTTGCGCGAGAATCTCCGGACGGCACGGGATCGTATGAAGGCACAGGCGGACAGACATCGCACCGAGTGGGAATTTCAGGTGAGGGACGAGGTTTTTCTCAAGCTCCGCCCCTATCGGCAGTTGTCTGTTGCACAGCGGACAAATCAGAAGTTGGCACCCCGTTATTATGGTCCATTTCGGATCACCCGGTGGGTGGTACCAGTTGCTTATACGTTGGCGCTGCCTGAGGGGTCCAGGATACATCCCACTTTTCATGTCTCCATGTTGAAGCGAAAGATTGGCGACACTGTCGAGGTAAGCCCTTGTTTGCCAGACGCTACTACCGGGGGCGAGCTACACCCAATTCCTGACGACGTACTTTTGATCAAGTAGAAGCGTCGCGGCACAACATACAGTCCTGAGCTACTGGTCAAGTGGAAGGGTCTCGGCGCAGAGCACAACACCTGGGTGGATTTGCTAGAGTTTCGGGAGCTCTATCCCGATTACCACCTTGGGGACAAGCTGGTTTTTGATGGGGAGGGGAATGTTACGCCCCCGGACGAGACCCGGCTATTTGGCCGGCAATACAGGCGGCAGCTGAGGCGTGATGGAGGCGACAACGGGGCTGAACCAAGTTGGTTCAGCCCCCTCTTCATAAGTTTCGGCCCAAGGGGGGGCTGAACCAAGTTGGTTCAGCCCCCATTGGGGCCGGCCGGACCCCTTGACCGGCCGGCCCTGGGTCCGGGTATAAATATACCGGACCCCCTCTTTGGATGATATGAAAAGTATTATTCAGGTATTTCCCCCTTCCCTCCTTCAACCCTAATTTCTCTAGTCAGCTTAGATTCCCTCTCTCTTCTCCTTCTCCTTCCTAACATAGACTATGGTAGAATATTTGGCAGTGGCTAGGTTACAAATAGCACATTTTACATTGTATAAGCCTTCTCTAAGAAAAGTGAAGCTCATGAAAGTATCCAGCTTATCACCCCACTTTGATACCAAATGTACTGAATATAAATCTTTGTGGAACAAGGGAAGAACGAAGAAGAAGACATGAAATTATTTTGTAAAAATTGATACTTGAATTTTCAGATTCTTCACAAGAGAACACAAACAAGGCTTAACATAGACTTCCAAATGACTCTCCATGCACCCAAATGATCGAATGCCCTTACATCTGTTAGATACAACTTTTGAAGAGAGCTCTTTGAAGAAACGTAGCCCTTTAAAGCAACGTCAGTATTCAAATAGAGACAATGGTACACAAGCACACTCTTTCACCAAGGGACATTTTTTTTAATGAAATGCTCCATAATTACAAAAGGTAATTAGAAAGTTCTAAATATTTTTCTTAGTTGCCAACAATAATGGAGGGCGGGGAGAATAATGTCAAAATAACACATCCTAATAGTTACAAAAGGATAAGGTGGACTGCAAGGTCATATTTGAGCTAGGAAAAATATGGAAAAATGTTGGACATATAAGAATAATAAATGATTAAGGAAACAAATTGAACCTATTAGTATTAGGCATGCAATGCATATAATCAAAGCTATATTTCATTTAAGTTAGACCTGCGCATCATTTTAATAAATTAATATGCTTGGAATTTTTATATGCATGAAATAATTTTTCAAAAAGAACTTCGCGCATCAACCTTATTTGAAATTCCATAAAACGAACACTAACCTTCAGATCCTTTTTTCAGCAAAAAATATATTAAAATCCCTAAGACTGCACTAAAAATAAAACGTTAAAACATGTCATATACAGTGGAGCATAGAAAACAAGTTTTTAGCAATGAAAGTGCTGCCATTCGCTTCACAAATAAATAGCAGATAAATGATAACAGCATACTACAGCATTTATGAAATATTCTAGTAAACACAATATTCTCTTACGAAAGGAATTAAGATAAAAGGAATATAATTAAACTGACAAGACCAACAAAAAAGGAAGTTCATCTTAGGGATAGATATTGTTTTTCAAGCATTATTTATGAGAAGTAGATATTAAATACCTTCCATCCATTCTTCTTAGTTCCAGCAGTCTGTGTAAGTTTGTTTAAACTCAGGTGCCTACTAGCTGAACCATGATGTTTAGAGTGTATGGGCTCATCATCAAAATCATCCAAAGTTACAAGAGTGCTGTTCAAACGATGAACTATTAGCATCACGCGTACACAAACAGCTTGGAGAAATAACCTTCAATAAGACAACATACCCACTAATTGGCCTAGCTAAAACTTTTTCAGTTTTATCAGCAACTAATTTTAAGCCACCATAACTACTGTTCTGCTTCAACTTTGCCTCAAGATTTTTCCGTATTTTCATCATCTCAATTCTTTTTTGATCTAGTTGCGGCTTCTGTCAAGTTCAAATATTATCACAATAAGTTGTCAAAAATACATGGAAAATGAATCAAGCATATATTCTAGACAGTCTTTCTGTCTAGAAACATCCTGTTGTTTTTTTGCTTGAATCAAGCATATATTCAAGCATACATGAAAAATACATGGAAAATGAACCTGTTGTTTTTTGCTAGCAGTCTTTCTGTCAGGATTCTTAGAAACATCCTTTGAAAAGCCGGCCATTTCTGGAACCTGAAACGTTAATTAGAATATTAGAGTGGAACAGTAAATTAAATAAACCTTTAGAAAGTGAAGAACGAAGGATGTTACTGTTAATGCTTTAGTTGGCATATCTACCAAACAGGCCTCCCGTTTCAAAGAACTAATCTCTACATTTGACTTGGTAATGGACTCGTGGTTATGATTGATAGAATTTCCAACTGGTAAGGGGAACTTCCAACTCATCTTCATCAACTGTCAATAAAATACGTGTCAAAAAGCTTACAACAAATCAATACATAATAGACAACTATTCGAAGGGGCAGGAACCACTCTTAAGACAATGAATATAACAGTACAAACCTTGTCCCATAGAATTTTTGTCTCTAAAATGCAAGCAATCACTGGATGATCTCTAATGGAATGACCCTCTGACTTGAGGATAAGATAAGCGGAAATCACTAGGCAGTATAATAAGGACGTCATATATTTGACCTCAAAATAGTTCGACCCTTCGCCCAATTTAAAGTCCTTCGAGAAAAAAAAAACAGATAAATATCAGTATTGTAAATATTAGTTGTTCTAAAAGCAAATTTAAACTTATTTTGTAATGGCATGGTTAAAACACAAAAAGAAGTATGGTATAACATACAACTATGCCCAACAAAAGTTTTGATGATTTACATGATAATAATCTTCAAAACATATAAACACAGTCGAACACAAAAGCATTGCATTTTGCTGATCAGTACACAGCAAATGACAACTGAAGTCCCTTTCTTCTCCCTCAACTCCGCCAGCCCTCCCCCTTGCCGGATTCCTCTCGGGATCATATCAATTTGGTCTGACATGCCGCACCACCCACCAGAAGCCGCCAGTCTTCTATCACGTCTCGTCCGTGCGTTGCTCCGTACTCACAAATCGATTTCGTTTGTTGTTACGCTCCCAGACCCGCCTATCGATCTACTTCTTGTGCGAACCCCCGATCCGCCGCAGATCCAGTCACAGATCCTTAATCCGTCGAACGATGCGCTGTCGCACCCACCGAACCAGACGATGCCGCACCCGCCGAACCAGACGCTAACGCACCCGTCGATCCCATCTAAGATCGCCAACCGGGGGCGCTTCCGCCTGCATCGCGCAAGCCCGCATCCGTCAGATGCCGACCCTCCCGCGCCGTCGCCTGCTTGCCTTCCGCGGGGAGGTTTTTCCTCTGCCTCCAGCTGTGACAGCCCAACCTGCGTAAAACAAAATATTTATTTTTTCGCGCGCTTATATATATATTTTCTCCCCGATGATGAAAAAGGCACAATTAATTTTCGACATAATTTTGATTTGCATATGTTGTTTTGGATTTGCTGTCTTGCTGGTTTAGTGGGCTTATTATTCCTTGGCTGAGTTGTACTTATGGGCTTGCTTTTGGGCCTTTTGAAGTGGGAATTATGGCTGGCTGTGTATTGTTGAGCTGGGCTTTATTTGGAAAGTGCTGGATGGATTAGGTGCTGGCTGTATTGCTTAAGTGTTTCGGGAAATCACATTTGGCTCGGTTGATGGACATCTGGAGCGGTGATTTGGCTCGACGTTGCCGCTTCGCCGCTGATTTCACTGTATAAATCGCGCCCGGGGCCGCTAACTTTCTCCCGCACGGCTTCCGTCGACCTCCGACTTCTGCGATTTCCGTCTTCTTCCTCCTCTAACTGCCCTATTTCACCAGAGCAGTGCTTCTTCTTCTCCTTCTTCTTGCTTCCCGTGCCTCTGTGTGTTTGGTGCTGTCGGCGTTTCACTGCTGTGCCGACCGCTTTCGCCGACGCTGCTTGCCTCCGACAGAGCTTGTGCGGTTCTGCCGAGCCCTCTGTGCAATTGCTGCTGCTGCTACTGTTCTTCTTCCTCCTTCTCGACTGTGTTGCTGCTCTTCTACTAGGGCTGCTACTGCTTCCTTCTTCTCCTGCGACTACTCTCTGCTCTTTTTCGGTACTGCCCTAAGTTCTCTGCTTCTCTTGATTCCTGCTATTCTTCAGCGGCCTTCTCTGCTTCTGGTCTAGGGTTCCGGCTACTCCTGAGTTTCTCCAGTATAGCTGCTGCAACCGCAAGGTTGCCGCCGCTTCTTGCAGCTACTCTTGAGCTGTCGTCACCCTGCTGCTTTCTCCTTTGACTGGTTTAGTTTATGTGCTCTATTTAACTTTTGATTTTCATTTCTGATGTTGGGATATTATGTTGTGAGCCAAGTTTGGATTTATGCGTTGCCGGACAATGATTTTAAGAGGACGGGAAGTCCATTTGGAGGGATGGTTTTAACCATTTTGAGGCATTATTGCGGTTGTTCGGCAAAGTATAAAAACGGATTTGGCTTGATTGGTTTAGCTTTCCGATGTTTATTAAATCCTTTATGCTCTATGCTACGTGTAAATTGTGACGCAACCCAATTTCAGTGGTTTCCAAGACTACGACAGAGGATGGCGTCACAAGAAAATCGTGACGGAAACGCGAATAAAGGCAAAGCTGTGGTGAGATTCTTATTTCTTGAATTAGTTTACTCACTTATTTTCCTATTTTGCTGCAGTTTTATAAACAAGTGCCTGTGCATATGAATTTCGCCTTAATAAAATATCGCTAAGAAATACATGTGGGCGGGGGAAGAACATAAAAGCGATATAGATATATTCTGAGGGGATCTATTTTATTCAAACTCTTAATTACGCGTCAAGATAAAACTCATTTAAAAACTTGCATGGGGAAATGTGATGGTTTCTAATCCAATGATGTAGAGGCATCCACTGACGGATTCACCACGTAGGGGTGAGCCTACGGAAAGCCCTTAAGTGGGAAGCCCTTAAGTGGGTGGTGGTCAATTCAAGTTTGCATCACCGGAGCATTTCCCATTTTATGGAACTAAAATTAAGGGGTAGTTTAAGAATTAGTGTTGAGAATACTTAAGTGATTATGTTCTTGTACTGTAAGCATATTGTTTTCATTCCCTTTGTTTGCATGTATAACGTTTCACAAAATACTTTTCTCACTTAGTCATAATTTTATGACTAACCCTTTGTGGACCCATTTTTTTAGACAGGGGAACCAATCTCAAGTGGAACATCCAGGAGCCTAGCAAATGAACTGGCAAAAGCAATAATCGAAGCGCGGGATTGGCACAGAGCTCGTTGTACTGGATCTACGTGTATATATTGTACAAAGTCCGTATAGTTGTTGTATCTTGCCTGTGATAATCATGTAATATAGTAATATATGCAATAAAAGCCCTGGTGGATGTTCTTTGTACTAGCTGTTGTGACCCTTTTATTCAAAACCATTGTCTGATCCTTAATTGTGAAGAGCCCAGGATTTGGGTCTCTACAAATTGGTATCAGAGGGACAGGTTTTGCAATAAAGGGAGTCACAGTTAGTACACAGACATTCCACGAATAAACCGCTAAACATAACCCTTTCCCTATATAGCAACCTATTCGTGACGTTATTTAGTTAGTTTTCGGGGACGAAAACTCTTGTAGTGGGGACGATTTGTGACAGCCCAACCTGCGTAAAACAAAATATTTATTTTTTCGCGCGCTTATATATATATTTTCTCCCCGATGATGAAAAAGGCACAATTAATTTTTGACATAATTTTGATTTGCATATGTTGTTTTGGATTTGCTGTCTTGCTGGTTTAGTGGGCTTATTATTCCTTGGCTGAGTTGTACTTATGGGCTTGCTTTTGGGCTTTTGAAGTGGGAATTATGGCTGGTTGTGTATTGTTGAGCTGGGCTTTATTTGGAAAGTGATGGATGGATTAGGTGCTGGCTGTATTGCTTAAGTGTTTGCGGGAAATCACATTTGGCTCGGTTGATGGACATCTGGAGCGGTGATTTGGCTCGACGTTGCCGCTTCGCCGCTGATTTCACTGTATAAATCGCGCCCGGGGCCGCTAACTTTCTCCCGCACGGCTTCCGTCGACCTCCGACTTCTGCGATTTTCGTCTTCTTCCTCCTCTAACTGCCCTATTTCACCAGAGCAGTGCTTCTTCTTCTCCTTCTTCTTGCTTCCCGTGCCTCTGTGTGTTTGGTGCTGTCGGCGTTTCACTGCTGTGCCGACCGCTTTCGCCGACGCTGCTTGCCTCCGACAGAGCTTGTGCGGTTCTGCCGAGCCCTCTGTGCAATTGCTGTTGCTGCTACTGTTCTTCTTCCTCCTTCTCGACTGTGCTGCTGCTCTTCTACTAGGGCTACTGCTGCTTCCTTCTTCTCCTGCGACTACTCTCTGCTCTTTTTCGGTACTGCCCTAAGTTCTCTGCTTCTCTTGATTCCTGCTATTCTTCAGCGGCCTTCTCTGCTTCTGATCTAGGGTTCCGGCTGCTCCTGAGTTTCTCCAGTATAGCTGCTGCAACCGCAAGGTTGCCGCCGCTTCTTGCAGCTACTCTTGAGCTGCCGCCACCCTGCTGCTTTCTCCTTTGACTGGTTTAGTTTATGTGCTCTATTTAACTTTTGATTTTCATTTCTGATGTTGGGATATTATGTTGTGAGCCAAGTTTGGATTTATGCGTTGCCGGACAATGATTTTAAGAGGACGGGAAGTCCATTTGGAGGGATGGTTTTAACCATTTTGAGGCATTATTGCGGTTGTTCGGCAAAGTATAAAAACGGATTTGGCTTGATTGGTTTAGCTTTCCGATGTTTATTAAACCCTTTATGCTCTATGCTACGTGTAAATTGTGACGCAACCCAATTTCAGTGGTTTCCAAGACTACGACAGAGGATGGCGTCACAAGAAAATCGTGACGGAAACGCGAATAAAGGCAAAGCTGTGGTGAGATTCTTATTTCTTGAATTAGTTTACTCACTTATTTTCCTATTTTGCTGCAGTTTTATAAACAAGTGCCTGTGCATATGAATTTCGCCTTAATAAAATATCGCTAAGAAATACATGTGGGCGAGGGAAGAACATAAAAGCGATATAGATATATTCTGAGGGGATCTATTTTATTCAAACTCTTAATTACGCGTCAAGATAAAACTCATTTAAAAACTTGCATGGGGAAATGTGATGGTTTCGAATCCAATGATGTGGAGGCATCCACTGACGGATTCACCACGTAGGGGTGAGCCTACGGAAAGCCCTTAAGTGGGAAGCCCTTAAGTGGGTGGTGGCCAATTCAAGTTTGCATCACCGGAGCATTTCCCATTTTATGGAACTAAAATTAAGGGGTAGTTTAAGAATTAGTGTTGAGAATACTTAAGTGATTATGTTCTTGTACTGTATGCATATTGTTTTCATTCCCTTTGTTTGCATGTATAACGTTTCACGAAATACTTTTCTCACTTAGTCATAATTTTATGACTAACCCTTTGTGGACCCATTTTTTTAGACAGCGGAACCAATCTCAAGTGGAACATCTAGGAGCCTAGCAACTGAACTGGCAAAAGCAATAATCGAAGCGCGGGATTGGCACAGAGCTCGTTGTACTGGATCTACGTGTATATATTGTACAAAGTCTGTATAGTTGTTGTATCTTGCCTGTGATAATCATGTAATATAGTAATATATGCAATAAAAGCCCTGGTGGATGTTCTTTGTACTTGCTGTTGTGACCCTTTTATTCAAAATCATTGTCTGATCCTTAATTGTGAAGAGCCCAGGATTTGGGTCTCTACACCAGCCGCCGCCTGTGCCCAGGAACCCCATTCGACCATGCTATCGCGCGCCGCACCCAGTGTCGCCTCTATGGTTCCGCACACTCGCAAAAATTCGGAGGCCACTCCGGATGTCACCGACGACAGCCTTAGCCACCGCGTGGACGCTCGCGATCAACTCCTCGCCTACATGCACACGTCGCTCCTCGCCCTCCACTCCAAGATTGACTCCCTCCAAGCGTCTGCCACCGCCACGTCCGGCTTTGGCTCACCCGCGGACGGCGGCTCTCTCCTCGGTATCGGGTCGCCGCTCATTCCCTCTGGGACCACTCTTCCGCCCATTCCCTCTGGGACCACTCTTCCGCCCATTCTGGGTCGGTCTGCCCTCTCCCTCGAAATTCCCTCCTTCGGGGTTGACCCGATGGGTTAGATTACCAAGGCGGAGCAATATTTCAACCTCAATTATACATCGAAGCACGACAATGTGTCTACGGCGGTGGTTGGCCTAGACGGCTCGGTACTCCACTGGGCTCGGTGGCTCTGCCAAACCAACACGTGCCTTTCCTGACCCGAGCTTAAGCAGGAGATGATATGGCGGTATGACATCCTCTACTCCGGCCCCTCCGCTATCGAGCTGATGATGAACATCTTTGATTTTGAGTTATCTTGCTCCCTATTTTAACCATATCTATTGATTTTATATCATAATTATGAATGAAAAGTTTAAACATTCAAATACATTATTAATTGTAGTTGAAATGATTAATACGGTTATGTTGGCATGATTTTACGATAGGATTTGTGAAGAAATTGAGTTGAGGACCGAAGGCTACAAGTTGTTGAGAAACTGGAAAATGTTGTAACATAATTTGGATGTTATAACATTCCTGGCAGGTCAAACAGTGCAGAAATCCAGCAATTGAAAGGTTACAACACCGCTCTGGAATGTTACAACATTATGAGCAGTTACAGGAAACTGAATCTCGAATTTCAGCCATTTTCAACCGTTGCACTTGAAATTAAAGCACCCGTTCAACATAAAAATATTACAAAATAGTGGGCCCCACTGGGAGGAGGATTAAGGAGAGTTTAAAAGAGGATTTATTCGGCCATAAAAGGGGGATCTTTTCATTATTCGGGCATGAAGAGAGGAGGAGAAAAACCTGTGAAGAATTGCTGTCAAGGGGGAAACCAGTCCAGTTCTCGGCATTCGGGCTGAAGGAAACACTTCCACGTCACTAGAGAAGGGAAGATTCACATTTCTTTCGAAATGTTTAGTAAGATCTCTTCAGTTTTGTGTTATTTTTCCGCAGTCATGAACTAAAACTCTCTAGTCTTGCATGATGAGAGTAGTATGTGTATTTTGATGATGAACATCTTTGATTTTGAGTTTGTTTTGTGATTATCTTTATAGATCTTGTGATTTTTATGGTGAAATTGTTGGATCATGTCTTTTTATTATATTGCGCCGCGAGAATCGAGAGATGAGCGTCGTAACGTTAATTTAAGGGCTAGTTTATCGCAGTGCGAGAATCGAGAGATGAGCAGTGTGAATCATTAGCCAAAATTTCTTTATTTTTACGGCGTTTCAAGAATCGAGAGAGGAGAAACGTGCGTGCATCACAAGATCTCTTGAGTTTTGAAAAGTGAAAGAGATTTCATTTTCATGCTAGCGAATTAGATTTTTGCGCTTCATAATATTTTTCGTTTCGCCTAAGTTAGAGATAACTAGGGTTGCGTAGATATTAAGACTTCTTGTATCGAGAGATAAAGATTTTTTCTTTAAAAATCATCGCAAGATAATTCAAAACTAAACCAAATGAAATATTTATTTTATCATCATCATGTTATACATATGAAATCAGAAATGCAAGGCTATTTTCTCTAATTGCTAAAAAGTTACTCTAAAATCTAGTTAAATTAATTTTAATATTTATCTAAAAGTTTCAATCTATTTTCAGAAAATCAATTAACCATTTTACTTGGATTCATAGAAACGGTGTAGCTAGTAATTATAAGCACTAAACTCATCACTTCTCCGTGGGAACGATCTCACTCACTCTGTATTACTTGTACGGCACGTATACTTGCGTTTTCAGCTCTATTTTGCGCGTATCAAGTTTTCTGTGATAACTTCGCAAAAAGAAGTTATCTTGCTTCCTATTTTAACCATATTTATTGATTTTATATTATAATTATGGATGAAAAGTATAAATATTCAAATAAATTATTAATTGTAGTTGAATTGATTAATACATTTATTTTGGCATGCTTTTACGACAGGATTTGTGAAAAAATTGAGTTGAGAACCGATGGCTACAAGTTGTTGAGAAACTGGAAAATGTTGTAGCATAATTTTGAATGTTATAACATTCCTGGCAGGTCAAACAGTGCAGAAATCCAGCAACTTAAAGGTTACAACACTGCTCTGGAATGTTACAACATCGTGAGCAGTTACAGGAAACTGAATCTCGAATTTCAGCCATTTCCAACCGTTGCACTTGAAATTAAAGCACCCGTTCAACATAAAAATATTACAAAATCGTGGGCCCCACTGGGAGGAGGATTAAGGAAAGTTTAAAAAAGGATTTATTCGGCCATTAAGGGGGGATCTTCTTCATTATTCGGCTATTAGAGAGGAGGAAATCCTGTGCAGAAATTCTGTCAAAAAGGGGAAGAAACCAGGGCAAGTTTTGGTCATTCGGGCTGAAGGAAACACTTCCACGTCACTGGAGAAGGGAAGATTCACATTTCTTTCGAAATGTTTAATAAGATCTCTTCAGTTTTGTGTTATTTTTCCGCAGTCATGAACTAAAACTCTCTAGTCTTGCATGATGAGAGTAGTATGTGTATTTTGATGATGAACATCTTTGATTTTGAGTTTGTTTTGTGATTATCTTTATAGATCTTGTGATTTTTATGGTGAAATTGTTGGATCATGTCTTTTTATTATATTGCGCCGCGAGAATCGAGAGATGAGCGTCGTAACGTTAATTTAAGGGCTAGTTTATCGCAGTGCGAGAATCGAGAGATGAGCAGTGTGAATCATTAGCCAAAATTTCTTTATTTTTACGGCGTTTCAAGAATCGAGAGAGGAGAAACGTGCGTGCATCACAAGATCTCTTGAGTTTTGAAAAGTGAAAGAGATTTCCTTTTCATGCTAGCGAATTAGATTTTTGCGCTTCATAATATTTTTCGTTTCGCCTAAATTAGAGATAACTATGGTTGCGTAGATATTAAGACTTCTTGTATCGAGAGATAAAGATTTCTTCTTTAAAAATCATCGCAAGATAATTCAAAGCTAAACCAAATGAAATATTTATTTTATCATCATCATGTTATACATATGAAATCAGAAATGCAAGGCTATTTTCTCTAATTGCTAAAAAGTTACTCTAAAATCTAGTTAAATTAATTTTAATATTTATCTAAAAGTTTCAATCTATTTTCAGAAAATCAATTAACCATTTTACTTGGATTCATAGAAACGGTGTAGCTAGTAATTGTAAGCACTAAACTCATCACTTCTCCGTGGGAACGATCTCACTCACTCTGTATTACTTATACGGCACGTATACTTGCGTTTTCAGCTCTATTTTGCGCGTATCAAGTTTTTGGCGCCGTTGCCGGGGATGTGCAACGGATTTAGTGTTTTTTCTCTTACAATATTAGTGAACCTTAGTACGTGAAGGTCAAGTTTTATTTTCACTTGTTAGTTTATTGTATTTGGGTTATCATCTTTGTTATCTTATAGTGTATGTCCAGGTATCGAACCGTTGAATTAATTCCTCTAAATTCTGAAATCGAACGAACCTGTAGACGAAATCGAAAGTCAACTAGGCTGGAACAACTTAATCAACTAGCAATGGATAATCTCAATCAAGACGATGAGCCTCACCAGAACGGGCAGGATTTAGGTGGTCAAGTGGAACATAATGAACACCCAAATGAACCAAGACGAACTTGCCGTGATTATAACATGCCTTTTAGGGGAGGGGTACAGTTTAGTATCGCTAGACCCGCGATAGAGGCCAATAACTTTAAGATAGATTCCATGGCAATGCAACTTGTTCAAAACAACAAGTTTGGGGGTCTTAATCATGAAGACCCTAACTCTCATCTTAGAACTTTCATAGAGATATGTGACACGTTCAAGATTAATGGTGCATCTGATGAAGCCATTAAGTTACGCTTGTTTCCTTTCTCCTTAGAAGGGAAAGCGAAGGACTGGTTGAACTCATTACCTCATGAGTCCATTACTACTTGGGCTATTTTAACCGAAAAATTTTTATCCAAATATTTCCCTCCATCCAAAACTGCTAAGTTAATGCGGGATATCTCTACATTCATGCAAGCGAATGGAGAAACCCTATATGATGCGTGGGAACGATTTAAGGAATTACTACGTAGATGTCCCCACCATGGGCTAGCCATTCACCAACAAGTATGGACGTTTTATAACGGCCTTCAGACATCTACAATGATCCAAGTAGATGGAGCTGCAGGAGGTTCGCTGATGAACAAGTATCCTGAAGATGCCTACGGTATTTTGGAAGAGCTATCTTCCAATAATTACCACACGATTGAGCGTCAAGTACATCCTCCCACTACGGCAGGATTGTATCAAGTTGACCAATTAACGTCATTTGCAGCCCAAATGACGTCCCAATTTAATAGCATTAACAAGAGGTTAGATGCTTTGACGTTGAACCAAAATCAAATGAATCCTCAAGTCAATAGCATTATTACTCCCATAGTTGCTCCTAACCCCACCTTAACAATTGAACAACTCGTAGGGGGTAATGAAGAAGTTAATTATTTAGGAGGGTATTATAAGCAAAATACAAACCCTAACCCAAACCACTATAATCCCGAATGGAGAAACCATCCTAATTTCTCCTGGAAGAACAACTCCGGTCCTACTCCACCACACTTATTTAATTCTAAGGCTAATCCTCAACATCAAAACAATCATTCCAATCAAGCGGGACCATCTAGAAAGGTAACGGATGACTTCATCATAGAATCGATGCAAAAGAATGAAGCCCAGTTCTCTAGTTTGGAAGGGTCAATGAGAATGATTGAATCGCAACTAGGACAAATCGCCACCACTTTAAGTATGCGACCGCAAGGCACACTCCCTACGGATACCACACCCAATCCCAAGGGAGATAATCATCATTGTAAGGCCATCACATTACGAAGCGGTCGTGAGTTAATAGTTGGTCAAGACACTAATCCACATGAACAAAATAAAAATCAAGATCAAGAAGGAGTCAAGGGTCCTAGTGAGCAAGTAATAATAGAAAGAAATGAGGGCGATAAGAGTGAGGAGGAAGGAGTAATAACAGGAAGAAATGATAAGGAAATAGAAGGAGAAAAAGAGGAAATAAGGAAGGAGAACCCACGAACCTATCCACCACCACCTTTCCCCCAAAGACTAAAAAAGAGCAAATTAGACCAACAATTTCAGAAATTCTTAGAAATCTTTAAGAAGTTGCAAATTAATATACCATTTGCTGAAGCATTAGAACAGATGCCGAGTTACGTAAAGTTCATGAAAGACATCTTAAATAAAAAACGGAAGTTTGGCGTGAACGAAACGGTAACCCTTACACATGAATGTAGTGCAATTCTCCAAAGGAGATTGCCACCAAAACTAAAGGACCCCGGAAGCTTCACGATTCCGTGTTCTATTGGGCATCAATTCGAGGGAAAGGCTTTGTGCGATCTAGGGGCGAGCATAAATCTTATGCAACTTTCAATTTATAAGAAGTTAGGATTGGGGGAGATTTCCAAAACATCGCTTACACTACAATTAGCCGATAAATCTCTAACCTTTCCAAAGGGGATTGCAGAAGATGTCTTAGTCAAGGTCGAAAAGTTTATTTTTCCGGCAGATTTCGTGGTATTAGACATGGAGGAAGACAAGGAAGTCCCCATTATAGTGGGTAGGCCTTTCTTAGCCACCGGGAAAACTTTAATTGACGTACACAAGGGTGAGTTAACCATGAGGGTTAACGATGAACAAGTGACTTTTAATGTACTAAAAGTCATGAAATTCCCTCGTTTAGAAGAAGATGACATAGCGGAAGTTAAGAGTATGACCCTTTATGATTACAACTTAAGTGAGAATCTAGAAGAAGATGAAGAGGAGGGGGCGGATGAAGAGAAATCTGATTTTGAGAACGAAATTCAAGAATGCTTTGAAATAAGTGCACGTTCACCGACATTCACTCGTAAGCCGGAGATTTTAGATATGACAGATAAGTCATGTGCAAATAAACCTTCCATCATTAGTCCACCCACACTTGAGTTGAAACCATTACCTGAACATCTGGCCTATGCATATCTAGGAGACAATGATACATTACCGGTCATTGTCAACTCAAAATTATCACCATATCAACATCAACAACTAATAGATTTGTTGAAGCAATTTAAATTAACCATAGGTTGGACGATCGCGGACATAAGAGGGATTAGTCCTTCAGTATGCATGCACAAGATTCTCCTAGAAGAATCTTACAAAGGTTCAATTGAGCCTCAACGCCGCCTCAGTCCACCTATGAAAGAGGTCGTAAAGAAAGAAATAATAAAATGGTTAGATGCAGGGATAATATACCCTATCTCTGATAGTTCTTGGGTCTCTCTGGTTCAATGTGTTCCGAAGAAAGGAGGGATGACCGTAATAAAAAATGATAAGAACGAATTAATATCGACTAGAACTATTACCGGATGGCGCATTTGCATGGATTATCGAAAACTTAACAAGGCTACTAGAAAAGACCACTTTCCATTGCCTTTTATCGATCAAGTTCTAGATAAGTTGTCCGGTAATGATTTCTTCTGCTTCTTAGACGGCTATTCCGGGTATAACCAAATCACGGTTGACCCGGAAGATCAAGAGAAAACTACCTTCACGTGCCCTTACGGAACATTCGCCTTTAGAAGAATGTCATTTGGTCTATGCAACGCACCCGCCACGTTCCAACGGTGTATGATTGCTATATTTTCAGAAATTATGGATCATGGTATAGAGATCTTCATGGATGATTTCTCTATTTTCGGAAAATCATTTGGGGAGTGTTTAGAGTGCTTAGAAAGAGTGCTTGTGCGATGTATTGAAACTAACCTTGTGCTGAATTGGGAAAAGTGTCATTTCATGGTACGCGAAGGCATCGTGCTAGGCCATCATGTGTCAAGCAAGGGGTTAGAAGTAGATAAGGCCAAAATTGAGGTCATTGAGAAATTACCTCCTCCTAAAAATGTGAAAGAGTTAAGGAGTTTCCTAGGGCATGCGGGATTTTACCGAAGGTTTATCAAAGATTTTGCGAGGATTGCAAAACCTCTTAGTGGATTGTTGGAAAAGGATACGAAATTTCATTTTGATGAAGACTGTTTGAGTGCATTTAATAAATTGAAGAAGCAATTAACCACGGCACCAATTGTGGTGGCACCCGACTGGAGTGAACCATTTGTCCTTATGTGTGATGCGAGTGACTATGCCAATGGTGTAGTGCTAGGTCAAGTTAGAGAGAAACTTTTTCACACTGTAGCTTACGCGAGCAAAACTCTGATCGAAGCTCAAATCAATTACACCACGACTGAGAAGGAGTTGTTGGCAGTAGTCTACGACTTCGAAAAGTTTCGATCTTATCTTTTATGCACTCGAGTTACCGTTTTTACTGATTATGCGGCCATCCGTTATTTGATGGAAAAGAAAGATACAAAGCCGAGATTGATTCGTTGGGTACTATTATTGCAGGAATTCGAGTTGGAGATTAAGGATAGAAAGGGCGTAGATAACCCTGTAGCAGATCATCTTTCTAGGCTCGAACCAGAGGAATCCTATTATCATTCAGAGATTGAGGAGAGATTTCCAGATGAGCAAATCTTAGCTATATCAGAGGGGTTAGTGCCATGGCACGCCGATTACGTCAATTACCTCGTTAGTAACATCTTACCTTCAGATTTAAACTACCAACAACGAAAGAGGTTCTTACACCAAGTGCGGTCTTATCTTTGGGACGCACCTTATTTGTTTAAAATTGGTGCTGACGGAGTAGTGAGGAGATGTATCCCGGAAGTAGAAATGCATCCTATTTTAGAAAATTGCCATAGTTCTCCCTACGGAGGACACTTCAAGGGAAATAGGACAGCTATGAAAGTCCTGGAGGCCGGATTCTATTGGCCTACATTATTTCATGATTCTAGAGAACATGTGAAAAGGTGTGATCGATGTCAAAAAGAAGAAAATATTAAGAAGAACGAATCTATGCCTATGAACCCAATTCTAGAAGTTGAGCTTTTTGATGTCTGGGGTATAGACTTCATGGGACCATTTGTTAATTCAAATGGTAATTTATTTATCCTCTTAGCCGTAGACTATGTATCGAAATGGGTCGAAGCCATAGCCACGACCAAAAATGATGCTAAGGTGGTGCTATACTTCCTAAAAAACTTCATATTTAGTCGATTTGGAACACCCAAAGCTATTATAAGCGACGGAGGAAGTCACTTTTGTAATCACCAATTTGCTGCATTGTTGAAAAAGTACGGGGTTAGGCATAAGGTAGCATTGGCATACCACCCCCAAACAAATGGGTTAGCAGAAGTATCTAATAGAGAGATCAAGAAAATCTTGGCTAAAACAGTTAGTGTAAATTGCAAGGATTGGTCTCAAAAGCTCAATGATGCTTTGTGGGCATATAGAACTGCTTTCAAGACCCCGATTGGTGTTACCCCGTATCGTTTAGTTTACGGCAAGGCTTGTCACTTACCGTTAGAGTTGGAATATCGGGCATATTGGGTCATTAAGAAAATCAACTTTAACTTTCAAGAAGCCGGGAAATCTAGAGTACTACAGTTAAATGAATTGGAGGAGATCCGAACGCAGGCATATGAAAGTGCAAGGGTTTATAAGGACCGTACTAAAATGTGGCATGACCGCCATCTTACAGAAAAACATTTACAACCAGGGCAACTAGTTCTATTATTCAATTCACGACTAAAAATTTTTCCTGGTAAATTAAAATCTAGGTGGTCGGGCCCGTTTCGGGTCAAGGAAGTGCTTTCTCATGGCGTCGTTACTATCATTAATGAAAAGGATCATTCGGAGTTTAAGGTCAATGGCGGACGTCTCAAGACTTATTTAGGAAACGAAAATGAACGAGTCATATCGTTCATACACTTGAAATGAAATTTTCGAGCCGTCGACCGTCCTGCCGGGACGCTAAATTAGGCGCTACTTGGGAGGCAACCCAATCGCCGTTTCTTTTAGTTTCAGTTCTATTTTGGTCTCAATCCTTAGTTGAAATACTCGTTCAAATGCATGTGTGTTTCTTTACTCCAGGTACTGTTCTGAAATCGGCATTTAAGATGAATGTATTGAAAATCTCGAAAATGTCATGACATATGCGAAAATGTTATAACAGTCTTTTCTCTGCCTTTTTCCTCCTGTCCGGCGATTAAAAACAAAAAACAAAAAAAAAATCTGAGCCGGTTCAGTTGAACCGACTCGTTATATTTATATTTGAACCCTTCTTCGCCTATTTGGCGACACAAGAGCGACAGCGTGAGGGTTAGGGCGACGATCCGGGCGGCGACTCCCTGCATTCCGGGCGGCGGTGATTCCCGACGATCCAGGCGGTGATTCCCGACGATCCGGGCGGCGACTCCCTGCATTCCGGGCGGCAGTGATTTTATGCACTCCAGGCGGTGATTTCCCCTTCCTCTATCACTTGCAAACTATCTTTAGCTTACGCAGGCTAACCCGGTAAGCTCCCCTTCTCTCATTCTTACTCCTCAATTCGATTTCGTTTTCGATTAAGCTTTCTCCACATTGGTCATTAGGAATGGCTCCGCATAAAAGCAAACACAAGACTGTAGCACATAAGGACATCAGATTTGCCAACAAAGAAGCTCAAGTGCGATACGAAACTATCAAATTAGCACCCTGTATTTTTGAACGAGGATTCGAGATGGAACACAGGGGCTGGAGTGCTAATTATGTTAGGAGGATCAATTTATTCGGTTGGGAGAGATTTTGTCATCCACGTAAAGAAGCTATTGTATCATGGGTCCATGAGTTTTACGCGAACCTTAAGTTTCAGAAGGACAACATCGTCTTAGTGCGGGGCAGAGAAGTCCACTTTTCGGCTGAGGCAATCAATGATTTGTTTGAAATCAAAGCACCTCTGGTGGATGAGTTGGCTCATTCCAGTTTCTCTCCAATAGAGCTCGGAACTCTTCTTTATCATTCGCCCGATCCTAATTGGGCTGGTCAAGACATAAAATTTTTGGAATCTTCAAAATTCTCAAGAGAGGCCAAAGCTTGGTTATTATTTGTAAATGCGAGTCTCATGCCTACGCGTCACTCCAACAAAATCTCCTTCGAAAGGGCCCTTCTAGTCTTTGGAATTCTTAGTGATGTCCCTATTAATGTAGGGCGTATCGTTTCTCAACAAATGTTGAAGAAAGCTTCTCAAGATAAAATCCGACCATTTTGGTTCCCTACCCTAATAACTGAATTATGTCGGAACGTCGGTGTTAGCGCAGGGGAAGGTGATCTCATCACTGTAGTCGGACATCACATCACCCAAACAGTTATCATGACTAACATTAAGGAGTCCGCCGACGGTTTTAAAAAGGGAGATCATTCTACGGAGACTGCCGATTTTGCCTTATCACATCAGCCCTCTTCGTCCACTGCGGCCAATCCGCCTATTACTACCAACCCGGAAGTGCCCTCGCTGCATCAAGACAAGGAGTCAAACCAGGGCAGCAATGAATACGTCAGAGATTACCTAAGGTATCAACATGTTTACCTCAATTCTCGCCTGGACTATTTGACTCAAAACCAAGCCAAGTTAATGAAAAAAGCAAAGATCCCAATTCCCGCGCCAGTTTTTCAATCTCAATCAAGGTTCGATGAGGAAGGGTTCTTATTACATCGAAATGGCAAACGTGCGGATCCTACCTCCTACGAAGGTAGTGCAAGTGACAGTGAAGCGTGAACATTTTGTGGGGCTTTGGCTTCTTTTTGATGGCTCCTCTCAATGGTAATGCTAGTTGGATTTTGTGGAACTTATATTGGTTATCTACGAACAATATGCTCATTTACTCCTTTCAAACTTATCATGGTTATGCTTTATTATGTTGCTCTTACTTGAAGTAAAATCTATGATGTTAGTTTAACAACATCCTGCTTATCATGGCTATGCTCTGTTATTTTGCAATGTTGCCGATAATGAGCTTTTATTTATTTCTCAATATTGATCTTTTATGGTGCTGCTATGTTTACATAACATGTTGGTGGTGATGAATGACTCATTTATTTATGATTGACCTTGAGAGCTCATGCTCATTTTTTTTGTAATTCTTCATAGTTGTCATTCTTCTTATATACCACATCTTTGGGCATTTCACCTATTATTATTATAATGGTGCCACCTGCATCAATTTTCCTGGTCATCTCTTTTTACTAGGGACTAGTAAAGGTCAAAGTATGGGGGTGAGGTGGCACGTCCTTCAAATGGCACGTCCCTTTGTCACTTACAAGACAAATGTTTTATAATGTGTAATGCGTGAAATTCTACTCTTATTTTTTTTATTTTTTTTAGTAATAAAGTTATTCAAGTCTTCAAATTTAACTTGAAGGGTAGACGCGTCAATCCAGCGAGCTTGGATTTTAAAATGGTAATCAGAAAGATTTGTTAAAGCTCTATTAAAAAGTCTGTCTCACAATTATGCACTATAGTTCTTAAAATGAATTTATGCCCTTTAAATTTATTTAATTAACTTCGGATCTTAATGTGAATAGATCGAGTATGATCTAATTCGATGATAGTAGCCAACATATTGAGTGAACGTAGTAACTTCGCTTCCACATAAATCCTTACATTTGTTGCCATCCCTATTACTTCTGAGCGTAAAGCAATGGTTCTTTATTACCCTATATTCCTTCCCTTTGTATCTAGTAGACTGACCAGTTATGGGTGTTAAAAAGTAAATATTTGTATCATAGTGATATGTGGCCCAAGGATGTTTACGCATATACTTGGAATGATCCCAACTATGGTGGAAAAAAAAAAGTATATATTTGTATCATAGTGATATGTGGCCCAAGGATGTTTACGCATACTTGGAACGATCCCAACTATGAAAATATCAAAAAAAAAATGTGTGTTATTGAAAGTTGACCCCATAATTTGGAAAGCTACTAAGATGTATAATTCAGGAAATAGCTGCCCGTCATTCCAAAGTCATCAATTCGTTTTATTTGGCATCAGTTTCTACTAAACTCATGTAGAGGTCATATCAAAGTCTTAGTCGAATCTTAATCTATCATATTGGTGACGAAGTTTATCAATAATGAATTGTAAGGGAAGTAGATAATTTTTAAGAACATTACACCTAACACTCGAATTTTTGATTGAGCTTTACCCTATATCTAACTGATGAATTTGAAAAGTTTTGAACTTTTATGGATTCGTGAGTCTAACATCAGTTAATGTGAAGTACTTGAATCTATTTTGTTTGACTTATAATGAAGAGTAGGATGGATCGAATTTACGCAATCATAAATATTTGTCAATTTTATAGGATGTACCTTTGCTAGGGACTAGCAAGGATTCAAGTATGGGGGTGTGATAACTTCGCAAAAAGAAGTTATCTTGCTTCCTATTTTAACCATATTTATTGATTTTATATTATAATTATGGATGAAAAGTATAAATATTCAAATAAATTATTAATTGTAGTTGAATTGATTAATACATTTATTTTGGCATGCTTTTACGACAGGATTTGTGAAAAAATTGAGTTGAGAACCGATGGCTACAAGTTGTTGAGAAACTGGAAAATGTTGTAGCATAATTTTGAATGTTATAACATTCCTGGCAGGTCAAACAGTGCAGAAATCCAGCAACTTAAAGGTTACAACACTGCTCTGGAATGTTACAACATCGTGAGCAGTTACAGGAAACTGAATCTCGAATTTCAGCCATTTCCAACCGTTGCACTTGAAATTAAAGCACCCGTTCAACATAAAAATATTACAAAATCGTGGGCCCCACTGGGAGGAGGATTAAGGAGAGTTTAAAAAAAGATTTATTCGGCCATTAAGGGGGGATCTTCTTCATTATTCGGCCATTAGAGAGGAGGGAAATCCTGTGCAGAAATTCTGTCAAAAAGGGGAAGAAACCCGGGCAAGTTTTGGTCATTCGGGCTAAAGGAAACACTTCCACGTCACTGGAGAAGGGAAGATTCACATTTCTTTCGAAATGTTTAGTAAGATCTCTTCAGTTTTGTGTTATTTTTCCGCAGTCATGAACTAAAACTCTCTAGTCTTGCATGATGAGAGTAGTATGTGTATTTTGATGATGAACATCTTTGATTTTGAGTTTGTTTTGTGATTATCTTTATAGATCTTGTGATTTTTATGGTGAAATTGTTGGATCATGTCTTTTTATTATATTGCGCCGCGAGAATCGAGAGATGAGCGTCTTAACGTTAATTTAAGGGCTAGTTTATCGCAGTGCGAGAATCGAGAGATGAGCAGTGTGAATCATTAGCCAAAATTTCTTTATTTTTACGGCGTTTCAAGAATCGAGAGAGGAGAAACGTGCGTGCATCACAAGATCTCTTGAGTTTTGAAAAGTGAAAGAGATTTCCTTTTCATGCTAGCGAATTAGATTTTTGCGCTTCATAATATTTTTCGTTTCGCCTAAGTTAGAGATAACTAGGGTTGCGTAGATATTAAGACCTCTTGTATCGAGAGATAAAGATTTCTTCTTTAAAAATCATCGCAAGATAATTCAAAGCTAAACCAAATGAAATATTTATTTTATCATCATCATGTTATACATATGAAATCAGAAATGCAAGGCTATTTTCTCTAATTGCTAAAAAGTTACTCTAAAATCTAGTTAAATTAATTTTAATATTTATCTAAAAGTTTCAATCTATTTTCAGAAAATCAATTAACCATTTTACTTGGATTCATAGAAACGGTGTAGCTAGTAATTGTAAGCACTAAACTCATCACTTCTCCGTGGGAACGATCTCACTCACTCTGTATTACTTGTACGGCACGTATACTTGCGTTTTCAGCTCTATTTTGCGCGTATCAGTGGCTCTGCCAAACCAACACGTGCCTTTCCTGGCCCGAGCTTAAGCAGGAGATGATACGGCGGTATGACATCCTCTACTCTGGCCCCTCCGCTATCGAGCGTCTTTGCGGGCATCAGCTAGACAGCCGGTCTGGACGATTATGTTGATGAGTTTATCGCCCTGGTCTCCTACGTTCCTGGGCTACCGTCCGATCACTACCTAGGATTCTTCAAGCAGAGTCTACTGCTACATACCCACTCTCGTCTCCGCACACATCACCCTCACACAGTCTCCGACACCATGAACTTGGCGCGTCTGGTGGAAGCCGAACTTCTCCCCCCGGCCACCTACTCCTACGACTGACCACCAGCCTTGGCCGCCTTGGCGACCGCAAGTCACGGCTCCTCCACCGTGGCCACCGCCTTAGGGAAACAGACTGGGCCACCCACCAGACCCTTAGCGCCTCTCAAACAGTGATTGCAATGAACTTCGCAACAAGGGTCTTTGTTTTTTGTGCCGCCAGCCGTACTCCCCCAACCATGAGGGCTCTGTGAAGGAATTCCACGTCATCATCGGCGACGTCGACCCTGAAGTTACTCTGGCTAACTTTGAGGCCCTGGAGCTCTCAACGGGGGATACACCTCTCGACTCCACTGCGGCTATGTTCCACCGGTTGGAGCTCTCGGGCACACTGCGGGATCTATGATCATCATCATGGTGGACAGCGACGCAAGCCACAACCTCATATTTGCACACCTGGTGCAGAAGCTCCATCTTCCCTCGGTTCCCACCACAGATGTTGTGGTTTGTATGGGAGATGGGCGCCATGTACCGACTCGGGGCCGTTGTACTATCGTCTCTCTCTTTGTGGGGTCATGTTCTGTGATCGCGGACTTCTACACATTCGACTAGGTGGTCTCGACGCCATTCTGAGAGTGGCTTGGCTCCGCATGCTCAGCGATTTATGCGTCAATTGGGAGACTATGTCCATGTAATTCCTACAGGAGAGCCAGCCATGTCGCCTCGACGGTGACTCCGCCCTCCTACACTTTTTAATCTCCCTCCGCACGATCCAGCCGACCACGGACGTCGGTCTGTCCGCAGGGCTGTGGGCCCCCTCGGGCCCATCCTTTGTGTCTCTTCCATCCTCGACGGACCACCAAAAGCTTTCCACTGCGCTTGTCGACGTCATCCGGCCTTCGGCAGATTTGCCACCAACTCAGCCTACTCTGGTCCAGAAAAAAGATGGCATTTGGTGCCGTACTGCCAGCCAAGCTATTTGATCGCCACTACCACCTTCCGGGCGACTCTGGCTCGCAGGAGGTCCCTGTTGCTGGGTCTTACCGTTTGGAGTCCGAAGCTACGTGACCTCCCCAGAATCACTATTGTCGTCACCCCTCCGACCACTTCCTTGGGGACAAGACATATTTTCCAGACGGCGGCATTGTTACGGTTGCGCATGCCGACGGGACACGCACGCGCCGACGAGACACCGTGGCGAGTCTGGACACGGAGGGAGACAATGGCGGGTCTATCGGGAGGAGGAGAGACCATAGACGCGACATCAGCATGATTTTTATTCGCATTATGTTATTTCATATTATGTATGTGTACGATTTTAATTATTTGATTTCGTTATCCGCACCCCGTGCCTATAAGGGGCGGTGTTGTACTCCTTTGGATTATGCTTGGATGAATGAAAATTAGAGCAGCTGCCTAAGATTTTCCTCTCAACCCTAATCCATCTCTCCTCCCTCACCTCCGCTAGCCCTCCCCCATGTCGGATTCATCTCGGGATCGTATCAACGGATGTGTCCAGATTTTTCTTTACATGTTTTTTCATATATAATTTTTATATTTTTAGTTATTATTTAGTATAACTAGGCTCCTGACATTCTCAGCCAATCATAGTCGTTGATGTCAGGTTCCCTAATGTCCTTTTATTATAAATAGAAGTAGGAGGGCAACCATCTTCTTCATTGCTGATTTTAGAGAAAATAAGTCCTCAAAAACCGACGATCTTTCGTAGTGCGACATCGCGAAGCCTTAAGATGTGACTCCTTAGGTTTGTATTTTCCATTCCCCGATCTTTCCCCCTCACGGCCCCTCCCACGTCCTAGCGTCCGCTATTTTGTCATCTCCAGTAAGTTTCCCCTATTTTCCTACAAAAACCCCTCCGAAAATCCTTTGTTTTAATAGTAACTCCACATATAACATATTACAACAGCCTTCGGTTCCATAAATAACGTGAATCCAACTTTGCCTTTCCCATAAGCATTCCCTGTAGCATCCAAACCTGCAATTTCTTCCTGCAAGCACTCCTGTAAGCATTCCCCGCATCCCACCAATTCATTCAGTCATAAATCCCAGTATGAGGCCTTCTGGAACCTTAGATCTGTGAGTCTCCACGTCCAAGAATTCTCTTATTTTCCAACAAAAATAAGCATGAAAGTTCCCCCTTCCTAAAGCCACATCTTTCCCCAATCAGATTCCACTATTAGCCACCAATCTTCCCCCTCCTACAGCCCGACTCTACCTTGTTTCTTTCCCAGAAAAAAACCAGTAAACATCACTCCTCCCATACTACTTCCCAGCAGCAAACAACCCCCCATCCAGCTCTTTTGGATACATTGCGTTTTGAATTTTTGCTCTTGGGATATTTTTAATTTGCAGGAATTATTCGTCGCTCGCTCCAGTTTGACCCTCCACGCGAAGGAAAGCCAAACCTTGCTTTGCCTAAAAGAATTAATTTGTTTCACTTAAATTATCTAAGTGCGATATAATTATTTAATCCTTGGTTTGATCTCTTCGTCGGGTTTTGTATGTGTGTCGCATTTAGCCGTAAAAGGAATTGAGTTATTCTCCCGTCCGTCTCCTTAGGAGGAACGCATTGTAGTATTCACATACACTTAGCCTACCCTACACTAGTCGGTATTTTAATCATCGGATTGTGTGCTTGCTTTTATGTCATTTTAGGGTTGGTATTTAGGTTCGTTGCATTTGTCACATAATTACTTGCATTTCATGTAGGGTTAGGGCATCGCTTGTTTGCCGCCTATAGATTCGTCATGTGTCACTATTAAGCTTAAAATAATACAAAATAGAATTATAAGTAGAACATGCACCAATTAGATGAGAAACAAACAAAGAAAACAAATCATTTTATATGGTTTCTTATTTAACAAATGATATAACAAAAAACTTCTGTCATGACTTATTTATGTTGATCTTTTAATTTTGATACATTTTTATGTCAATCTTTTAATTTTGATATGCCCTGCATCATCCAGCACGCCCAAGTGGTCCAACCACTGAACTTGCTGTAATGGCGAGTCAGTACCATCCAGTGCTGGGCAACCGTAGGTTACTCCATCGTGAGTGCCACGGGCCCTCCGTCCCTCCATCATCGTGCAAAGTCTCGACTTTGCTCCGCCTTCATTCTCTCTTGATGCCCTTGCTTTGGACACAATGGGAAGACTCCAACTGTTGACCCCCATCATAGATCACCACCGTGGACCAAAGGGGAAACAACATTCTCAACAACCCCCATCTCTGATACAACTTCAAATAAAGAGCGAGACATGATTGCATTAAATGGCAAATACAGATACAATCCGGAACGAATTCCGGCCAAAATCAACGAGGTTGATTCCTCCTATGACCCCTCTCCCAAACGAGAGCCAAAACCCTAATAATCAAAGATGAGGAAACACTCTCATACCTCCTCCTTATATAGGGAGGGGGGCTCACAAAACAATAAATATAAAATAAGACTAATTAATATTAATTAATAATTAATTAATTAATGTCAGTTAATTACACTAATCAATTAAGGTGATTTCCATATGCGCGCACCGGTGGTCCCGGCGACGGGTGGCTCCTCCGGCAATTGTGCGAGGGTAACATTTCATCGCTCTTGAAAATCGACCTTGCCCGCAAGGTCGAGTTTTAATAATATGCCAGGGTAGATGGCAAATGTGATGAGGAAACCTTTGCATAGAACGGGTAGAGTCAGGGGCTCCGACGCGGTTGGTCGTGGACGGGAGAGGGTGAGATGAGGTGCAGATAGAAGAAAATGGGTGGTTTTGATTGACGAGTGTTGGCAGCCAGCATGGGTCTCAAGGAAGAAGGATGGGAGTTGATGTGATGGGGCAAGGGGGGAAAATTAAAGGAAATACGGGCAGGGAATGTAAGGGGGTAGCTGGCAGTATGGGGAAGCGGGTACACAAGTGGGGTGCACGAAAGGGTTGAAGAAGACGATGGCGGGGGCTTGAGAGGGAAAGGAGCGGGTGCCCAATGAGGAGGTGAGTCAGACGTGGGCGGCAAAGAGAAGTGGCGGGCGCAACAACGAGGAGGCGACGAGCCCTGCGCACGAGTTCTTGGAGTCCTTCGTCCCGCTGGAACGAAAGCACGGGAAGCAGATCCGGTTGTGGTCGAAGCCGATCAGACGATCATCGTCGACACGGGAAGTGTCGGGTTGCACTGATGGTGAGCAGCTAGATTCACGCCACCAGCGAGAGGGTTGCGGGCTGCTGCAGCGGTCGGAGGTGGTGCGGGAGGTGCGGCGTCAGCTGCGATTGCAGGAAGATGTGGGCTGCTACGGTTGCCGCCGAAAGCGGTGCTGGATGTGCGGGCCACTGTCGCTGCTTGCCGGAAGCGGCGTGGACTGGATTTGGCAGTCATCCCGACGCCGGAGAGGTGAGCTGGGAAAACTTCGCAGGTAGCCTCCCTTTGGAAGCCGGCACGGAGGTGTGCTGCCGCAGGAGGAATTTGATCGAGGTCGGTGAGTCCATCGAGCTTAGCGTGCAGGCGATGCGCCATGGAGAGCATGTTGTCGAGCATCTCGGTTTGTCGATCGAGCTTGGCACAGATGGAGACGGCGATGAGGCGGGTGTTCACCGTGGCTTGATCCCCGACGGCTTCGAACAAGCGGACGGGGGCGGCAGGTCAGACCATTGATACAAATTCAAATAAAGAGCGAGACATGATTGCATTAAACGGCGAATACGGATACAATCCAGAGCGAACTCTGACCAAGTTCAAGGAGGCTAATTCCTCCTATGACCCATCTCTCAAACGAGAGCCAAAACCCTAATAACCAAAGATGAGGAAACACTCTCATACCTCCTCCTTATATAGAGAGGGGGCTCACAAAACAATAAATATAAAATAAGACTAATTAATATTAATTAATTAATACCAGTTAATTACACGAATCAAATAAGGCGGTTTCCATATGCGCGCACCAGTGGTCCCAGCTAGGGCTGTTAACAAATAGTATAGTTCGTGAATAATTCGAGATTCGATTCGTGAAGATTCGATAAATATTCGTAATTTTCGAATTCGAATCCGGATTCGAATCCAAAATCGAATTCGAATAATTTTCGAATCCGAATCCGAATAAAATTATCCCTATTCGAAGTATTCGCGAATAGTTCGCGAATAGTAAAATTACTTAAATAAAATTATATATATTTAATAAAATTATATATTTAATTATTCTTAATAGAAAAAATCGAATTCGAATTCGAATTCGTGTTCGAATCCGAATTCGAATCTTAATTCGAACCCGAATTCGAATCCAGCATTTCATATCGAATTCGAATCCGAATCCGAACCCGAATATTCGAACGAATCCGAATCCGAATCCGAATCTCTGCATTATATGTGAAATTTGGATTCGATTGAAGAGATATTCGATTCGATTCGGTTCGTGAACAGCCCTAGTCCCAGCGACGGGTGGCTCCTCCGGTAATTGTGTGAGGGTAACAATCTCCTTCCTCCATCGCATCCCCCCTGGTAATCTGATCCTATGCACAGACATGTGACAACTGCGAATTTGAGGGCAAGTTCGATTAAAGGAGGGGAGTGATGTTATGCCTATATATAAAAGCATATAGAGAGAGAGAGAGGAGGCAACATACAATGTAGGAAGAAAATAACAGATGTTGAAACTAAATAATGCTAATATATGTAGCTAGATAAAGAGAAATAAGCCATGAAACAGTATAAAAGAAGAAAATGCAAATGGACAAAAGTAATATTTCATATCAACATATAATAACCACCAAGCATAGTTAAAAGAGATTACCTCAGAGACAAGTGGTTTCATTTTTTTAAACTCATTGTAGGCCATTTTCATTTCGGAAAGCAAACCAACAAGTTCTGGTGCAGAACTGCAAACATAATGAACGAAGTGATGTACAAGGAACCATGTAATCAGTAATATTATCAGTTTATTAATTCTAAGATTAGCATTGTTAAACATAAAAATGTTTAAATAGCGACAGTCAACATACAATAAATTGCATATCTTACAACACACCACATGGATCCAAGTATAAAATGCCCAATATACAGAATGAGGCCATGAGGTTAAGGTAAACATACAATGAATATACTATACACAACATACTATAATGTCCATAATTTAAAATTCATCATGTCTCTTTCACAAATCATCAATAAACTTACCATAATAAATTTCAAGAATTACAACCACAACAGCAACACTCAAGCCTTTATCCCACTATAGTAGGGTCAGCTATATGGATCCTTTGTCGCCACTGTGCCCTATCTTTTGTCATAATCTCACTAATGCCTAAGTACATCATGTCTTTCCTTGTAGTTCCATTCCAAGTATTTATTGGTCTATCCCTCCCTCATTTAACATGCCTAGTGAGTAGACTCTCACAATGCCTATCAGGCGCCTCTAATGGTCTTCTTTGTACGTGTCCAAACCATCTTAGACGAGCTTCTCGCATCTTCTCTACAATTGGTGCTAATCCTGTCTTATCCCTGATAAATTCATTCCTAATTTTATCCAAACTCGTGTGCCCACACATCCACCTAAGCATTCTCATCTTCGCAACTCCCATTTTTTGCTTATGTACACAATTCACTGCTCAACACTCAGAACCATAGAGCATCGCGGGTCTAATTGCAGTACGGTAAAACTTGCCCTTAAGTTTTAGTGGTACTTTACGATCACATAAGATCCCTGACACGCCTCTCCACTTCAACCAACCCGCTTGGATTCTATGTGTCACATCTTTATCAATACCTCCGTATTTTTGAACTATCGATCTGAGATATTTAAAACACTCACTACGGGAAATATCTTGATCACCCAACTTAATAACAAAGTCATTTGTCCTTCTTGTACTGCTAAATTTAAGCTCCATATACTCCGTCTTTGCCCTGCTCAACCTAAAACCCTTCTTTTCTAAAGTATCTCGCCAAGATTCAAGTTTTGCGTTTACACCCTCGCGCGTCTCATCAACCAAAACGATATCATCTACAAACAATAAACACCAAGGTATTGCTTGTTGCATATGTCTGGTAAGCTCATCTAAGATAAGGGTAAAGAGATAAGGGCTTAAAGCTGAACCTTGATGTAAGCCAACAGTGATAGGGAAGTTCTGTGTTAATCGTTCAGATGTCCTCACCCTTGTCATTGAATTTGTATACATATCTTTGATTGTGTCAATATATGAAACATTTACACCTTTCTTTTCTAAGACTCTCCATAAGATATCTCTTGAAACTCTATCACAAGCCTTCTCAAGATCAATAAACAACCTATGCAAATCTTGTTTTCTTTCCTAATAGTTGTCAATGAGTCTCTTCAAGAGATGTATAGCTTCCATGGCCGACCTCTTTGGCATGAATCCAAATTGATTCTCAGAGATCTTAATCTCCCGTCTTACTCTTCTTTTTATTACTCGTTCTCATAGTTTCATGGTATGACTCATCAATTTAATTCATCTGTAATTAACACAATTTTGTATATCTCATTTATTCTTATACAAAGGTATCAAGATACTTTCTCTTCAATTGTTTGACATCCTCTTTGACTTCAATATCTTATTGAAAAAACATGTAAGTCACAAAATTCTTTCATTTACTAAACATTTTCATACTTCAATGGGTGTATCATCTGGCTCAACTGCCTTTCCATTTTGCATCTTATTTAGAGCATCTTTTACCTCTGATACTTGAATTTTACGATAAAACGCTATGTTTCTATACTCCTCTGATTTACTTAACTTTTTCGAGTTCAATTCATTGTCCTTTATTTCATTATAGAGTTGATAAAAGTATCTTTTTCATCGCTCTTTAATATCCACATCATCCGTCAAAATTATATTTGTGTCATACTTTATTCATTTTACTTGACTTAAATCTCTTGTCTTATTTTCTCTAGCTCGAACAATTTTGTATATATCACGTTTTTCATCTTTGGTATCTAGTTACTTATAAAATTCTTCATAAGTTTAATTTCTTATTTTACTTACTGTATGTTTAGCTTTTTTTTTGACAACTTTATTTCTGGTTAAGTTTTCATCATTCCTACAAGCGTAGAGTGATTTATAGATGACCCTCTTTGCTTTCACTTTGTCTCGCACTCCCTCTTTCCACCACCAAAATTCTTTATTTGGGGGTGCACGACCTTTTGATACTTCAAGTACGTTCTTTTCATTTATCCTTAAATGTGAAGGCATAACTTCACATGAGCCATTAGGATCAATATAAGGATCATCAACTAGTTGTTCCATAACTATCGTCTTGAAAGCAACTTGTTATTCCATCTTCAAGTTCTACCACTGAATTTTTTACAACATTTTTGTTCTCGTCTTAGATTTATTATATTTAATTTATACATCTAAGACCACTGACTTATGTTCTGTTATCAAACTTTCTCCTAATATGACTTTTCAATCCTTACAAATCATTTTATCCATTTTGCGAGAATAATCAATTTGTGGCTTATTTGGTCCGTTTTTAAACGTAATTAAATGTTCTTCTCTCTTTATGAAAAGTGTATTTGATACAATTAGCTCATGTGCTACGGCAAAGTCTAAAATGGTTCGTCCTTCTTCATTCTTTTATTTATATTCATATCCTTCATGAACGACCGTGTAATCTACATTTTCCTTCTCTATATGTCCATTTAAGTCTACTCCTATGAAAATCTTCTCTTTGTGGGATTTCTCTTACTAAATCATCTAAGTCTTCCCAAAATTATACTTTAATAGATTCATTTAATCATACTTGTGACGCGTAAGCACTGATCACATTAATAGTTTGACCTAACCCTAGGCCTCATTCTCCCCCTCCAAAACCCCTTGTTGTAGCCTCTGAAGTCCCCAAATCCCTCCATTTCAATCCATGTTCATTTTTTTTTCAATACTACTATTGAATAATGGCATTTACTATTCAATCTTTAGAGTTTATTTTCTCCATGTTCGTTGTCGGCCTCAACAAGTCCCAGCAAGCCAGCCGTCGGGCCACCCCCTCTGCTGTCTGTCTCCCCCATAACAGCAAAACCCCAGGCCGATCACTCCTCTCCCCCCTAACCACCGCTGCCCTCCCTTTTTCATTTCTGCAACCACCACCCAATTTTAAACCCCCCACCACTCCTTGATGCAGCCCCCCCTTCACGTAGAACCACTACCCAAAGACATCTTCTCGGATCAGCCCTGGTCTGATATTTCAGCCTCCGATCCGTCATTCTCTCCACCCGTACTCCACCCCATAGCCCAGATCCACTACTAAACATCGGATCCATCAATCCCTTGCCCGGATCTATCCATATGTGACCGGATCAATCCATTTCTGGTCTGATTTCACTTTCCACCGCCGAGGACAGCCACCTACATCGTTTTCCACGTCACCGGTTCCACGTCGGATCGTCGTACACGCATCTCCAGCTCCGGATTCTTCAGTGTCTTAGTCAACCCACTACTTGATGAGCCCTTGTTGTATTGGATAATTATTTTCAGCATAATTATATTGGATTGGATCTTGTGCTAGTTTTGGATCTCTTGTATGATAGTTGTTTTTGTTTGTTAGATTATTATTGTGATTTGCAGGATTTATTCGTCGCACGCTCGTGCTTTGGCCCTCCACGCGGAGGAAAGCCTAAGATTGTTTGCCCTAATAAATTATTTGTGGTTTGCTGTGAATTTATCTGCGTGAGATGTTTTATTTATTACATAATTATGATCTAACCGTCGGACTTTGCATAACATGTAGGGTTAGGTCACCGATCATCCGTCGCTTATAGACTTGCCTTGCGTCAATTAGTATCAGAGGTAGATTACGCGCACTTTTTGATACGCATTCGTATAGTCTATAGGTTTTTCATTATGTCAAATTGTCACAATTATTTCTCTCCTCGCTTTGGAAGTCTCGAATCCAATTGCACTCGCCCTCATATATCCCCTTCAGGGAGACCCTCACGACACTACGATGATTATTCGTGATCATAGTACACCACGTCCTGAGATCGTATTGACCCACCGACACGACCCCACTATGCTAAAGACGATCATTATGATGATTGTCGTCGTTCTAATCCGTACACGCGAGCGGATCGTGTTGATCCTTCGACACGACTCGGTTACCTTAGGGATGATTATTATGAGGATCGTCGTTCTAAGAGAGATCTTGAGAGTAATTTCGTACTGTTGCTCCTTCCATTGACGGCTCATCGAGTCTCAAGTCTTTCAGTTATTGGCTCGTGAATATGGAGTATTATCTTGATCATTTTGAGGTATTCGTCTATTCGATGAGCGTCGCATCAAGTTTGTGAAACTTAGGCTTTTAGATTAGGCGAGGGCTTATTGGTCTAGTGTTGAGAGGACCCGCGAGCGAGACCGTCTTCATTGCATAATTAGTTGGGTAGACATGAAGCGTATATTGTGTCAGAGGTATCTGCCTTCGTCATATCGAAGTTGCTTGTTTGACCAATTATTTTCCCTTCGACAAGGATCCATGTCTGTCGCTGAGTACGGAGACCGTTTTGATGAGTTAGTGGTGAGGAGTGATATCCGTGAGGACCCAGCCATGACCACTCCCCGATTTCGAGTTGGCCTTTGGTCTGACATACATACTAAGGTAGTTTACCATAGCTTGAAGTCCCTCGAGCAAAGACATATCAGCTTGCCCTTTGTTATGAACACTCTTTGAGATTCACAAAAGCTGGTCGAAGGGTTTATCATCTTGACCTTTGTAGTACGAGCTCCTCCCACACATAGGACACTACTTGGCCTATCATTGTTTCGTCAGACATGACTGAAGTGATATCTGATGCGGATTGCTCACATCCCAGTGAGGTGTTTAGCCCAGTGAGTGATTTATCTCTTGTTTCTGATCAGTCTCTTGTGACTTCAACTGAGAGTGAGCTTGAGTGACCTATTGAGTCTGTAGTGTCATTGCCTTGAGTCACATCACGACCGAGAGCCCTGACACTACCCCTTATGATGGTACTCATATGGAGGATCATAACCCTAGTGACAAGTACTGTGACGACCCCCTTATTGAGCCGCTTGATGAGCCCCCACATCCTAGTGAGGATGCGAATCAGATGAGCCGCTTGTTTATGGGTTTTGAGCTATTGGCGTTGCTTTCACTATCATTTATGGCCTTCCCCCAGAGAATTGATCTTGAGTGAAGTATAACGTATGTATGGTCTACCTTGAGTACACTAAAGCATGCTCACATTTTGAGAACCCACCTTATGATCCATCCGTACTCTTGATGAGTTTTGGGATACACCTCCCGCTAACTCACCCGATGAGTTCTTTCTTGTCGGGGACACTCATCACACTATAGAGCCACGTCTTCTAGTTGGTGTACATGATTTTCACCCAGGTGATCGTCTCATTTGCGATGAATTTTTGTACACACCTCCTAGTGAGCCCCCTGATGTGTTTTGTTCTCTGAGAGACATTTGGCTCGTTACGAGCTCGTATTTGTGTGTAGATGTCTCGCACAGTCACCAGAACATTAGGCACACATAAGATGAGTTTTTCTACTCCCCAGAGAGAGCATCCTGATAGGCCACCTCTTGTGATAGATTTTCAGGTCATTATTAGATTTTTCCATAGAAAGCATGTTGTGTCGGTCATCTTTCATTTACATTATTTGCATCATTTGCATGAGTCTGTTGGGTCGTTTCTTCATCATTTGCATGTGTTTGTTGAGTTTTTTGTTCGTCGTTTGCATATGTGGCATGAGTCGGTCTGACGGAGAATCCATAATGATAATAAAATTTGTAAGTCACATGTGAATGTTCACTGGCAAGAACAGGTACTTCATGAAAGCGAGCAGGTGATGGCGAGAATCTGCGTTGTGAGACTCCGTGCGAGGCTTGATAAAAGCTTGAGCGTTAGGCGAATAGATTCCTATATAATCATGAGACGGATCGAAGCAAACATCTACGATCTTGATATCCCTGCAAGTATGGTATCCACCCGATATTTAATGTTGAAAATCTGACGTCATACTACAAGCCTAGCGAGTAAGTGGACACAAGTAGTGGGGACTTCCAACACTCACACTACATTTTTGTTGCCTTGCCACCATCGTAGCCCACCCATGACTGGTAGACACCATAGCTCGCCCATTTCTGACCCCCACCCACCTGGTGACTTGTCTTCTTTGGTTCCACCTACGGCATTGTCGATCGCACAGGGATTCACCACCCGTGAGTTGAGCGTCGAGAGCATCACGGAGACCAGACTCCGTTGGTACACTCTTACTATAGACAATGATAACACGTGTACTTGCAACAAGATTGATCGATTAACCTCAGCACTTCGACTTCAGTACAGTTGTCTCCATTCACCGGAGATGACAGCTTTTCAGTCGGGGAGAGTTGATTGGCGAGGACACTCTTCCATCGACGACACTTGGATGACTTCTGGTGGACCTCTTCGAGTCTTACTTGGCATACATCGAGAGAATTCTGATCTCTATTTATCGAGAGATGAATTCTTTCAAGCCGGGGAGATTGATGTGGAGCAGAGACGAGGACCTGCAGTGGAGGGCGAGTTTTGGGCCCGTTCGGGGCCAATTGGCGACTTTCCATATATGGCATGCCCAGATCGACGATCGGACTCCGCAGATGCGTCCGGAACCGGAAATGGCTGAAACAGAGCGAGCATGGGTCTCACTTTCCTTGGATTGTTGATCGCGTTGTGAATCAATTTGATATATTACTTTAGTATTTTTGGTCCATTATCATTGTATTTGAGCGGCTCCACCTTCTGCCAATCATAGTCGTCGAAGGTAGGAAGCCCTAGTCTTTATTTTACTATAAATAGGAGGTTAGTTGGTTGATTAGGGCATTGCAGAATTTGGAGAAATCATTCCCGGATTCCCGCGATCCCACCACGGTGTCGACTTTGTGGAACCCTAGGTGGCGGCTCCTAAATTTGTATCTTCCTCCCCAAATTTTGCCCTAATCCTAGGCCTCATTCTCCCCTCCAAAACCCCCTGTCGTAGCCTCCAAAGCCCCAAATCCCTCCATTTCAATCCATGTTCACTTTTTTTTCAATACTAATGTTGAATAATGACATTTACTATTAAATCACTATAGGTTATTTCTCCATGTTCACTACCGGCCTCAACAAGTCCCAGCAAGCCAGCCGTCGGGCCATCCCCTTTGTTGTCTGCCTCCCCCATAGCAGCAAAACCCCAGGCCGATCACTCCTCTTCCCCCACCCCAACTACCGTTGGCCTCCCTTTTCCATTTCTGCAGCCGCCGCTCAATTTTAAACCACCCACCACTCCTTGTTGTAGCCCCCCTCTTCACGTGGAACCACCACCCAAAGCCCTCCTCTCAGATCAGCCCCGATCTAAAATTTCACCCCCCCCCCCCCGATCCGTCATTCTCTCCACCCTACTCCACCTCATAGCTTGGATCCACTACCAAACATCGGATCCATCCATCCCTCGCCCGGATCTATCCATACGTGGCTGGATCTATCCATTTCCGGTCCAATTCCACCTTCCATCGTCGAAGACAGCCACCTAAATCGTTTTCCATGCCACCGGTTCCACGTCGGATCGTCGTACAGGCATCTCCGGCTCTGGATTCTTCAGTGTTTTGGTCAGCCCACTACTTGGTGAGTCCTTGTTGTATCAGATAATTATTTTCAGCATATTTATATTGGAGTGGATCTTGTACTGGTTTTGGATCTCTTGTATGGTAGTTGTTTGTTAGATTATTACTGTGATTTGCAGGATTTATTCGTCGCGCGCTCGTGCTTTGACCCTCCACGAGAAGAAAAGCCTAAGTTTGTTTGCCCTAATAAATTATGTGTCTTGCTGTAAAAATTTATCTGAGTGAGATGTTATATTTATTATCTAATTGTGATCTAACCGTCGGACTTTGCATAGCATGTAGGGTTAGGTCACCGATAATCCGCCGCCTATAGACTCGCCTAGCGTCAGAGGCTTTATGGTTCTGAGTGGTTAGGCAGTGAATTATGTGCTGCATCAATAATTACAAGCACTGGCAATTGCTTAGAGAAAAAGTAGTACATAAGAACAATTCATTAAAAAAACAATAGTATCTGAATTTGCGAACAGAAATATTGCATATATGCGTACACTTAAGGAATCATATGTTATATTCTGATATGCCAATGAAGCCACCATGTACTAACTGGGGCGATAGTAAGAAATATATCCAGTTAATACGGATTTTGTAAGCTCTATTAAAAAATGGTCGATCCCTTTCTCATAGTGTTCGATGATCAGTCAGCATGTCCTTAATTCCCCATATTTAGCAGGTGAAAAGCTCCAAAAGGTTACAAGCAACTAGGCAAGTGTTGAAACCAAAAACTCGGTCTCTGTGGAGTTCACTCTTGGGGAAGGGGTGATCGCATACTTACTTCTCCCCCACAAGCTAAACGGACAGAGATGTAGAACAGGGAATAGACCCAAGGCTCCAGCACGGAGGTCCCACCACACACCCGGAAGATCTTAGAGCGCTTCCACTCCTTAGCCAAGTGCTGAAGCTAAGGATACCTCAGAAAGCGCAAGAAGACCAGGACACTAGTGAGCAAGAGTGGGGGAGCAATAAGACTAGTAAGTCTGCCTTCTGAGGTACCCCTTGGGTCTTATTTATAGTTTTCTGAAAACGGTCTGTCAATAGCCAAATCCCGCTGTTTTGAACAGCTATGTGCAGCCCAGGTCGGGCTGCCAACAGCGTAACTCCGCTGTTCTAAAAGGCTATGGGCAAGCCAGCGGGTGTGGAATGATAAAACTGTACTATTGGACTGGGCGAGTGGCCCCCTGAGACCTCCACTCGCGCCGGGGCGGCGAGTGCGCGATGGAGCTGGCACTCGCCGCCTCTCTCTGGTCCCGGGCGAGTATGGGCCCGGCCTGCCCCACTCGCCCTCTTCTTGTCGGGTATCCTGGGCGAGTGCGAGCCCGCCTTGCTTCACTCGCCCCTCAAATATCCCACCCTGCCTAGGCGAGTGCAGGAGGCTACCGAGCTCTCGCCCCTCTTGCTAGCTCGCCCGGGACTTGGACTGCTTGATTTGGTCAACCTGGCTCCTGTCGGTCTCACTCGCTGGATACGGGGTTGTACACAATCTCCGCTCTTTGCGAGGTCGTTACGAGCTCGGAAAGAATCATCCAACCCCATAGAATTCGGCGAGTGCGGCAGGAGCCAGAGAGAATCTTTTGGTGGGACCCACCAGCGGCAATATATATATGCCTGCGTACCCAGGTGACCTTTGTCATTCCCTTTACCTTAACCTTGAAGAGATGCCTATCCCCAAAGAGATCCAGGAGAGGCTTGCCCGAGCTCGCGAGGTCTGTTCTGCTCGCGTCGCCAACCTGACCGACATATCCCCCGGTACTCTGCCGAGCAGCCTGACAAAATCCAACCCCGCTAAAAAGGCAAAACCGTTTCCCAAGGCGGCCGAAACCATCTATCAAGATCTGAAATCCATACTAGACAACGGGGCTGGCTCCTCTACTCGGCTCCCCCCTGAGCCGAAGGATAAAGAGGTCATAGATATCTCCGCCGACCCGGACAGCCAACAGAATAACGGTGAGTACCTCCCGCCGCGAGTAAATACTCCCCATGACAACTCGTGACCTCAAACTCCGGACACTCGCCTGCGGGACCCATCGCCTCCCTTTAGGACCTTGGGGCTGGACTCGCAAAAGCCAAAGTCGTCGGCTCGCACCCCTTCTCGACAACCTTCTCCCGCTCCTGAACTTGCGGGGGGAATCGCCGGAACCATCCCGGTCCCGGGCTTCGACCTCCTCTCCTCAAAAACTCATCGCCCGGGTCGTGGCAAGGAATTGGGCCTGCCTCCTCTCCGCACTGCCATGGGGGAGCCGAGCTCACAAGGTAGGTCTTGTGCTTCCATTAGTCTGTCCCGCCCAGTTATCTTATAGCACTCGCCTTTCGCGTTTGATGTTGACTAGCTGCCTTTGCAGATCTTCCCAGTCAGTCTGAAGCTGACGGATCTTCGGAGCATGCTCGCTACTCGCCCCTTCCTTCCCCCAGCTCGCTAGACTTCTTCCTGGGCCCCTTGCTAGAGAACGACGAGCTGACGAAGCGAGGAATCAGGATTTTCAAGAAATTGGTGCACGAGCTGCGTAAAGTCCAGGAGGACAATGAGGCGCTGCAACGAGATTACGTGCTGCTCGCGGACGAGGTGAGGGGTAGCCCGGCAGGCGAGGTGATGTCCCCTTCTCCGCTCATGGACGAGATCGACGAGAACCTCCAGGTCGTCCGCAAGAACTTGGGGCAGATCTGCGAGCTCCACAACTTGTGCCGATCTGCGGGGGGAGGGAAGCGAGGCCGGGGTAGGTGGAAATGGCTCCCTTACTGAGCCTACCGACACTCGCCCCCAATCCTCTCGGCTCGCACGCACTGAAATAATTCGAATATTTTTCCTTTGAACTTTCTTTCCTGTGCTTTCTTTTCTTGAACTGCGATTCCCTCTGCTTGTAATAACTTAGAACATTTTTCAGATTTCAATGTTTGCTAATTGTATGGTATATTATTCTTTAGGCTCAGCTCGCCATATGTTAGGACAAGACGTGGGGGTCGGCGAGCTGAGGTTGGCGGGCTGGGGCCGGCGAGCCGGACTGTCCGGTCGGCTCGGCCATAAATTCTTTTTTCTATAAATAGGCCCCCTCACCAACCCCAGCCCATCTCCTTTATTGCATTCATACCCCCTGCTTCTTGCTCTTCTCGCAACCGCTGCTCGCGTTCGAACTCGCAAGACCATGGGCAAGACACACCCTGACGCCGACGGGCGGTCTAAGTAGGCTCAGCATTTCGCCAAGTACTGCTTCTTTGAAGGGAATACCAGCGAGGAGGAGCTCGCGGAGTTCATAACTGACTTCGTGCCCCCGGGCTTTGTAGCGCGCCGGCCGGTAGAGAATGAATCTATCAACACTTTCTACAAAGACAAACTCGTCTTCCCTATCTCGCACTTCGAGGTGGGGTTGCGCTTACCCCTCTGGCCGGAGATTCGCCAGATCCTCAAGTACTTCGGCGTAATGTCCGCGCAGCTGAATTCGAATGTCATCGCTATGATGGTCAGGTTAGCCTGCTTCCTCCGCCGAGAGCGGATAGAGTTCAACCTGACCGTCTTCAGGAAACTCTTCACCTATAGGGCGACCAGCGATGGAGTCGCCTTCCTCATGGGTTCGTTCATCAACGTTTGCGAGATCGCGAACAAGAACCACAATTGGGTCTCGAAGATCGTCTTCATCAAGGGCGATCTCGGCAATGTACCCTACTCGCCTCTGTAGAAGGGGGAGAAGGCGTACCGACCTCCGTCAGTATCGGGCAATGATGCTGAGCTGCACAAATTCTTTCTCCACAAGGACTTCAAGGTCGCCTTCCTTCGAAGGGGCCTCGACTCGCTCACCCCGGTTCTGCCCGGCGAAGGTACAACCCTTTCCTTTTCTTCTTCTATTGGGCTCGCCAGCATGGACAGATTTTTTAAACAAGTTTTTTCATGCAGGGGAGCGTTTGATTCCCGAGAACCCGCCTTTTGCGGACTCGGGGCTCTACCCCGACCCACTCGCGCGCGAGCGGGCAGCCGCGGAAGCCTGCCGAGACGAGTTGGCGTCGCCCAAGCCCTCCTCCAGCAAGAGGCGACCTGATCCTGCGGGATCCAGCTCGCCTCGTCCCCCGCCGAAAAAGATGAGGAGGGAGACAGTGGTCTCCAAGGGGAAAAATCGGCAGCCAGAGCAGAGAATCAAGTACATGAGCTCGCTGGATACCACCCCGGAAAAGTCGTCGGAGAGCTCGCAGAAGGACTCGCCAGAGAAAGTCCATGGGGACGGCGAGAACCCCACCTCCCCGGCCGCCGAGGAATATTTGTTGCGCCCTTCTTGGTCGGAGCGCCAGCACTGAGGTCTCACCACACACTTGGGAGTTCACCCTTGGGGAAAGGGCGATCACACACTTACTTCTCCCCCACAAGTTAAACGGCCAAAGATGTAGAACAGGGAACAGACTCAAGGCTCCAGCACGGAGGTCCCACCACACACCCGGAAGATCTTAGAGCGCTTCCCCTCCTTAGCCAAGTGCTGAAGCTAAGGATACCTCAGAAAGCGCAAGAAGACCAGGGCACTAGTGAGCAAGAGTGGGGGAGCAATATCACTAGTAAGTCTGCCTTCTGAGGTACCTCTTGGGTCTTATTTATAGTTTTCTGAAAACGGTCTGTCAATAGCCAAATCCCGTTGTTTTGAACAGCTATGCGCAGCCCAAGTCGGTCTGCCAACAACGTAACTCCGCTGTTCTAAAAGGCTATGGGCAGGCCGGCGGGGGTGGAATGGTGAAACTGTACTATTGGACTGGGCGAGTGGCCCCTGAGACCTCCACTCGCGCCGGGGCGGCGAGTGCGTGATGGAGCTGGCACTCGTCGCCTCTCTCTGGTCCCGGGCGAGTATGGGCCCGGCCTGCCCCACTCGCCCTCTTCTTGCCAGGTATCCTGGGCGAGTGCGAGCCCGCCTTGCTTCACTCGCCCCTCAAATATCCCACCCCGCCTAGGCGAGTGCAGGAGGCTACCGAGCTCTCGCCCCTCTTTCTAGCTCGCCCGGGACTTGGAATGCTTGATTTGGTCGACCTGGCTCCTGTCGATCACACTCGCCGGATACGGGGTTGTATAGCAAGGGCATCATGTTTAAAAGAATAATTAAAATTAACTTAGCAACCATTCGAAGAATACTAAAAAAAGGTTTGTACTGTTTTGAACAATGGCAAAATAGAGAACATTACTTAGATGTCAAAGAAAATAAAGTTTGCACTGGGGTGTGAAAATCTAGTATCAATCTTCAACTTTAAAACGTATCATCTCATATTAATAAATTAATGAATTTTTAAGAATGTCGGAAACATTAAATACTAAATATATATGATAAAGATGTATGCGCTATAATCTAAGCATGTATTGACAGACTGCTATACCGATGGACAAGATCCATTTTCTCTTTTTTGGACAAGGCATTGAGATTTTTCTTTATCACTTCAGAATCATGGGTTATAACATCAACAACATTTGCGCCGCGTTTTGTGGTAGCTCTCTTTTTGGCCAAGTCCTACATAAGAACAAGCTTGTTGAAATAAAAGCAAAATGCTAACACACCAATATATTCAACAATTTTTAAAGTAAGCGTATAAATGTTTTTAAAAGAGCGTGCTTAAATGCCTGCTACCTCAAATCAATTTTCCTTATCGCAAAGTATCCTACCCATAGCTAGTCTAAAGATGACAGTTTCAAACAAAACTTTAAAACCCGCATTTCAAAAATCATAAGAACCTACTCAAAAGCCCAATTGTATTTACTAAAAAATACTCACTTGATACAAATTGCAAAGAAAAACATAATGAGAAAATGAGCTATATTGTTACCTGAAAAGTTTTCTCACCAACAGATTTGTCTTCTTCCTCATCAGAAGTTTCTAGTCCAAAATCTGACTTTATAAGGGTTTTAGCCCTCTCTCTTTCAATCTTCAGCACTTCCGCCTCTTCCATGAGGAGATCCTCGTCACTTGATTGGAGCTGCAATGGAGAAGTGCGGACAATTGTAAATAACTAGCCAGAGGAATTTTAAATCTACAGAATGCTAGTGTGTGGAACGGTAAGCTTTTACTTCATAATCAATATTATCTGCGCCATAATACATGTTCTTCTTTCTACCCCAAGAAGTTTTTCTTTCTTCGTCACTTTTGTCATCATCAGAAATTTCATCCTCCCCTCCAAATCTTTCCTTCAGATATTTTGCCTGCCTTGCAACTGTGAGACATAGGAACAATAGTGGTTAGAAACTTACCAATGACTGGTGCTCATATAGAAAATAATTTCCATAGAAATAATAGTATCAAAAGAAAAAACTATGGGAAAATTTTATTGGCAACATTATGATCACATTTGCATAACATCAATTTCAGGTTGTGTTTTAACATACAAAATATATTGATAATGATTACTACCCTCATATTTTCTTAGAATAAAAGACAACTTCAAAATATTAGATGGGTTATGCCAATAAATTGAGAATGGAAATCAAAAGTAGTATCTTACTTTTTGCAGCAAATCCTTTATCCTTCACATCAGTAAATTCCTCATCGTCCATGTCATCTTCTTCATCATCGTCTCTACCATTTTGATAAGCCTGAAATAAAAAAATGAAAACAATAAAATGCACAACTTCTCACAATCGCACATGCATACAGAATCATATTTATAATAAATTGCTTTTAAGCCTTCAATAGTTCAAGTCAAATAGATAACTAAAAGGGAAAAAATTCCTCATCGTCCTAGTTTTTTTTTTCTTTTTTAAAGAGACATTTTGCTATTTATCTAGTAAAAGTTGTATGCATGATATGCCAGTCACCGAACCCGAACTGCAAAGTGTTACGGTTGCGCATGTCAACGAGATGCTGATAGAATATAGTTGTATCAAGATTGTAGGAATACTACCACTCCAAGCATACTACCACTCCTATATATAGGAATGTAGTCCTCCTTGGCACTTCACTCTCCAAGAGAGCCAAAACCACAGATTTCCAAGTTACCTCTCCAAGCATACTACCACTCCTATATATAGGAATGTGGGGAAAATACAAAGTACAATAATGCACCTTGTGCTATATAAACTAATAATAGCATGAGGCGGCCGCATCGTATCAACACGTCCGGCCTGAAAAACGACCTTGTCCTCAAAGTCGAGGGTCAAAGGGGTCGTCAGACAGCGTCAGCGGATCGAGTTCCCCGGAGTCAGGATCAGTATCTTCAGCTCCCAGTAATACACAGAGATTCCTGAGAGGGCAGGCGTGGATGGGCGAGAACGGTTGCTAATAGCAAAAGAAGAGGCCCTTGCGTCGAATCTCTTCTTATTGTTGGTAAGACAGATGATGGGGCCGTCGGGGGGGGGGGGGGGGCGATGGACGTGGAGCTGGAGGATGTGCGGGTGGCGTCAGTAGCTGGGGCCCGGATGGGGGCAGAGGGTCCACGGTCGAAAGAGGTGGCGGTCGCGGCGGAAGAGGTGGTGGTAGTGGTCGCGGTGGTGGGGTCGGTCATTCCGAGGAGAATGGTGGGGCTGGGTAGAGTTCCTCGACGAGATACCTAGCCTGCTTCATTGCACGGGAATGAGTAGTCGAGTTGTAGACCCGAAGGCGCGCATGGAGGTGGGGGTGCAGACCCGCCAGAAAATAGCCTAAATAGTGGTTGGGGGGCCAGGTCGGGAACATGTGTAGCGACCGCAATGAATTCGTCGATGTAGGTTGCCACAGAGTCAGACTGGCAGACAAAGCTGAGGTGCTCAAAGGCGTTACCCGCCTGGAGGCTGTCGTAGTGGCGAAGGAGTTCCTTCTTCAATGTGGGCTAGGACATGTCAGGTGCCTGTTGGCGCATCCAACGCACCAAATGGAGCATCGAGCCTTCCATATAGATAGTGGTGAGGAATACCTTTTGGTCGGCGGGGGTGGCCTGCTAGTCAAAGAACTGCTCGGCGCGGGCGATACACCCGAGAGGGTCGGTGTCATCGAACACTAGAATCTCAATCGGGCGGAGGTGGGTCGAGGCACTGTCTGTCGTGAGGTGCAAAAACCCCATGTTGTCGGGAGTGGACCCTCATGCCCTGTGCGACATTATCCCTGCCACGGCATTGTCTCGATGCAACAGCGCTCCGATCTCTCGCAAACCCCTAAGTGTTATACTCCGCACGTTGCTCATTTTTGTGATGCGCATGAAGGTTTGTGAGCGGCGGGTAGAATAGATTTTTAATGTAAGTAGATGACTTTGTCTATATGCGAGCACATTTTTTAAAATAAAAGAAAAATACACAGATTTTAAAAAATATAGTGTGTATATATACATAACGTAGAGGCTAAGAAGCCACGCTCTTCATAAATGTTTTCATTCTTCAGCTTAAAAGGTGTGCTAACAAAATGTTGCAGGAATTGTTGTTTACATGAACAACAGAAGTTATCTTAGGTAAGATATTTTATTTAGCATCACAGTTACTGCAACTTGTTATCATTGCCAAAATATGAGAAAGCTTCAAGAGGAGAAGTCAGAAATAAATTAAGGGTAGAGATAGAGAGATAGGTATAAAGAACTTAAAAATTGAGAACATTAGTAGATGGGGAAAGAAAGTAATACAACAAATTTGAGACTGAAAGGGAGAATTTTGCAGAAATTAGATACAAGAACTACCAAAATTAAACAAAATGAATGTTTTGGATTGTTAGCTTAATTTCGTAGTCTAGATTTGCTTGGAATTTCAATTTTCAATAATGCACACTTCAAGGAAGCTTCCAACAATAAAAGTACCAGAAATCACTATGTTTATTAGTTTGGCAGTCTAATAGTGTAGCAGTAGTATCACATAATGAATGAGGTGTGTATTGCCTGCTTACTTCCAAATCGAAAACTGGTTCTTCCACATCATCATCAGAGTCTTCTATTACCATCAAAGAGGAATAAGAAAAATTGATGTTAACAAGAAATGGTAAGTTTCCCTAAACTAATATGAAGTTTAAAACGCACCGCTATCCTTGTTAACATCTAGTGGAATCATCTCCCGCTGTTTATGAACTGCAGATAAAATTAAGAACCAAATTACAAATAAGAATAATCTAAAGAGATGAGAATTCATTGTAATGGGTGGGCAGTGAAATTAAAAACTAGAAAGCATTCATGTTAATTGTTCTCACAGGAATCTATCTCATCATCTATTCCATTATCTAGACGTGCATCATCATCTAGGGCATGCGCTTTGCGTGCCTTTGGAGTTCTCCTACGCTTATTTGATGTTCTACCCATGATTCAGAAAGAAGATGGAAGGAAGCTAATCTTCTTTAGTGAGCTGCAATACATACACAGACGATTCACAATAAATTAGTGGTAAGTCATTAAATACAAAAAAATGACAATAAATTCTATCAGCTTGGGAAGGATTTAACAAAGATTGTTTTTTTTATTCTCAAATGCATCATGAGTCAAGACCTAGCGATGTTCTAATAATTCCACGGATAACTTCAGTATGAAACGATGTATGGCGAACAACAGCTATAAGAGATTCAAGGCAAGTGATTATGGAGAAGTACGCAGAGGAGGCAGCGGGATTGGAGCTTCAGGCTTTAGTGAGAGACTGCGGGAACGGGCTCGGATTGACGGTTGCAGAGGGAGGCGGGCTAAGAGCATCAAGGGGACTCGGCGGTGGTGTGGCGGATGGGGTTCTGCACCAGTGCGCCGCAGCGAGAACGAATCAGTTTCGCTTTATCGGTAATTCGGGGCTTTTTGGCACTTTGCACCCCCGAAAGTGCAGCCTTTTGTACTTTGCATCCCGAAAGTTTAAATATTGCACTTTGCACTCTCGAAACTTCAATCCTTGGCACTTTGCACCCCAAACATGTTAAATGAGGGGTAATTTCGTCTTTCTAATATTTTTATGTCTAGGGCTTCTCCCGATTCATTAGTCCGCCGTTCTCCCGATTCATCAGTCCGCCGTTCTCTCCTTCTTCGCGATTCCACCTCTCCTTCGCGATTCCAGCGGCTCCCTCTCCGTTCTTCTTCAACGCTTCTCGCCGGACCTCGTCGCCGGACCTTCCAATAGCCGGACCTTGCAGTCGTCGGATCTTCCAGGTAAATGGGCGGCTCCCCTCACTGTATTTTTACTTCCAGTCGCCGGTTTTGAAGAACATTTAGGTTTTTGATTTTTGTTTTTTGGTATAGAATGATTTAGGATTTGATTTTTGGTTTTGAAGAACATTTAGGCTTTCCCGGATCTTCCAGGATTTGATTTTTGTTTTACTTCCAGTCGTCGGTTCTCAGTCCAGTCAAAAATCATGTTTTAGGATTTGATTTTTGTTTTTTGGTATAGAATGATTTTCTTCATTAGGATGTTGATGTTAGGGCTGCCTGATGTTATGGTAGTTCTTAGTCATATTTAGGTTTTTGATTTTTGCTGTCTTCCCGCAGAGAATCGGCCGCCGGACTTGCTTAGATTTTTTGCAGCATTTGAGGAGTGAGCATTTGAGGAGTAAGGTATAATTTAATTCAAATTTTCTGCTCATTATTTTGGTATTCGTTCAAGCACAATCCAATATTTTCTGCTCATTTATTTTGGACTTGCCTAGACTTTTTATGAATGATGTCTCGTTCCGTAGGAATGGATTGGGATAACATAGCGGTTAACGAAAATGTTATGGAAGAGGGGCTTGTAGTCAGTTCTAATGATTCAGAAAGCAGTGAAGAGGGGGATGTAGACAGTTCTAGTGACTCGTTCTTTACGGGTGATGATTTGAATGACAGTGATTTTGAGGTAGATGATGTGCTTATAGATGATAATATAGAGAAGGAGATTGAGTTGGTTGGTGAGAGAGTTGAAACACATAAACTCATGCGTCTGAATGTTGGTGTTCATGTAAAAGAGCGGGGTAGTCAGTCATCTTCCAAGATTGAGAAAGGGAAGTCTCGTGAGGTTCGAGTATATGATGAAGATGCAAATAACTCCGACTTTGAGTTTGATATTGGCTTGTGCTTTAATACACCAGATGAATTTAGGACTGCTGTGAGGATGTACGCTACTAAACAAGGAAAACCACTCAAATTCACTAAAAATTGTAGCGACAAGATTCAAGTGACATGTGATTGTGGGTGGGTTATGTTTGCATCATTCATGTCAAAAAATGAAAAAACATTTGAAGTTAAGACTATTAAGGGAGAGCACAGTTGTTATAGAGTTGCCAATTCTCTTCATTGTAACTCTAAGTATCTTGCCAAGAAATACGAGTACAATATAAGGAGCAACCCAGAGTGGCCCGTTAATTCAATGTAGTAAATCATGCAAAGAGACAATAAAACTTCTCTTAGTGTATGGAAGATGTATAGGGCCAAGAAGCATGTCTCAATATTGAGTAGTAGAACGGAGTTGGAGCAGTATGCAAAACTATGGGATTACTTTGAAGAAATCTATAGGACCAATCCAGATACAACAATTAAAGTTAAATGTAAGCATGATGTAGGCTCCCAAACTTGTATATTTAAAAGATTATACATTTGTTGGGGTGCTTTGAAGAAAGGTTTCATGAGTGGTTGTAGGCCGATTATAGGATTGGATGGTACGCATTTGAAGACATCAACGGGTGGCGTAATGTTATGTGCTGTTGGTGTTGACGGTAACAACAACATGTACCCTATTGCATATGATGTTGTTCTGAAAGAGAATACAAAATCTTGGAAATGGTTTGTTAGCCTTCTTATAGATGATTTGTGCATCAAAAACAGTTTTACATGGTCAATAATTTCGGACAAGCAGAAAGGGTTATTAAAAGCCATTGAAATGCTCTTACCCAATGCAGAACACAGATTTTGCTTGCGGCATATGTATAATAATTTCAAACAGAAACATAGAGGTCTCCAACTGAAAGAAATTTTATGGAAGGCTGCATCCGCTACGAGGCTAGTAGACTTTAATAATGAAATGGAAAAATTAAAGGCTAGCGATAAAGCGGCTTACCAATGGGTTACGGAAAGAGATCCAAAACATTGGGCAAAGTCTCATTTTAATACTTGGCCTATGTGTGATATGTTGTTAAACAACTTTTGTGAAGCTTTTAACAAGGTTATTCTTAAAGCAAGAGATAAGCCAATAATCACCATGTTGGAGACTATAAGAGTGTTACTAATGAAAAGACTTCACACACAAAGAGACAAAGTGATCTTGAAATTTAATGGAGAAATTTGTCATTCGATACAAAGAATTTTAGACAATAACAAAAAAAATGCACACAATTATATCTTGGTATGGAATGGTCATCACAAGTTTGAAGTTGAAGGGTGGATAGGAGATAAATGGACCGTTGATTTGGGTGCACGAAGTTGTAGTTGCAGGCGGTGGGATCTAACGGGCATTCCATGTGTGCACGCAATATCATGCATATTCTATCGGAGGGAGAACGTTGAAGACTATGTTGAAAATTGGTACAAAAGAGATATGTTTTTGAGGGCATATGAACACTTGTTAAATCCAATAAAATCATACAAAGAATGGCCATCAACGAATTTGAATCCAATTGTTCCATGGGGTGATATTCACAACAAGCCCGGAAGGCCTTCAAAGCACGCTAGAAGAAAAGAAGCCGATGAAATAGAGAGCCAGAAATATGGAATAAAAAGGCATGGGATGAAGTACCCATGCTCCAACTGCGGGAAGAGGGGACATAACAAGACAAGTTGTGTTGACGCCCCCATGAGCCAAGAAACAACGTCTACTTCAAAATCAAAGTTATCGGTAACTTTTTAATCCATCAAATATTTCTTTACTACTATTTTCTATTATCTTTGATAATGTATTAATAATGTGTGCTTATATGTAGGTACGAAGAAATATGTGATCGTGGACTTAATATTGTTGTTGCTGTTGGACTGTTTTGGGAATGGAAGGGGGGATTTACTGGTGCTGCTGCCGCTTCTATTTTAGAGGATGTGTTCTTCTATTATCTTTGACTGTTCTTGTATTTTTGTATGGATTGGATAGTTACTAGTTGGGCTGCTGTTTATTTTTTCATGTTGGTGTTTTTGTTTTTTTGTATGGATTGGAATGTTTTTTGGAATGGATTGGACTGCTGTTTTGTAAGATTAAATGGATTTTAATTGTATGGAATGCAATAGTTTTGGCTGCAATTATCATTTTATTAAGCTTGTTATTCTCATATCATTTTTTGGCAGCAATAGTTTTGGCTGCAAAACATCAAGGATCCATCTATGATGTGGATTACAAGGAATTAAAGTATCAATAACAAGCTTGATGATCAAATATGCCCCAAAATTCATTTATAAAACTCATCGAGCCAGTAATTTTAAAGCATTTCGCTGTAAAATTCATTTGAGCATCCAATCAATTATAATTCAAAGAGCTTTCAGTCAAGAAAACTCATCGAGCCAGTAATTTTAAAACATTTTGCTGTAAAAAAAAAGAAAATGTGTGTAGAAGTCATGTAACCGGAAATCAATCTATGGACTTTTTGGCACTTTGCACCCCCAAAAGTGCAACTTTTGGCACTTTGCACCCGAAAGTTTTGGCTGCCATTATCATTTTTTTGTATTAAATGCACTTTGGATGAGGTGTGGACGAAATTACCCCTCATTTAACATGTTTGGGGTGCAAAGTGCCAAGGATTGAAGTTTCGGGGGTGCAAAGTGCAATATTTAAACTTTCGGGGTGCAAAGTGCAAAAGGTTGCACTTTCGGGGGTGCAAAGTGCCAAAAAGCCGTAATTCGGCGGCTGGCACGGTGATGGTGCCTGGTGGTCAGCAACACGGGACGGGGTTAAATTGTCGTTTGTTAGGTGATTCTTACAAATGATGTTTTAACCCATCAGTTTACGGTCGCCGCCGTGCCTGCCAAACAAAGCCTGGTCTTATTTCGGCAACCCTCCTTCAACCGGAGGAATTTTTAGGTCCGGAGCCCGTCCCTTAATTTTCGTCCGGGAGCCATATCAGTTTGCTGCGTGGAAGAGGTGACAGTGGTGATCAAAAACTAAAAACACTTGGACTCTGTTCGTTTCGATGGAATTGGGGTTTTGGAATTGGCATTCAATTGCCAATTCCAATTGTGATTATTCGGCGGCTATAATATTACATTGGAATTAGAACACAAGGGAACTGATTATAGAAGAAACACAGCTCCCTCAATTCTTACATTGGAATTGGAACACATGGACCCAAAATGTGTCTCTCCACTCCTTAGACTAATGGGTCACACCTCTTGGGCTTAGCCCACTTGAAGTGGGCTAGGCTAACCTAAGTTGACCACTTTGACCCATGAGTTGACTTTGGTCAACATGACCATTTGGGTTGACCCCAAGGGGTCCTTAGTGACCCCTTGGCTTCCCCTAAGGTCTAGGAAGGGTTGTGTAGGGTTGACTTGGCACCTTAGGGGCACATTGCCCTTAGTTAGGGCACCTTGCCCAATTTAGGCCTAGGATGATTCTAGATCAACTTTGGTCACCCTGCGTTGACTCCAATGGACCTTTAGGGCTCTAATGGACCTTCCAATAGGTGGGTGAGGTTATGGTGGAGTCTTGGAGTCAAGGTGAAGCTCCATGATCATCCTAAGCTAGTGTTTAGAAATCTATTATTTGCAGACCATAGTGATCTCACCTACATTCCTAGGTTCACTTGGTCTTCTTGGGCTTCCCTGGGTTTTTTCATGACCTAGTCATGACAAAACCACTTCTAGGGGTCTAGTTGTCTGAGTGAAGGGCGTGCAGACGCCGCTCCGCCTCGATCGTCATCACACGCTTGTCGTTGTCATCACCTTCATCGCCTCCGTCGGAGAGCTTGACCAAGCTGTCCAAGATGCTTGAACCGCCCGGAAGGCAAGGTTGTCATATCCTTAAAGATGATAATCCGAGGGAACTAAACTGCGTGTTCTCATTCGTTTGTTCAATAACTAGGAAAGCACAATTACTTGTGTGCCCCCTAAAAAACTAACAAAGGGGACCTAAGTCTTCATTTGAAGGGGACAGAGACGGAGTATATGGATCTTAAATTTAGCAGTGCAAAAAGTACGGATGACTTCGTTATTGAGATGGATGATCTAGATATTTTCCGTAGTAAGTGCATTAAATATCTTGGATCGATAGTTCAAAAAGATGGAGGTGTTGATAAAGACGCAATACACAGAATCCAAGCAAGTTGGTTAAAGGGGAGATGTGTGTCAGGAATCTTTTGTCATCTTAAACTATATGAAAAGACATGATATACTTAGATATTACCCTGTTTATGACTAAATTAGGGTACAATGGCGACAAAGAATCCATATAACCGACCTCACTATAATAAAATAAGGATGCTGATATTTGTACACCTTAAATGGTTATTTATAACCCATAGATATTTGTACACCCTAAAATTATATTTATACTCTGATAGACTATTTGTACCCCAATTTGTAAGATATAAGAAGACCCTCGAGCGTTTAGATGCTCAATTCCGGGAATCCATGGTTCTTTTCAGAAAGACAATGGACAAGTCGAGGGAGCAAATCGACTACCTATCCAATAAGCTCGATGCAATCCGGCTCGATAAAACTAGCAAAACAATTTTATTTTATTTTATAATTTTTACATTTTTGAATTTTTAGCTCCAAATGTTTCTCATTTGAAAAAGTGATCAACATGAAAGTTGTAGATCTCGATGAGATCTACAACTTTCATGTTGACCATTTTTTGATTTGAACCCGTTTAAGCCTCCAATGTGGGCCCGACAAAAGAAACGTCCGGAACGAGTCGTCCGTACAGATTTTCGGCGTGACTTTTTCGGGGTCCAAATCGGGGGTCTAAACTGTTTCAAATCAAAAAATGTTCAACATGAAGGTTGTAGATATCGTCAAGATCTACAACTTTCATGTTGAACACTTTTTAATTTGAAGTCGTTTATGCCCCCGATTTGGCCCCAAAAAAAGTCACGCCGATCCCGGACGTCCGTACATATGTTCGGCGTGACTTTTTTCAGGGGCCAAATCAGGGGTCTAAACTGCTTCAAATCAAAAAATATTCAACATGAAAGTTGTAGATCTCGTCAAGATCGACGACTTTCATGTTGAACTCTTCTCATTAAAATGTATGTATAAGACGCAGTTTAGAGAGAAATGCGTGAGATAAGGGCTGTAAATGGGGTACAAATATCATATTTTAGAGTTTAAAAAAAAGAGTTTTATCAAGAAGAATGGTATGTGAATACCCGTTTATGATGTACAAATATCAGCGTCCTAAAATAAATACTTAAGTGTTGTTGTCATACAGATGCCAAAAAAGCATCTATCCACCCGGAGAATTTATAATTCTAATCCATTATCATTATTGGACCTTTAAATATAAAATAAAATACAAGTATCACAAAAATAATACAATAAAATATGTTGATTCATATAATGACTTTGTTGAGTTGTTCGTGATCTTCGGCCACGGAAAATAGACCCGCCAAACATATCGCTATCAGGCCCCTCCATAACATCTCCATCCTCTCAACCAAACAATCACCTTTCATCCTCACACCCGCGTGCACTCGCTCCCTGTGCGCCCGCTCCTCATGCGTTGACGGTCACCGTTGTCATCGGCCACCCGGATCGTCGGGGGGCACTTTTGTCTTTTTGCTAAAATTGGTGATCCAGTTGACAGAAACGAGGAAACGTCATTCGCCAGTACAAATTCAATCTCAGCGCAATTATCAGTATATCCCTCCAAAAACTATAAAAATGCCCTCAGGCTTCATTTGAGGGCAAGCAACCTCATAGACTAGAAAGAACTCTGGGGTTTTCCGGCGGGAACGTGAGACTTAAATCGTTCATCCGCTCGGAATTCTCTCTGCTCCCTCTCTAGCACGAGATGTCTCGAGACTTCAAAAACATTGTTTTTTCTTCTCCAAAGGAGCACTCTCATTAAGGCTCTGGCTCAACAAGAGCGCTTCCATCAAAGGAGCGTTTCCACTCCCATTAAGGCTCCAAGGATTTAGATATTTTCATCAAAGGAGCGTTTCCACCGTGGCTCCAAGGACTTAGTTTTTCCTCCATTGTTTTCATAGTCTGCATTTGTATCGGAGAGGTGGTCTGTCACCCTCTGAGGAATTGTCTCAACTCTGGTAAACTCTAACGAAATAGTTAACTTTGGTCCGACATAGATCCGTCCACGTGGTTTCCAACATTTACGAGTTTTCCACGTCAAAAAAAATATTTTGTCACTTTCTGTTATTTTTCTTTGACTATTTGCGCGTCCGGTCCAATCTCGTGCTAAGGCGGTCTGATTCTTTCTATCGGAAAAAAAGAGGATGACCCGCAATAGTTTGGAATCATCTATGAGAAGGTGTACCCAATCTTCGTAACTCCCTTGAAGCAACACTTGCCATACACAAGCACCACAAACCAGCAACAACATCAAAGAAGACCCGAAGCTTGATCCGCACTACAATTCCAAAAAAACATCATGAGGCGCGGGGGGCACGCTCTCAGGCATTGAAGTAGAGACATTTGTCGGATCTCCTTCCTTGGCTAGGCAAGTTTTTGCCACAGAAAGGCATGAGGGGGACCACCTCAACAAAAGGGCGCCAGAGACAACACCCTCTGCTTCGGGGATGAAGGCATGTTAGAGGTACGCAAGCCACATCAAGAACCCCTCGTCATCAGCACATGGATATGAGAACATTGTCTTAAAGTCATGAGGATTCTTATAGACAACGGAAGCTCGGTCGACGTCCTGTTTATGTCTGTGTTCCAGAGCAAGGGAATCCGCGAAGAATTTCTTTGTCCGGTGAACGGGCCCGTCTATGGATTCAACAATTGGTCAGTCCCGGTGCGGGGAGTGATCTTGCTCCCAGTAACCATGGGAAAGTACCAGAGACAAGTGAGTTGTAACATTCAGTTCATGGTCATGGAATGTGTCTCCGCCTGTAATGCAATATTCGGCAGGCCTCTACAAACTGCGTTCAGAGTGATTTTTTTCATGCCGCACCTGGTAATGAAGTTCTTGGAACCCAGTTGTTTGGGGAATCAAGCAATGACATAGATCTACTGCCTCAACCAAGCTCAGTTGTCGCAGGGGGCAACCCGTCACATCGAAAATTTTGATCTGCGGGACGAAGCCATAATTGAAAGGGCAACTCCAGTGGAGGGCCTAATCGAGGTTCTGCTCCGTACAAGGGACCCTGCTCACATAGTGCTGATCATGTCACTTTTGTCCCCAAAGGAGCAGAAGGAGTGCATGAACTTCTTACGCACTAACCAGGATATATTCGCGTGGAGTCCAAAGGACATGCCGGGAGTAGATCCGTGAATCATCGCACACTCATTAAATATCAACCCAGCCTGCAGCCCCATGGTCCAGAAAAAGCGCAAATTCGCACTTGAGAGGCTCCATGCCATTGAGAAAGAGGTAGACAAGCTTTTGGTTGCGCGATTCATTCGGGAAGCAGCATACCCCCACTTGGCTCGGTAATGTGGTCATGGTAAAAAAAAGGCTTCAGGAAAATGAAGGATGCGCGTCGATTACAGCAATCTCAACCAAGCTCGTCCAAAGGACAGCTTCCCTCTTCCCTACATCAATCAACTCATAGATGCAACAACAGAACACGAACTCCTTAGCTTCAAGGACGCCTACTTGGGATACAATCAGATATCGATGAACCTGACGAATGAAGAGCACACTACCTTCCGCACAGGCCAGGGGTATACTATTACAAACTAATGCCTTTTGGCCTAAAGAACGCTGAAGCGATCTACCAAATGAATCAAGTGTTTATGGATCTCATCAGGAAGTCCATGGAGGTTTACGTCGACGACGTGCTGGTAAATGGCGGGGTCGTCATCTATAAGACATCGATAAGTGTTTCCACTTCTCCGTCGTTTCCTACTACGCCTAAATCCTTTTAAGTGTGCATTCGGGGTAACCGCGAGGAAGTTCCTAGGCTTTATGGTGACACGGTGAGAAATAAAGGCCAACGTCGAAAAGATCAAGACATTAGAGAGCATGTCTCCCCCTCGCACCATTAAGGAAGTTTAATGTCTCAATGGAAGAATAACTTCACTCTCCTGCTTCCTGGCTAGGATGGGGGACAGTACCTCCCCTTCTTCAAAACACTATGTGGAGAACGCCGCACCGAATTCCAATGGACGGATGAGTGTCAAACCGCGTTCGAACATCTCATGCAGTACCCAGTCATTCCCCCGCTACTTTTGAAGCCCATCGAAGGGGAAGCTCTTTTCTTGTACCTGGCAGTTTCGTCGCACGCGCTCAGCTCGGTCCTGGTCGAGGATGAAGAAGGGGTCCAACACCCGGTCTATTACCTCAGCAAAGTCTTATCCGACATCAAGGGCAGGTATCCCATGGCGGACAAAATAGCTTTGGCCTTAGTGTTCTCTGCAAGAAATCTTCGACTATAATCCAGGCCCACACTATCAAGGTACTCATGCAGTTGTCACTCCGAACAATCCTGCAGAAGCCCGAGGTATCGGGAAGGCTAGTCAAGTGAGCATTGGAGCTGAGAGAGTTTGACATACAATTTTTCCCAAGGCTCGTCATCAAGTCCCAAGTCCTAGCGGACTTCATAGTGGAATGCATAATCCCACCGAAAAATGTGTCTAGCTCTGACAGCCCGGCTCCTGCACTGTGTACTATTTACGTCGACGGGGCTTCAGGCGTCGAGGGAGCAGGCGCTAGCCTACTGCTAATAAGTCTTAAGGAGACACTCTTGAGTACATGCTGTCACAACCCGCATTTTCTCCGGCAGAGCAAGTATCAGAGTATGAGAAAAACACGCGTCGTGATGTCACGTCAAGCAGGGGATAACTGCCGACGCTCAGGCGACGGAAACTATTACTATAAAAATATTCATAAATTTAATGATTTAAAAACTGCTTATATATATATAGGCCGTATCCCTCGGCTCAGTGGTTCACTAGCCCACTAGAAGGAAACATAATTTACGCTGCGGAAGCACCTTGATTTAATTAGTTTAATATTCTACATGAGTGCAAGCGTCCACGAAGGACATCCCATGGTATGCAAGACTCTAGATTTAGTATAAGTAAGGAAATACCTTTTTACGCTAGTTGTAAAGTACTTCTTTTAAGTTTGAAGACATGAGGTGTATGCCATGCTATTAGCAAGGTTTAATACTTAAAATAACTAACATGCATCCTAGCATAAAACATTCCAAGAGACAAGTAACCGCTCCCAATAGGGTAACCAAACAACATAAAAGAGTATACAGTAGACTGAGAAAACAATCACCGAAGGGCGCCAACAAACTGACACGAACCCCTCGGTGTACACAAAAGTCAGAGTCAACAAGCAACTACAATCTCACCTAAGGTGAGAGGATCACTCATGCAAAACGGTCGACCGGAACGCAGCTCCAAACTAGCTGCTCAAACGGCCGCAACCTGGACCTGAGGCATTCAAAGACAGAATACCTCAGCACAAATATAACAATGCAAGTGGCAAAAAGAGAAAAAAGCTCGGAGTTAATAAAAGATCGACAACCAGGGAAGAACCAACCCTTAGCGAGCAAGCTGTCAAACTCTGCAACAAGTCAGTAAATGAACGAGATTATAGCAAACAAAGCATCAACAAAAGGTGAAGAAAAATGCACCAAGTGCCATAAGGAAACAACCCGCTTCGGCTCAACCTGCTGAAGCAAAGCAAGAATGGCTAACCAGCCAACATCCATCACGAGGATAGGAGTAATAGCCCCAAGGATCAGCGTAGGAAAATCATTAACACTTAGTGATCCTTGTCTCGGAGGAGTGGGTGACCCTTAATTCAAAGGCATTTTATTTGCTTGTAACGACCAGGCAAGCTAAGTGGCACAGCGTCGCCCGGCCCACTAGCTACCCATGGAGGACCCATGGCGCTCCAGTGGTGTAGCCGGAATCTACAAGACCTGCCACGGAAACCAACACCCACAGAACACCTCACCAAGACCTCGGTATCACCGCATGCTAACAAGCGATACAAACTGACAGTTCCATCCACATTGACTTCTATCAACGTTTCCTGGTCATAATTTCCAAAGGATTGGGGTCAACAACCCAAAACAGGCCCCCAAGGACCTCACTCAGCGAAAACAAGGAACGACGGACAATTCCTTCGGAATTCGTCGAGTATCACCATTGATACTCGACGGATTCGTCGAGAATTGTCGACGAAGCCGAAGGGAGTCGTCGAGTATCGCCGCGATACTCGACGATTTTCCTTAAATTCGTCGAGTATCGCGACAATACTCGACGATTTTGCCTGGGATTCTCGACGATTTGGCACGACGATTCTCGCCGAATTTACCTTAGCGCTCGACGACTATACTTTGTCATTCTCGCCGATTTTAACTTGGCGCTAACGTCTCTACTGGTGATTCTCGACGATTTCTACTTCGACGAGTGTCTAGTGATTCTCGACGACTCCAACCCGATACTCGCCGACTCTGCCTTGTGATACTCGCCGAATCTACCTGGTCATTCTCGCCGACTTTTACTTAGCATTCTAGGACAGACAAACCACGGGTAACGAGGATACTCGACGGATTCGTCTCGAAGTGCGGGAAAGATCGCATATTCGCCCTATAGCGTAAACCTACTCAAAATAAAGGAGAGAAAACAGCGGTAAAGGGAAGAACCGGAGCAAGCAAGGGAAGAAGATCCACTTGCCTCAAAACCCACGAAGAAGACGCCGCCCGTCCCGACCGCTTCCAGATCCGGCCACAAGGAGCGCCGAGCAACGATTCCTGAAACTTTTGGGGACGAAATCAAGCCAAAACCCCTAACCCTAACCTTCAAAAGTCAAGGAAACGGACAAAGCTTACCTCTACCGAGAAGCTCTCGCCGGGAGCGGCCCGAAAATCCGCTCGGATGGGGGAAACGAGCCCTCCTGCTCCGCACACCTCCAGCCGAAGGCCTCGCCGAGTCCGCCGCTTCCCTAATGTCGCGGAAACGAAGCTGCCGTCGGGTTCGGGGAAGAAGAAGAGGATGCGAACCGGCCCAAACCCTATCTACCCTATTTATACCCTAACTACAACATAATATATTATATAATATTAATATATATAATAACACACAATCTTAATATCACGCCCAACACAAACGAACTCGGAAACGCGCGAAACTCGCGCCGTAGCTAAAAACCAACGCTATGAACACGACGACGAGGTCGAAATCCCAATCCGATGAGCCAAACTCAAGGAAACACCTACCAAAGCCAAAACACAAGCGGCTCTGCCGAGTCACCAAAACAGACCCGACCTGCTAGGAAATCTCGCCAACAGGCTAAGATACAACCCTACAGAGAACTCAAAGAGCCAAATCATGCTCTAACAACGGCATACGCCAAACACGTGCTAAGGTAACGCTTCTAAGGATATCGAAAAAACCAGGGGCGTTACACATGCTCTAGTTGAAGTTCACGACTACCAACAATTTGCCGGAGTATGAAGCCCTGATTACCGGTCAATGCCCGACAATTGACTGCGAAGCGAAAATCTTAACTATCAACATTGACCCTCAACTGGTAGTCTCACAGGTCGAGGGGGACTACGAGGCAAAGAACGAGCAACTCGCATAGTACCTCCAACTGGCATGATCACTTCTCGGGAAAGTCAAGTCTCACCAGATCCTCCACATTCCTTTGAAGTAGAACACCAGAGCTGACGCTCTATCCAAGCTCGCCAACTCCGCTGTAGGGTACCAAACTCAGCGTCACCGAGTCGAAGACTTGCTCATTCCCAATATCTCAGGTCCCTATGAGATCGCCACCATCGCAAGAGGGGAGCCCTGTTGTATGGATCCCATCATCGCCTACCTTGAAAGCGGGCAGTTGTCAACGGACTTGGTAGAGGCTCAAAGCCTACGAATTCGCATCGCCTCATTCTCCATCATCGCCAACGAGCTCTACAAGTGTTCTTTCTCTGGGCCGTACCTAAAGAGCTTACGTCCATCTGAGGCAGACTACGCCCTACGAGAAGTGCACGAAGGCGTATGCTGGGAGTATCTGGAAGGAAAGGCTTTGGCTCTGAAAATCCTACGACAAGGGCTCTACTGGCTCACGCTAAAAAAGGACGCTCTTGACTTCACTCAGAAGTGCAAAAGTTGACAGCTCCACTCCAATGTCCCACATCTACCCCCGGTCAAGCTCACCCCGCTCTGGAGCGCATTGCCCTTTGCTCAGTGGGGGATCGATCTACTTGGCCCATTTTTGCCAGCATCCGGGCAAAGCAAGGTCATCATGTTGGATCTTATGGCGCCTTTAAAGGGTGGTGAATGAGGGCATTTTTAAGTTTTAAATAACTTTAGAAAATATTTATGTTAATAAAGAAAAACACAAGGACAATTTATCTTGCATAATACTTTTAAGAAATTATTCATCTTGCGTCTTATCTTGTGCTCACGGGTGCTAGGCATTAGCGGCGTTGAGCGTCAGATGTTAAGCGGCCTGGCGAGGGAGCAGAGCGAATTTCAAGTGGAGGAGTGATATAAGTCTCACGTTCTTGCTAGAAATCTCAGAGTTCTCTCTAGCCTGTAGAGTTGTTTGTCTTCACTTGTCTTCTCAAATAAAGGTTAGGGAGCATTTTTATAGTTTTCCGGAGGAACATGCTGGTAATTGTGACATAGCGAATTTTTAGCTAGCGATTGTCGTCGCTCCGTTTCGGTCACCAGGATCACCAATTTTCTCAGAATGGCGGGCGTGCCCCCCGGGCGGCCCGGCGGCGGCGGAGGCCTCTTATAGGCGTTGTGCGCACTTGCGCGTTTGCGTGCAGGGTCCGCGCTTGCTCGCCAAGCAGGGGATCAGGTGTCGCCCGGGCAATGTGCGCCCTTATGTGTGCACGCGCCTTGAGGGGGGATTTATCACGAACTCAGTAGATGTTAAAATTTCTCGAGATGATAATGGAGATAGCTCTGATACCAAGTAATACTTTCAAAACTATCAAGATGACATCTTGATCAAGCGAAAACAGGAACCAGACGCAGGAACACTCAACCATAAACCAAGCTCAATAAATCAGAAACAACAGAAGACAACAACAAGTCTTGTATTATCAACAATCTTCTTTGCAAGGCAGGACATACATGATGAGACATGATTCGCCGATGTACAAAGGAAGAGCAAACAAACAAAGCAAGAACAACAAGCCGAGCGGACTGCCTCAGAGACCACTGAGACCGCCAAGCTTCTGCTGCACTGAACTACGGAGTCCGCGTAGACCGCAGACAACCCGTTATTCTGCTGAACACCTTTGTCCGCTCTCTGCAAGCCGCCTGACCGCAGAGGTCGCCTAGCTGCTAGAGTCCGCGAACAAGCTGCTGCCGAACTGAAAAACAGACCGCCGAGACCGGCGGACAAGTTATTGAACTGGGAAAGCTGAAGGAGAGAAGACCGGTTGGCCGCAACCGCGACCTGCTGCAAACCGCTGATTGATAACTGCAAGCTCCACTGATCCCTGACCACAGTCAGCACCAAAAACCTGGCTTCTCAGTGCTAGTCGCACAACCTGCAAACAGCAAACCGGTTAACCTTCTCAAACCGCGCGGACAAAAAATCCGAGGTCGTAGCAATTAACCCACGTTCAACTTACTGTTCATTCAATTAATTATAATGTCACGGGGGGGGGGGGGGGGGGGTCCTATTTATAGGCGTAGAAAGGAGTGTGATCACCGCCCAAGAGGATAGAAACACCACCCCAGCCCACAGTTAGCAGCCTAGCACAGAGCAGTCCTCCCAGTCCGCATGGACAAGGCCGGACACCAGCCTATCCGCATGACATCAAAGAGGCCGGATAGAAGCCAGTCTGCATCCCAGCGGACACCGCACCAGCCCGCAACAACAGTGTCCATGATCAAAGGCACAGACCGCCCGGTCAACAAGCGGGCATTGCGGACTCCGCGATCAATCTGAACTTGTCATAGATCGTGACCAAGTCCCCAACCATTGAACCTCTGGCGCGAGCTCCGCGGACACGAACAATAGTCCGCCGGCTCCAATCAAGTTCGCCCAGACCGCGGATATACAACCTATCCGCACGGCTACCACCAAGGACACACCATCAGGCCGCAACACCAGACCGCTCAGGTCACATTACCAGTCCGCAAGACTGTCCGCCCAGACCGCACGATCTGTCTGATCAATCATCATTTTCACTTCAACAATTTCAACAACTAATAATTCTCACGAATAGTTAGCTGGTAATGTTAGATGGCAGTGAAGGCGATGGGACAACAAGCATGAAAAGAATTGTAAAATGTATTTATTCATCTACTTTAATTTTTTGTATAACAACACTTAAAAATCTATTTACTATAGAATTTCACCGCTTTCATTTTATTATTACAACACTTAAAATCATTGAACTGCAAACATTTCTTTTGCCTTCATCTGCGTCTTTGGTGGGTCAGCTGCCTTCCTTCTTCCCGTCATCTCTGGCGAGCATCCATTAGTTTTTCCTTAAATCTACATCTATTTGCCATTTTCTGCACTCATTACTGCAAAATGCAAGTCCCCTGAAAAGAAAATTAAGTTTCTTAACTCCCAAGATTAGACATGATAATACATGATATTCTAATAATTTTCCAACTCAAAAGTTTAATTTTAATTCTATATAATGCTGTTAATATTCTTCATGTATTTTTGTCTGTATACATGCATGTACTCAAAAAATAATTATTATATATATACATGTGTGTGTTTGTGTATTTGTATAAATTAATGCACCTCCAGCATTGTAATCATTGAACAATTGTGAAATTAGATAAACCATTTATTAGATTGTGATGTTGTCTGCCATAACACCTATACATGAGAATATCACGTTTCGGATCAAAGGGGCGGTGGCACATAGCACAAGCCGAGAGAATTCGAGGGAGGTCGGTCATCGAAGGATGATGCACATTCTCCAACATTTCTTGAAACTCTTTCAACGACACGGATGGAGACGAGCAATCTTCGGTATTAGGAGAGTTGGCCTTCTGTATTTTAGGAGAGGAGGTCTTCGGCGTTTTTTGAGCTGAGACCTCCCCCACTTTTGAAGATGAGGCCTCCACCATTTTAGGTGGTGGCTCCCTTAAGGTCATATTTCTCTTCATTGAAGTTCACTTGTCTCTTCCCCAATAGACTTTTTAACCTCCTCTCTCTCTCTCTCTCACTCTTTCGGATTTGCAATAACAAGTCGATCACTCTGGTTGGTCCCTTCCGCGTTATTAAATAGAACGAAGAAAGCGAGCATCGCACAAAAGTTGAGATGGCCGTTGCACTGTGCCATCTGAGTTTACAACAATTAATCATGATGCATTCATGATTAATTCTTAGTACTTTGAATGATGATAAAAATAGCAATAAATCTACAAATGAATATTAAATTTTAATTTTGTAACATAAGCAAAATGTCAAAAATAGTGGAATACTATATTTGTATATGAAATTTAAATAAATACTAGTAAATTTTGCTAGATATGTAATGTAATCATTTTCCTTCTTTGTTAGCTACATTGACCCTATACATTTTGGAGAAATCAATACTTTTTAATTTTGTTTTTAATACAGTATTACATCATTTTAAGATCACATCTTTTAAGATATTTATTTTTTTAAAATATTAATACTGAGGTTTACCTAATATTTTTAGTTAGTTAAAAATGCAAAAAAAGTGTCACATATGGTTTTGGCTGCTGCTTGTATCTTGAAGACTTCCATCCTCACATAAGAATTTGGTCAAGTCCTTAAGAAACTTCATTATTGAACCATTATCAGTCTAGCTATTCAACTAGCTCATGGACTTTGTTAGGTCTACTATCGAGCACGCTCGTGAGCTAGACGGTATATCCCAATGTGATGAAATTCATACGCCCTCATCAGCCTATTTGACTTATATGAGTTTGGATGCCCCATAACAATGAGATTGACTATTGGAAATCAAAATCTCATCTTTTTACTTAGTACTAAGGCGGCACACCCTTTCGCGGTGATTTGATAACATATATTGAGTGTGTGCCGATCATAGGAATGTATGTGCATATCTTTGTCAGGCACGGAGAATGAGATTGATTGTGAATATTTTAGGCTACCTTTTGTGTCGGGGTTTTGGAGTTATCTTATGGATACGTACTTATATGAGACTTATGAGACATGGGTATTGGACCCTTGTATGCGTTCGGGGCCGATCCTACTGGTTCGGTAGCTGAGAATAACGAAGGTGATCGGCGGTCACCAGAGATCCCATCACCACACACGAGAGCTCGTTGAATGAGCTCCCCCCTAGAATTCGCTTTGAGGCTCGTGTTTCCGAGGTTGGAAGGAAAAGAGCCCGTAGAAGGCAGGGTAAAGCAACAATAACAGTGCACTAAGTTTCGATAATGGATAGTGGAGACTTCCACTAGCATGGTCTCGTGTAAGGAATTGTCCTCTTGGAGTTGGTCAAGACAACTAATCATACAGTTTCATATAGTTGAAATTTACTTGTGGCCCATGATATATAAGGGTGAATTGTGGAAATATTGAGTGAAAGTAAGATAGTGGGATAGAAGAGCAAATATGTAGTGAGGAATATTCTTGAAAAAGGCAATGAGTAGTGGAAAGGGCGGAGGTGGTTGATTAATTAAGATGGTTTCCTAAGTCGCTAGCTTATCAGAGGCAATGCTGAGGCTTCTCAATGGGATGTGAGGCATCTTGATATGGCATGCAGAGAGCGTCTCAGTGAGACAGGGAGCATCTCAATAAGACAAAGGGCATCTCGGTGAAGCATTATGAAGAGAAGGGCAAGGGGGAGAGATAGACGTGCAATGTAACATCCTCTTTTTATTTGGGACCCTAGGAGTTCCCATGTCACCTTGGGGAAAGCACAATGTTCCCTAGAAGCCAAGAGGAACCCTCGGAGGGTTTAGGGTGCGCCCTAGCATAGGTAAACACAATTATTTGTTCATGTCTACCTCAAGTAATGTAATGCAATCATAAAAACTCCAGGATTATCCAATGTGATTAAGGCAATGACCTAGATCCTAATGGTCATTAAAGAGTTTAATTTGGATGGCTTAATCAAATCTAAATCTAAGCTAAATCAAAGGTTGATTACACTCGAGCCAAATGGAGCTCAAGCGGCCCAATTAAGATCAAATCAATTCAAATAAGACTTAATCCACCTAAGTCTGCCTTTAAAAGTTTAACAGCTCATTAAGGTTAACCTTAGTCAACCCTTGTCAAATTTGATCAACATAAGTCAACCATGGTTAGCCTTAAGTCTAATTATCTTTTGATTTAACTAATGGACCCACATTAAGCTTGATGAGCACAACACAACACCAATTTGGTCAAAATTGGTCAACCAAATCAATTAGAAAAGAGGAGAAAATGAAATTTTGCATGAAATCTTCATATAATCCAAATCATGGCCAGATGATGCTTCAATCTGCCTTATAAAGACCTGAGGTGTCATTCTCTACCAGAAGCATGCAAGAATTGAGACAAATGGTGGGGTTTGGTCTGCAAAGAGGCAAAATTGAGCATGGAGAAATGGAACATCCTCCCTTTGCCTTTTAAAGCTCCAATTGACTTCACAGGCTCCTTTCCTACCATTTAGGGCATTGATTTCATTCAATTTGATGGAAAATTCCTGTCGGAATTCCCTTGCAATTATGGCCGCCGTCGGCGTCAATAGACCGCCGGACTACCACCCACAAACGTGTGCCTCTTCGGCGAAATGAGTGGGAGTGGCGGCAAGTCGTGGTGGTGGCTGACCAATGAATCGGTGATGGAGAAGGCTTGGAAGCATGACGATGTTTGGATTAATCCCGATTGTTGACTCAAAGAAGAAAACGAAGCGATGGTCGTCCAATTACCTTAAATCGATAGTCCTCACAGCGGATCGACTGTGGATCCGCTATGGGGAAAGGTCAATCCGTCATCCGGCGCTATCCTGGATTGTTCGATCTACTGTAAGATCCATGCAAGCGCAGATTATTGTAAAACTGAAACTTTAGCTTAAATTTAATTTAATTAATATGCTGACATATTTGACCAACTACCTTTGATTGCATAAATAATTGTCTTAAAGTCATAATTAGATCTCGGGGTTAAACTGTCATACGTTAACGCCCACCTAAGTGTTATGAAAAATCGTTCCTAGGCAGATAATTTTCAGATCCTTCAAAAATAATCTAACCACAAAAAAAATGGTTACGAAGAATGATGAACACAAAACAATAAGAAACATCACAAACAAATCACACCAAATATAATGTGGTTCCCTGAAATTGGGTACATCCACCGTGCAGACAAAATATTTTATTTTATTTTCTCAAATACACAATGTCTATAAATTAGGGAAAAAATAAACCAAGAGATTTATGGCGACTTCAAATCCTCCAAGATCCGGCCGTACACGTTGCAACGAGAAAGAAGTTCGGCGGCAAGAGAAGAAGCCGAAGGCCGAGAGACGAGCACATTGCAACAAGGAGGAAGCCCGTCGGCGAGGCTGCATCAAGAAGAAAGCTCCCGACCAAGAGGACGACCGCCGACCACCAAAATGCACACAGGAACAATGAGGAAGAAACAGGTATGCACAACCCCAGGATCGGTCACACCTTCGGCCGACCACACCTCATATTCCTACTATCTGAATTTCTCTACATAGGGGAAGACCGACCAACACTCTTTTATAGGCATGAAGAACACAAACCAGGTAGAGAGGAGGGGGGCCGGCGGAAACCAAACGAAACTGAAAATAGGATTTTTTGCTACCAATGCAAATGTTGGAATTTAGAGAATTCCAAAAGAGGGGAGGGGGCTGGCGGCACCCATGGAAGGAGATCAAATCTCTTCCAATAGATCCTCCTCCATAATCAATTGATTTTAGTGGGTTCCAAAAGTGGAGCCTCGAACTGAGTTGTCTCCAAAAGAAGCATCACTTGCCTGGAGCAAATTGCAGAGTCAAATATGCATGGCAGAATAGCCGCCACGTACAGCAATCTCCACCTTAACGCATCTTCCAAGACATGCTCTACCTGGCTGAGATAACTCCAAGATGCCCCAACGGTGGCCAAGATTCAAAACCAAAAGAACTGATTGAATGAACTTCGACCAAGAACGGATCATAAGAAAACTCCTCCAATTCTGAATAGCATACAAGCTGGATTGATGTGGTTGACTCAAAAAATGCTCCACCTTGAAGCTAAATTTCAACGGCTCCACCTCCAACGGTGGTCTCTCATAACAAAAATAACTTGTCAAGACTTCTGGCATGTGATGTACGCGCGGGAGAGAAATTGATAAATGCAGACACACCAACTATGAATGCAAAACGAACTGACCTCAACATAGAAAAATGAACCTCTATGAGAACTAATCAAAAAAGGTTGATTAGACACATTCTAAGCTCATATAGAATGAGGAGTAATAGGGAAAGAACTTAGGTAATAGAGGGTGACCAAAATGCATTCAAAAATGAATTTCTTGGCCAGGAAAAATATCTCAAAAATGAGAGTTATATGGACACAAGTAGAGATAACATGACCAAAAAAAAAAACATGTGCAAATGAAGGAATGATAATCAGGAAAACAATGACATAAATATAAGAGGCTGAAAAACATAAAACATACAAAATAAGAAAAAACAAAAGGTGAGGAAAAACACTAGATGATATCCTCATCTGCATCCTCAAGACATATGGTTGCGACAGATTTTTCCTTTTCGTCACCAGGGGTCTTCCCTTTTTCCTTGTTTTGAAGCTTCCAACAATCCTTGATTCCATTATCCTTCTTTCTACAGTAATTTTAGTGGTTATATAAACTTTTCTTACACTTGCCTCCTCTGACTGAACCAGACAGACCCCGAGAAAATAAAGCTAAACTTCCAACAATACCTGAGCCAGATAACTTTTTTCGGATGTCATTTGAGAGTAAGACTGCAGTGACCTCCTCCATATCCAAAACATTCTTACTGTAGGTGAGAGTAGTGATCATGCCCTTGTAGGACTTCGGAAGAGAGTTCAAAAGAATAATTGTCTTGTCCTCTTCCTCCAACTTGATATCTATGTTGAGACGCTCAGATAACTGCTTGTTGAAACGGTTCATGTGGTCATGTAGAGAGGAAACCTCCTTTATACTAAACTTGTACAACTACTGATTGAGGTAGATACAATTGGGAGAGACTTCGTCATATAGGTACTCTCCAGCTTTGCCCAAAGACCGGAGGCAGTCGTCTCTGAAAGAACTTCGTATAGCACATCATTATGTAAGTAAAGCTGTTTGGTAGACAGAGCTCTGAGATCCAAATCCTCCCACATGCGATCGGTAACCTCAACATCCTTATGAGTTTTTCCCAATAAGACATGATGTAAACCTTTCTTAATAAGTAGTGTTTTGACCTTCACCTGTCATATGCCAAAATTGTGCTTTTCATCAACTTCATAACTTTGAACTTTAGACTGAGTGTAGAAGATGCCATAGAAATCAAATGGAAGAAATCTATACTGAGACTGAGGCAACCTGATAGATTCACAAATCAAGATTGGGAAGATAGGGAGCAGACCGATGTCGTCACCTACCATTGACCCAACTCGAAACAGAACGTCCAATTAGTCACCGATCGAACATCCCTCTGATATCACTTGTTATGAAAAATCGATCATAGAAAGAAATTTTCCAAATCCTCCAAAAATAATCTAACGGTAAAAAAAAAAAGTTATGAAAAAAGATGAGCACAAAACAATAAGAAACACCACAAACAAAGAACACAAAATATAAAGTGGTTACTCAAAATTGAGTATGTCCACCAGGAAGACAAAATAATTTTTTTTCTCAAACATACAATATGACTATAAAGGAGGGGAAAAAATAAATCGAGAGATTGATAGTGATTTCGAATCCTCCAAGAGATGAGCAAACTACAGCGAGGAGGAAGTCCGCCGACGAGGCTACTGCAAGAAGAAAGCTCGTCGATCAAGAGGATGGCCGCCAACCACCAAAATGGCCACAAGAATAATGAGAAAGAAACGAGTATGCCAAGCCCAAGATTGGCCAAGCCTCCGGCCGACCACACCTTGTATTCCTACTGTCTGAATTTTTCAACATAGGGGAAGACCAGCCAACCCTCTTTTATAGGCATGAAGAACCCAAACCAGGTAGAGAGGAGGGGGCCAGCGAAATCCAAACAAAATCGAAAAATAAGATTTTTTGCAACCAATGAAAATGCTGGAATTTAGGGAATTTAAAAAGAGGGGGGGGGGGGGGGGGGGGGTTGGCGGAACCCATGGAAGGAGATCAAACCTCTTCAAAGAGATCTTCCTCCATTATCAATTGATTTTAAGGGGTTCCAAAAATGGAGCCTCGAATTGATCGGTCTCCAAAAGAAGCAGCGTCGGCCTAGAGCAAATTGTGGAGCCAAATATTGCGGAATAGGAAGCACGTATAACACTTAAGGACCTCCATCCACTTCTATGTTTGTCAAAACCTATGAAGACCAGGCGGTTAGGCGGGGACGACTGGAAGACAGGATAAGCGATCTGACGGCTAGTACTAGCGGAAAGGTCTAGCGGTCTGCCAATCTGGAAAGGCGGAAAGGTTTAGCGGTCTGCCTATCCAGTAGTCCTAACATTGTTATTATACTGTGTCTACTGAGATTAGATCGATTGGCGATCGGGAGGTTAGGATCAACCTAACCGCTTTAGGTGCTTCTATATTCTTCCCGCAGTTATGTTGTGATGATCGCCAAAGACTTTACCAGCAATTGGAGGTCGATAACTCTCAAGCATGGTCACTGGTGCGGCCTGGCGGTTAGACCCAGTCTTACCGCATCTATTTCTTCTAGAGCTGTTCGTTGGGGTTTGACGGGTAGAGACCAGAGCTACCGTAGTGTCTTTACAGTCTGTGTAGTCATATGGTTAACTCTTTTTAACCCCTCAGCCCACGCGGCTAGTTTTTTATCTATTCGCCTAGTTGTATGTGACAGGCGTTGTATTTTCCCTCTCTTGTATTTTCTCTTTCTTCCCCCTTTCTATAAATAGGGAGGCATACTCATGCATTATGTAACTTTTTAGAGCAATAAAGTTCTATTATTTAGCTCTTTTTTCACATGGTATCAGAGTAATCGGTCATTGACTCCATTTTATGCTTTCTATGCCATGGTACAGCGCAAGCGGTCTCTAATTTTTTAACCGTCTGCTCTTCCTTTCCCTTATCTTGTCGCAGTTCTCTTTCTTAACCACGCATTTCCATTGTTTCTCTTCTCTTGTTGCTATTTATTTTCGCCCTCCCACTCTCCATTTGCTCTTCGCACTTCCTGCAAATAGCTTTCTTCCTATGGCCCCATATCTGTTCACGCAATTTCTTCCTTAACCACTGTTTCTTTCCACTGTTTCTCGTGGTTCCTATTAGTGTGCTTTCTCTGTTCGCGCGGATAGCATATGGGGACTCTGGCTTCCCCTTTCTCTATTCCATCCGCGCAACTGATTCCTACCGCTGCCTCTATCTCCACTTTTGGTAATCCTGGAACTGTATCCAAGCTGATTGTTCTTAATTATCCAGACTGGAGTGTTTCGTTCACTTTTCTATTACGGTCTCAATGCTAACGTCATCACCTTACTGATGACCTTCCTCCTCGCGGCTCTGTGGTGTTTGACGATTGGGATGCAAATGATGCTCTGGTTTGTACTTGACTTGCAAATAGCCTTTATAATTAGTGCTTTTCTATCATACGATATGATGCGGTAGTTAAGGCCGCTTGGACCCATCTGGATGCTTTGTACTCTAAGGGAACTCAGACTTCACACGTATACGTTATATGCTGATCTTTTTGCTCGCCCTATCATGACTCCTCCTGCTGCTTACCAGGAAGTGCAAGCTCTCGGTGCTAAACTTCTTCAGCATTATCCTTTCTCTGCTGATCTTGCTGAATAACACGATCACTTCCAGGAACTTCTAGTCGTGTGTTATCTGCTTCGTTTGCTAGAGTCTTATGACATAATTTGGCAACAGATTTTTGGAGAGGCTGATACTCATTTTCTAGATGCCACTGATGCGCGCATTTTGGCGGTTACTACTCTTCTTCAGCGTCCTCTGCTTGCCTTTTTGCCTCCTCCTGACATTATTGCTCATCTAGCTCATAATGATATTCCTAGTGGTCATGGCGGTCTCTCAGGTGGATGGGCTTCTACTAGGTTTCTTTGCTCTTACTGTGGCAAGATTGGTCACCTTGTCGATCATTGTTGGGTCAAGCAACCTCATCTTTGACTTGTTGTCACTGATACTATGTCATAAAAGTCCACTTTTCTTGCTACCTCTTCAGGTGTTGTTCATATGGCCACTACGGGTAGGTGGTGCATTGATTCTAATGCTACTAGTTATATAACGGGCAATCCTTGCCTTTTCTCAAGTCTGGACAAACATAACTGGTTACCTCAAGTTTTTATTATGAATGACTCTCCATCCCCTGTATGTGGATCCGGAATAGTGCATGTTACTCCATCTCTCCACCTTGAGGGCTCAACCTTTCTGTGAAACTTACTTTCTATTCTTTCTCTGTGTAAACAATTAAACTGCATGACTACTTTTACCTCGTCTATTTATTCTTTTTAGGCTCCTCACTCCAAGGAGACTATTGCTACTGGGACTGAAAGAGGCGGCTTATTCTACCTTAATAATGTGTCTGCCTTTTTTTGCTTCTTCTTCTCTTCTATAGTGGTATCTTCGTCTTGGGCATCCTCCTCCTCACATTCTTTAACAACTTCTACCTCATCTATCTCGAGGAGATTTTTCTCTCAAGTGTGAAGCTTGCCAACTTGGCGAACATCACCGTTTGACTTTTCTAGCAAAACAAGGATGTAATTTTTCTCGTCCTATTGAACTTGTTCATTCTAATATTTGAGGCCATGCTCCTACTAAAACTTGGTTATACTTACTCAAAGAACGTTTTGAAATTTTTTCTGTTTTCACGGCATTCTATAATGAGATGTGTACTCAGTTTGATGTTTTCATTAAAGTGTTTCACACTGATAATGCCAAAGAGTACCTTAGTCATCAGTTTTCGGTCTTTTATATGCATCACACTATTATACATCAAACAAATTATCCTTACACCTCTCAATATAATGAGGTTGTTAACGCAAAAACCGACTTCTCGTTGATGTGGCTCGCACTCTTCTTACTCAAATGAGTGTTCATTGATCCTATTGGAGTCATGTTGTTCTTCTTTCTTGTTACTTTATCAACCGAGTTTCTTCTTTAGTTCTTAACAAAAAGACTCCTTTCTCCATTCTGTATCCTGATGTAACGTTGTTTCATTTACCTCCGCGTGTCTTTGGATGCACAGTATTTGTTCACTCTCCTTCTCCTGGACGTGATAAACTCTCTCCTCGCTCAGTTAGGGGCGTTTTTTGGGGCTATTGTCTGATACAAAAGGGATATCGTGCTATGATCTTCTTCTCCGGAAATAGTATGTTTTCGCGGATGTTACTTTCTTTGAGGATGCTCCTTACTTTTATTGCATTTCTACTCTCTCATCCTCTGATGAATCATCTTCTCTGTCTATTATCTCTGCCCCTCTAACTAAACCTATGTCTCTTCCTCCCACACCAGTCATTGATTCTAATTCTCGTTCTCCTGATTCTTCTTCTCTCCTTGAGCCGTTGCTTCCATTTCCCGAGACAGCAGTCGCTTTGACGGATGAATCTGATACTACAAACGAGTCAAACCTTCATGTTCTGATTGCTCTTCGAAAAGGGGTCCGGACATGCACTCAACATCTTATACATGGTATTATTTCTTATGTTCGGTTGTCTCCTTCCTGTAAGAGTTTTGCTCATGCTCTCTCAGGTAATGTTATCCCAACTACCTATCAAAAATCTCTTGCTATTCCTTATTGGAAAGCCATTATGTATGAAGAGATAAAAACTCTGACAGAATGGGGTACTTGGACTATTGTCTTTACCCCTCCAGGAGTTGATGTACTTGGCTGTCGCTGGGTCTTTGTGATTGAGTTTCTTCTTGATGATACCATTGATCGCTATAAGGCTCGACTTGTTGCCAAAGGGTTTGCTCAGACCTATGGTGTGGACTTCTTTGATACCTTCTCTGTAGTTGCTCGAATTACGATGATTCGTGTTCTCTTTTTGTGGTTGTTAACAAAAACTGGGAGATGTCTCAGTTGAATGTCAAGAATGTCTTCTTTTATGAAGATCTACAGAAGATGGTCTATATAGAGCAACCTCCTAGGTATGTTGCTAAGGGGGAGTCTCAGGTTTGTAGGTTGAGGAAGGCAATTTATGGACTTAAGCAAAGCCCGCGGGCCTAGTTTGAAAAGTTCAGCGAAGTTATCTATGTTATTGGGTTTGCTCGAAGTATTGCAGATCACTCTTTATTAATACACAAGACTTCTACATGACTAGTTATTCTTGTTGTTTATGTGGATAATATTCTTCTTACGGGGGATGATAAAAAAGGGATTAACATAACAAAAAACATTTTATTACAAAAGATATGAGGTTTCCCAAGTAATTCTTGGGAATTGAGATCTCCCAGAAGCCTGGTTCTATTGTGCTCTCGTAGAGGAAGTATGTCTTGAATCTTTTGAAAAAGATAGGTTTTATTGGGGCTAAACCTGCTCGGTTATCCTATAGCTATAGATGGTGACAACACTCCTCCTCACACATATAAATAGGAGTCCTCGGATCATCATATATTAACATGAACAGTAAGCTTGAAGCTTGGGTTAAAACTTGCGGTTAGGATTTCTTATCTGCGCGGCTTGAAGAGTAATCGTTTTTGCTGTATTGCAGACTGTGTGGCTACCACAAATCAACCAGCTGGAACTTGGTTCTGACTTCAATTAGGTTTCAGTGCGGCTTGCAGATAGCAGTTAGCGGGTTGCAATAGGTTGCAGTGTGCAACCAGACAGTTTCTCTTTGGCAAAGTTTTCACAATTCAATAAGTCAGTCCGCCTCTGGAGGTTTGACTCTGTTCAGTTCAGCAGTGGCATGTTCACGGTACTGGCGGCTAGGCGACCTCGCGGTTAGGCGGCTTGCAGTTGTAGACAGATTCTTCAGCATTCAATGACAGCGACTCCGCTCGGTTAAGTTGCGGGTTGACGACTTAGCGGCTTCAGCAGACATTGTTCTGCGGTTAGGCGGTTTGGCGGCTACTGTTAGTAGTCCGCCCGGTTTACTCTTGCTTGTTGTTTTTGTTTCCATCAGGCGCATTGTGGAATCATGTCTCGCAATGTATACCTCGTGTTGTAAACAATATTGATTATTCCAGTTCTTTTTCTTTCTGTTGTGCTAGTTTTACTTGGACTTGGTTTAGTTGAGTGTTCTTGTGACCTTTTTCTCGCTTCAGTGAAATTTTTACAAGCATTCCGCGCGCAACGCGCTCAGCGTGCTTTCAATGCCCTCAACTCAACTTGAAGCCTTCCATTTGACAGCAAGACCACTGCTCTAGATTCCTCTGTGCGCTACAGGAGGCAAGTCACAGATGCCGAAATGCGTAGAGCTCGCCCATTTAGCTTTCGAGCACCAACGGAAGACCCAAAAGCATTTAGAGCACAACGCTCCCCATTGCAGCAAAGAAAAGACTTAGCTCCGTGAATGGTGACCTGTCACCCTCTGAGCCCATTTTTCTCTCGCTCTCTCTCCCCTGACAATTGTAACAATGTGTCGTCTACCGCCCTCACCTTCTCTGCAAAACATTGTACAACACCAACAAATAGTGAAGTTTGGTCGGCACCGATCCTGCCACGTGGTTTTTCATCCTTTCCCGGGATTTTCAACTTTAAAAAAGTCTCATGCCTGTCACCACGCTCGTCACATCTCTCATTAACTGTTTGCGTGCTCTACCATTCTCAGGCTAAAACGGTGTAATTTAGACCGATCAACAGAAACGCCGAATTTGTCCGCGGCAACAAGCATAGATATTAGGCAATGTATGTGAAATTATCCATTAAGGCTGAGTTTATTAATCATTGACAAAATGTAAGTTGTAATTATACAACAATCACACATTTATTTCAACAATGCCAACGCAGGTCAAATGCCATCTAATTAACCGGGTCTACTACTATTGCTCCTGCCTCCGGCTTGTCATCTTTGGGGTTCGTCTTTGAACGTACTCGTTTTCTTCTTCTTTTCCATATCTTTGATCACGAACTCATCTCGGCAAAACTCATCACAAAATGCGAGCCCTCTGTAAAATAGTGTAAGTTTGTTATATAATCAATGCTAGCCATGGTGTACATAATAAGATTGTGATTATGTATGTAGGCTACAAGCCTGTAATTATACCTGTACATGAAAGAAGCAAATCCTGGATCGAGGATTCGGTTGCAGTTAGCGCAGGCGGAGAGGAAGGGGGCGATATCTTCTACCGAATGATCATCGGAGTCCGACGACATTTCCGGCGGCGAGCCGTACGACATTCCCGAAGATGACTCGTCCCCCGACGACCAAAATGAGGCATCAGACGCTGACAAGTCATTCACTGATTTTGGAAATGTGGGCGTCTCCATTTTTGAAAATAGCTCACTCGTTAAGCTCTTCTTTTGACTCATTCGATTTAGAGGTAGCCCCGCCCTCTTCTCTCTCTTTCACTGTCTCCTTTTTCTCCATTTGTTCATTCGCTTTGTTTAAATAGTCCGAGTTAATGGTAGCCATTGAATTGATTCTTTGCATCTGTACACCCTCTTTCCTCTTGAATTCAAGAGAATTATATATATATATATTAATATACATATCTTCAAGCACATCAAATATTTCCTCTCAACCGTTTGATCAAAGAACACATTAAATCTCATCCTTTAAATAGAGAGAGAAAGAAAGATTGAAAAGAGAGGGAGATAGAGGGAAAAAAATATTAATAACCCTTTTAAAACTATACAAGAGAGAGAGGAGAGAGAGAGGAGAGAGAGGTGAGAGAGAAATTAATTTTTTTATGACAAAGCGTACATTTTTTTTAAAAATAAATATGTAATATTGATTTATATATTTTTACGATCGTTTTGAGTACTCATAAGTGTACCTGTTTTGATGCGGGCGCAGCCCGTAGCGACACATCGAGCACGAGCGAAGTCCATGCGAAGGCGGACGAAGCCCGTGTGAAGACGGGCGAAGTCCACCTGGATGGGACCGATGACCGCCCTAAAACATTGAGCACGAGCGTAGCCTCTGCAAAAATGCACGTGTGTGTATATATATAATTAGCAATAGCACTAAAAATAGATATTCATTATTCTTTTACAAATAGGAATAACAGCACGAATAATAAAAAAACAACAGCAAAATCTATGTAATTATATATATATATTATTATATGAAATAAAATAATAAATACTATTAACTTACTGAAGCTCAATTTATTTATTCATTAGCAACATTTATGATATATTTAGAATTCTTTGGTAGAGCCAATTTGGACCAAATGCTTCTCCTCCTACTCTCGTTATTTTTCATATGTAAAAAAGGACAATGTTATAAGTTATTTGAATTTGCTATTTGCATTCCATTAATATTTGCAGTTCGAAATATTATTCACTGTTCATTTTCTTAGAGTTAAATGTTAGAAAATTGTGTTGCTAATAATCAGAAATGAAGTGCTTTTAATTTTTTTTTATTTCTCTCATTCTTCGTATATGTGCAACCCATATTCGTTGAGGGTGGACACATTACGAGTCAGGTCAGCAAGAAGTCAACAGGTCAAGATAGATGTCAGAATCAGCACCCAAGTCAGTAGAAGGCATGAACGAGTATGGCGAGCTCCCATCGCATACTCGTCAGATGGGCGACTAGGACAGATACTCGTCCAAATCGTGTGAGTTCTCCTAGAGGTCGCCTAGTCACCGATGGGAGGTTGGGCTATAAGTAAGACCCCCTAGTTTTCCTATAAATAGAACTTCAGGGGTACAAGGATTTGGACCTCTGAATCTCATAAAAGATTTCAACTGGACATTTTTTCCTGGATTTCTAGTCGTGCGAGATAGTGATCATCCCCTTGATGGTCATCCTTTGATAGTCGCCAACTAGTGTCCACCTTGTACCCTGCTCGACCATCTTTGGTTGTGGAGACGAAGCTTCTTATAAGCATCTGGGTACATGGTGAGACATCATTGCCGCAGCACCCGGGGTCCTTCCAGTGTTTCTTTTCGTTTTTGTGTTCTAATCTATTAAGTCATCGAACCCGATCGTTAGACCGGTAACCTTACACTGCATTGATCCAAATTTTTGGAGTAGGAATTTTCCCGACTTCAACACTTTAGTGCAGTGAGCTTGAATCGTAGTCGAGAAGGAAAGTTTTTACGAATGGCGAGATGGCGAATACAAGCGAGAATGGAGAGATAGTCGGCAACTCGGCAGGAGGAGGCGGCTTTGTGACCGTGACGGTTTTCTAGGAGTTCACGCAGAGGATCAAGAGGACCATCCTCACAGAGTTCCTTCCTCGAGCGGACGTCACGACGACCTCGCCTCGTCGCATGACTCCGTCTAAGGAAGAAGAGACACCCAGGAGACCAGGGAAGGAGTGAGTGGAAGAGGAGCCAGAACGACTAGTGCAATCGCATTACTGCCCGGCGAGCGACCAGTGCATCAGATTTCGAGGTGTGGAGAACCCGTCGAGGTTCCAGGATGCCTGGCAAGGTGGTGAGTATAAATGAGATACTTGTAACGCCCCTGATTTTCCAAGGTTTATTTAAAACCCCTTTAGTGACGTATTTTGACGTCAGGGCGTTACGTTGACGCGTAGTTGGTGGGTACCGTTGTCTGAGCATGACTTTTGCTCGTTGGTATCAAAGGTTTTGGTTAAGGAGAATTAGCTTGGCTAATTTCTCATGTGTTTTGATATTCTCTTGCGAGCAGAGGTTCATTTTGGAGCACGATAGAGTGTTTTTGGGATATTTTGGTATTTTGACTTCGGGGAGTGTTTACCTGAGTTTGGTTTGTCAGATTTCGATTTCGAGTTCGCTGTTGGATTCGTAGAGTCGATATTTAGCTACGGTGCGATTTTCGTAGAAATCTGAGTTAGTGCGAGCTTTGGTCATTTGGACGTTTTAATTATAATAATGATATATTATATTATTTATCCCCTATAAATAGCCTTGCAATAAGACGAAAACCCGATTCATCTTCTTTCTTAAAACCATCGGTTGTATTGCGGAAGTCGAGAGCGACGACCTTGCGAGGCCTTCAGCCGTTGATTGTAGGAGCTCCGGTGCACGAAATCGTCGTCGGAGAGTAGATCCGGTTAGCTCTCTCCAAGATCTACGTTTCTACGGTGAGTTTTTCCCGTTTCTTGGATTTTTAAAGATTAAGGTATGTGGTTTTGACCTTCTCCCCTCTCGAAAAGTTTCAGGTTTTACTTCTTAGGTGTTTTTGCGTCCAGATCCGTGAGGAGGAGTGGTGGTGCGGCCAGATTCCGGCAAGATCGAGACAAGTGGTGATTTCTTCCCCTTGCCAAGCTTTCATTCCTTATATTCACTGTTATTGCCCCTTTTTCCTTCTTAGAATTTAGGAATAGGGTAGGGTTCGGCCAGGTTCTACCTGCTGCATAGGGTAGATCCTTGTTCCGGTGATGTGTATATTCACCATTTTTTTACTGTTGGTCTGTGTGTATATCCGTCGAGTATAGGTTAGTAAGCCCTAGTTTAGTTTGCCGTATATGGCAGTGAGGGGATTCGTCGGGTTTGGAAATTAGCTTAGGATAATGTCGTCTTATATGGCTGATTAGTTTAGTAATTTAGTCGATTTTGACAAAAGTCAAAATCGTCGAAAAATAAATTTGGCTAAGTCAAAAATGTTGAGTGCGCTGAATGCACTCAACGCGGCGTTGAGTGAAGGCTTGACGTTGAGTGAAGTTCACTTGGCGTTGAGTGAAGCTTTAGCGTTGAGTGGTCTATGAGATTAATACAAAAGCGTTGAGTGTACTCAATGCAGCGTTGAGTGAAGCTTTGGCGTTGAGTGGTCTATGAGGCTAAGGCAAAAGCGTTGAGTGCGTTGAGTGTACTCAACGCGGTGTTGAGTAAAGCTCACTTGACATTGAGTGAAGCTTTGGCGTTGAGTGGTCTGTGAGACTAAGGCAAAAGCGTTGAGTCTGTTAAGTGTACTCAACGCGACGTTTGAGTGAAGCTTTAGCGTTGAGTGGTCTGTGAGGCTAAGGCAAAAGCATTGAGTGCATTGAGTGTACTCAACATGGCGTTGAGTGAAGTTCACTTGGCGTTGAGTGAAGTTCACTTAGCGTTGAGTGAAGCTTTGGCGTTGAGTGGTATGTGAGGCTAAGGCAAAAGCGTTGAGTGCGTTGAGGGTACTCAACACGGCGTTGAGTGAAGTTCGCTTGGCGTTGAGTGAAGTTCGCTTGGCGTTGAGTGAAGTTCGCTTGACGTTAAGTGAAGTTCACTTGGCGTTGAGTGAAGCTTTGACGTTGAGTGGTCTGTGAGGATAAGGCAAAAGCGTTGAGTGTGTTGAGTGTACTAAACGCAACGTTGAGTGAAGCCTTGGCGTTGAGTAGCTTCGAGACTAAGTCAAAAGCGTTGAGTGAAGGTAATTTCGCTGAGTAATCTGGTTGGCGTTGAGTGTGTTAAATGCACTCAAAGCGACGTCGAGTGTACTCGACGCTTTTCCCGTGGACTTGGGATATTTTCTCCGAATCGATAATTATCATTAAAACAGTTGATTTCGCCAAGTATAGTTCGTCGTGTATCTTCTATATTCGTCGAGTATACTCGACGAATAAGTATGGACTTAGAATTTTCTCGCCGAATTAAGTCCAATTCGTCGAGTATGGGCCTTAGAGTGAATTTCAGGATTTTCTTCCTTCTTGTAAATGGGGAAGCCTGATGTTTTGGTTGGGGTTTTATAGATGTTCATGGATTTTTAAGTGTGTCCCATGGTTGGCAGTGGATAAAAGACCACCGACCTAGTGCCGGCTCGTGAATAATTACACTTGGTGGTTTTTGGGTGTTTTCTTTTGGACTATTGGGTTGTGTTGGACCTTGTTGCCACCACCACAATGCCTCTTTGAGATGTTTGGACTGTTGGATTGTCTTGGACCTTGTTGGCATCACCACAGTGCCTTTTTGAGATGTGTGGATTGATGAGTTGTGTTGGACCTAGTTGCCACCAACTCTTGTCCGTTTTCGCCGGTGTTAATGATTCACGTGTTTAGAGTTGTTCTGTCTCTTACTTTTCATTGTTTAGACATATGTCTTTATGCTTACTCTTGCAGATTTTCTCGAAGCATGACTTCGTTCCGTACTTGGTGCAATTTCCTTACTCTTGGATTTTTAAGCAATAAATCATAACTATTTCATTTCTCATTTGTTGTGGTTTGGCAACTCTCCTGTGGTTGGGGTGGTAACCCCTTTTGCTTTCTTCTGATTATTATCTACTGATGATCTTTTACCACTTGTAATTCTTGCTGATGTATTCTTTTCTTGTGAATGCCTCAAGTTCAGAGTAATATCTGGTTGGGTGACTAGGGTTGGTTTTTGGTTGGTATTCTGCAGCTGTCATTTCCTCATCATTGTGAGGTAAATGTTGCTTGTTTTCTTCTAATTCAGACATACATACTTTTTTTGGGTTCGTGTCAGGTTGTTGACGCCAACTGGATTTTGTAAAATGTTAAGTATTTACTAGTTGCTAAGTCTGTTCCTTTATGACTTATTAATTTTTACTTATTCTCTGGGAATGTTTTATGCTAGATTGCAAATTAGATATTTTAAAGTATAAAAGTATTGCCTCTATTAACTCATGTATGACATCTCTTAAAACTAAAATCACTTATATCTCATTGAACGTACAAACTAATTTCTATAATTATACTAAATTTAGAATCATGCATAACATGAGTTGTCCTATGGGGACGTTTATGCTCATATAGGATGTTAACCATTGTAAACAAACTATTTTCCACAGCGTATACTTATATTTTTAATCGTGAACTAGTTGATCAACTGAGTCGAGGAATATGACTAACCAATTTAACTTAAACTAGATTTTCTTCTTAGAAACATATGAATTTCGTATAAAATGTAGAGTTAGAGTCTTGTCTGAGCGTCTGCAGTTATCCCCTATACGACATGGCATCACGACGCATGTTTTCTCTTACTCTGATATACAATTAAATCCGAAGAAAATACGGGTTGTGACAATACTCTTCAGTATAAGATCCACCATCGTCAAAGAGGGAGGAGTCCTTTTTGCGATGAAGTACTAGCAGCCCTAGTCCCTAAAGGCTTTATAGAGCTAGTCCTGAGCTACTACTCTGGAAGAGATGACCCGATCCAACATCTCCTGTGGTTCGAGGACGTGGTGTCCATCCGAAATATGACACACGCGTTCAAGTCCAAATTCTTCTCCATCACCTTAGAAGGGAAGACTAGAGACTGGTTCCACCAACTGCTATAAGGTTTTATCAACTACTTCGAAGACCTGCGTTGGGGTATGATGGTAAGGTTTGCGACGTCCGAGAAAAGGAAGAAGGAAGCAACTTCTCTCTTCAAAATCCTGCAGGGGAAGCAGGAGAGGCTTGACCACTACATCGATGGATTCCAAAAAGAGGTTCTTAACATCGAGGAGCTGGATGGCTTCACCTTACAACTGGCCATGACGTTCGGCCTGAAGTAAGATCTCTTTAGAATGGAGATCAGCTCAAAGCTCTCAGTGTCCTACGAAGACTTGATCGAGAGAGCGAACAAATTCGTGCAAGGTATAGCGATCCAGGCCCGACCCCTCATGGGTGAAATGCGCTGAGATCAACCGGGCTGTAGCCCAAGCACCCCAAAGCCTATCCGCTCGTGTTTCTCAGTCGTGGCGCGTTATTGAGGTCGGGTCTCAAACCCACAACCCCCTTAATAAAGTGTCTTCAAACTAATCCTCATCACCAATTGAGTTGCAGCTCAATTAGTGATGAGGGTGGTTTGAGGACTCTTTATCAAGGGGGTTGCGGGTTCGAGACCCGACCTCAACAACGCGCTTGCGGCCAAGAAATAGTCATGAAGAGGCTTTGGGGTGCTTAGGCTGCAGCTCAGATGATCTCAACGCACTTCGCCCATGAGGGGTCGGGCCTGGATCGTTACAAAAAAGTGCATTTTTTTGTAGCACCTCTCCACTCAACCATAGTGGCCTCTTAACGAGCATGTTGCCAAGGGGGTGATGAGGAGTGGTTTGAAGACTCTTTATTAAGGGGGTTATGGGTTCGAGACCTGACCTCAACAACGTGTCGCGATTGAGAAACATGCACAGAGAGGTTTTAGGGTGCTTGGGTTATAGCCCGTATGATCTCAGCGCACTTCGCCAATGAAGTGTCAGGCCTGGATCGTTACACAAGCGAAAGATTGGAATGTCCAGGGTTGTCCTGAAGAGGCAGGAAGAAAGGAGTAGAGAAGAACCAAGGAGGGGGGGAGAGCCCAAGAGGGTGGAGGAGCCTAGGAGGCAGGAGTGGCCTCGCAGGAAGGAGGAAAGGAGGCCCACGACGGCTCTGAAGAGGAGAGAAGAGGCACAAAGATTTCAGTATCCCATGAACCGACCTCAGTGGGGGTCGACAGGAAGACCCCAGTACTAAAATCAGGAGAGGGGGATGATAACCAGCAGGAGAGGAGGAAGGTTAGAGCGCAAGAGGAGGCGATAACCATTGCCCAACAAGGGAATAAGCATCGCAGGAGGAACCAACCAACGAGGAATCATGCGAAAGATATTTTCCTTTACTATAAGTTGCATCGAGTAGAGGGGCATGAGACCTTGGTATGTCTAGATTTTTGGGAAGCAAGAAGAAGGCTGGAAGAAGGAGCGGTGGAGATAATAAGAGGGGCACGAGGCCCCCGCAGGACTGGTATCATTCCATGCTTCGAGGAGGAGGAATGAATACCGGGTCGACCAAGGCATTCGCAGGCAAGTGGTTCAAGGAGCAGGAGGAGGACAAGCAGGGGTGATCCACGGAGGGGTCGAGTTAGGAGCTTCCCGCAAGGGAATCCTCCATCAGATCTATCGCAAGAGTGTCGCTTCGACCTCTCAAATACCGCCGCCATTGGAGGAGATCACCTTTTCCGAAGAGGATATGTTAGGGAGTGAGAATCCTTTTCATGAGATATCAAATTCCTGCGCAGCTTGGGTACCAGATATACTCACTCAAGCCTACACATTGCTCCATCATGCGTCCAGATGTCTATCATCCCTATCTTCGTAACCTCGCATGATGAGCTGCCACCCATAAAGACTGACCCAGGCGTTACCTCCAATGAACTGAGCATTATCGCATCTGAGCAAATGTGATGCGAAGTACCAGAATCTAATTCCCAGCTATTAGAGTCGCATGGACTCTCAGTGATGAAGGAAAGACACATTACTATCATTTGTCGCAGCTACCACCGCCTTGTCCACATCCTAGACGTCCCCAGAACTCTGCACACGCTGCAGACAATGTCTCCCGATATGGCTACTTTGCCTGCAGTGGTAGCACATCGATGTCTTCCTCGAAGCGGATCTGGACCGTACACTCCTATATCCCTTCTTAAGATGCCTCCCTCGTACATCTACTGTCAATGCATGCTCACCCCCACGAGTGGGGTCTAACAATATCTGGCTGAAGAGTAACGTAGCTGTGATCTGCTTCACGTCTACTGTATGCTTCTCATACACCACAGTGGCCTGCATATGCTTATATGACGTCAAGAGCGAGGTAAGAAGCAATAAAGGCTTATCTTCTTCCTCCACCTTCACACCAACCACATCAAGTTGGCTGAGAAGGTCATTAATTAAACACGTTGAAGTTTTCATGCAGCTTACCACCCCCTACATCTTCAGGCCTTACAGTCTCTGTTTCAGTAACAGCCTCATGATCAACGACTTGCTCATGCAAAGTACCTCAAGTTTCTCCTACAGCTTGATCGTAGAATCTTCAACACCGATGTTGAACAGTACCTTATTGTCGACACACATCTTGATAGCGTTGGTGACGCGCTCATCCATTTCATTCCACTTAGAATCCTTCATTGGAGCGACAAAGAATTACGGCCCCACAATACTTAGATCAATCCCTGCTCAACCATCATATCCTTGATATGAATATGCCATATGTAGAAGTTCTCGCCATCGTCAATGTTCTTCACAGAATATCTGGACAACAATATATTCTTCGTTGTCATAGCTGTCCACAGTACTTCTAGGCGATCTCATTAATTTACAGATCGGATATGAGAAGACAGGGAGCGGACTAATGTCGTCAACTAGTGTTGACCCAAACAAAAAACCAAAATGTCTAATCAGTCACTTATTCGATACCACTTGTTGTAAAATCTGATATACAAACGCAGACACAACTATAAAATCATAGGTAAATAAAAAACACAAACATACATAAATCATCCGGCGAGTACGTCGTGGATGCTCTAGACGCGCATAATTTGTGGAATTTGAAATCTGGATTACAATTCGCCTCGCGGGCGCACAAGGTTCACTAGAACCTTCGACGTCAAAATCCGACGTCCAACTGCACCACCACCGGAGGCCAAAACCACAACTGGAGAGGAAAACACCGTCGAGGCTGACTACACTCATGCACGCCTACGATACCACGCCTCTCCATTCCAAAGAACGTCCACCATAACGTCGACGACAATCTCTACCAAGACTGGCGGAAACACCCTCTCCCAACGTCGATGACTATCTCCTCCAAGACCGACGACAACACCCAATGCCGACAACCCCTCAGAGTGTGTGTGAGAGAAAGAGAGGGGGAGAGAGAGAGAAGGGAGAGAGAGAGAAAGAGAGAGGCGGTAGGCGTTATTTCTCCTAGGCGGCTCCTCCTATCAACTCATGGGTGGGGGGTGGCTCCTCTTTATTTCTCACTATGGTGAGAATCCTATTTATAAAATTAGATTTCTAAAGGCTAAAAACAAGAAATCCTTAAAATAGAAAATTCTCAAAATAAACACTCTTCAAAATAGGAAATCCATTTATGTACCGAGCCAAATACAACACCCACAAACTCAGGCAGACTTTTGTGACTCAGACTTCGTTTGGAAAGATGGTAGGGGACGCCACAGGAGCAATCGACGGAGTGGGAGCAACCCGAGGTGGGGAGGTGGGGTTGGAGACGGGGCGGTTTGAGTGCTTTTGCGAAAGAATGCGGGAGCAAACGCCGCCGCCCGAGCGCCGCACACATTTGTTTTTCCGTCTTGCGGCGGCGGTTGTTCCCCCACAGGCAGTCAGACGCAGGAACAAATGCAGCCTCAGACTTTTATATTAGGATCCTCTCCATTTCTGATGAAATGGAGGGAATTCATTTCACGGTACAGATTAAAAGCACTTTAATCCTACGGGTTCATCATTCTCCATCCTTTTATAAAATTTTCTTAAAAAAAATCTCTACCACTAATTTTTTTTGAAGCTTTTCTTATCCATTACATTAAATGATGAAATCACTTTGATCCTGGTCTTTTAATGCTCCTCATGCATACGTGAATATGCTCAAATTTAATTGAAATTATTTGTAATGAAATAATTGTGAAACTAACATATATAATGAAAAAGTTATCATAAATCATAAATCTAAAGAGTACGATTTAATTTTAAAAATATAGCCATATTAATAAGTAGAGTCCTACACAATATTTATGGCTTTTAATTTAGGGATTGTTATAAACAGCACAGTTTTGATTGGACGTACGGTATTTTTTCTTAAATTTTCATTTTTTTTTGAAAATACGTCTTGTACATGTATTTTTAGGAAAAAATGTTCAAAATAAAAATTGTAGATCTCGACAAAATGCATGTAAAAGACATATTTCCAAAAAATACGTGAAAAATTAGGAAAAATACGGTGCGTCTAGTCAAAACTGTGATACCCTTAACAACTCCCTTTTATCAATTCTCTCTCTCTTCTCGGCTCCTTTCTCTCAGATTGATGTAGAAGTGTAATCAAAATCATGAATAGATTATTGCGTCACCAAGCTTTTGTTGATGTTGATGACGATGATGATTTACAGTTGTCCTTGGTTAGCATTTAGCAGTGATGACGTGAAGAAGAGGAAGAGGAAGAAGAAGCGGAGGCCAGGGTAGAAAGAGTTCCCGGTCAAAATAAAGATCGTGGTCCTCGATCGCACTTCTCCCACCTTGCTCATTTACACTCTCTGCCTGGAAAAGTAGGTAAAGCCGATAGCTTTATTTATTATATATTATTACTATTTTAATGGTGGATTGGGATTTGACAATTATCAATGATTTTGATGGAGGGAATGGGACTGGGTGGGGACGGCGGCTGAATTCGGGAGGGAAGGGGTAAAAAAGATGGTATCTTTTTTCCTCTTCTTCTTTCCAGCGTTGAATGGGATCGGGTGGTGGTAGCTGTGACAGCTTCTTCTTTCGGCCGCTGCAAGTTATTGAATCGGAAGGGGGCAAGTGGGAACTGGGAAGGTGTCACGTGCTGTTTTGTTAACGTTTTAAGTATCCATTGAGTTCTTCTCAGCTTTGGGGCTTACAGTCGAGCAATTGGTGGCCGGTGCCTGAGCTCCTTTCTGCGTTGTCACTCGCCGGAGAGGGCGAGCAGGCGGCGGTTCTGTCCGAGGGTCAGTTTCATGTGAGTTGGGTCTAGGGTTCTGGCTGATTGCGTTTTATTCCTTTTTGTTTCTTCACCTAATTTCGTAATAAAATTCAATCAGCCACTTGGCTCCACGTGATCATTCCCCACTTATTAATTTCCAAGTAATCAAAATACAGTTCTTCTCAGCTTTGGGGCTTACAGTCAAGCAATTGGTGGCCCGTGCCTGAGCTCCTTTCTGTCTTGTCACTCGCCGGAGAGGGTAAGCAGGCGGCCGTTCCGTCCCTGTTTCAGCTTTCTCATGAAAATTCCCTCCGAGGGAAAGTTTCATGTGAGTTGGGTCTAGGGTTCTGGCTGATTGCGTTTGGATTTTGCTCAATTAACTTGTGAAAGTGCTACGGAAAGTTTGAGCTTCTCTAATCACCACTTCCTTTTTGTTTCTTAACCTAATTTCCTAGTAGAATTCAATCAGCAACTGTGATCTCTGCAAGAAAGGAAGTGATGATGTTATTCTATTTAGATGATCAACATGCCATATTTGCAAACAACTGCAGTGCAGAAAAGCAATCAGAAGGATACAAAACTGAGATTGATAACTTATAAATAAATAATTTTGTCAGGATTGAATTCTTCCTTTATGATTTGATGATGGAATTGAAACTTCCTTTTTGTGGCGGCGGTCGTAAACACGTGGGTTAAACCCTCGTTCGTTGAGGATCACCTAATAAACATCATCCGTTTGAACATAAAAGTGAATGAAATTTCTTAGGTGGCCGTTAAGGAATGACAATTTAACTCCCGTGTTCATGACAGCCACCACCGTGCCAAACGGAGCCTTTAGCACCTTTCTATCATCCTTTTTTGTCAAGATTTTAGTTTGAAAAATTTGTGTGAACTGTAAACTGCATAAATATCTTGATAATACTCGCAATTAATCTTATTTCTGGTGGAAAACCAGTAAATTATGTGTCTAATTTTATGGGTTTTTACATGGACGCAGAGTCGAGAAGTAATGGAAAAACCTTGGCATTTCAACGCAGTTCTAAATGGGATGAGTTCAATAAAGCATGCATCGGTAGCAGCAGAAGTTGATCAATTCTGCTCTGCCCTCGGGGGAAAGACACCCATTCACAGTATATTAATTGCAAATAATGGAATGGCGGCTGTCAAGTTCATGCGCAGCATTAGAACGTGGGCTTATGAAACTTTCGGATCGGAGAAGGCAATTCTTCTTGTAGCTATGGCGACTCCAGAAGACTTGAGGATAAATGCCGAACATATCAGGATTGCTGATCAATTTGTTGAAGTCCCTGGTGGAACTAACAATAATAATTATGCTAATGTTCAACTAATCGTTGAGGTGAGCTCTTACTTCCAATTCTTTGGGATTAATTTTGAGATATAATATCTTGATCTTAGGGTCAAAATTATTGCTGTTTATCGAAATTGTTTGACTAATTCTTATATCTTCATGGAATTAGATGGCAGAGATTACACATGTTTCTGCTGTTTGGCCTGGTTGGGGTCATGCGTCTGAAAATCCCGAGCTTCCGGATGCTCTAAAAGCGAAGGGAATCATATTCCTTGGGCCTCCAGCAGCACCTATGTCAGCATTAGGTGATAAGATAGGATCTTCACTGATTGCTCAAGCAGCAGGAGTGCCAACCCTACAATGGAGTGGTTCACATGTCTGTCTCTTTTTATTGAGTCCTATCATATTTTCTCCTTTGGCATTTTGATTCTTATATGGTTTTTAATATGGCCTTGTAGGTGAAAATTTCATCAGAAACTTGTTTGGATTCAATTCCCGATGATATTTATCGCCAGGCTTGTGTTTATACAACAGAGGAGGCATTGGCTAGTTGTCAGGTGGTGGGTTACCCTGCCATGATCAAAGCCTCTTGGGGTGGTGGTGGCAAAGGGATAAGAAAGGTTTGTTCCTACCCACAAATAATCTATAATCAACTCTATCTTATTATGTTTTTGTTCCTAATATAATAACTTTGATGAACTTTTATCTGGAATTGTATGGAGATTACCTACTATTTTCAGGGCATGCTAAGCTGATTTTAAAGAATAGCATGCTTGTGTTCAAAGAGATTTATGCAGATCCAAACTAGTCTGGAAAGATGTACAACTTCCTATTAAAATTATCTCATTTATTTTCTTACAAACTAGGATAGATCCCGACAAGTAAGGATGGTTGAATAATGCCATCTTCCCTGTGTTTGTTTCCACCCCATTCATTTATTAGTTGCTATATGGAGAAACAGCTGTTTTCTTAGTTTTATCTATAGAGCTAACAATTATAGTTGATTTTTGTTCATTCTAGGTTCACAATGATGAAGAAGTTAAAGCTCTATTCAAGCAAGTACAGGGTGAAGTCCCAGGATCTCCTATATTTGTAATGAAACTCGCATCTCAGGTGAGTATTTGGAGCTTCATTACTTTTGGGATTTTTTTTTTTTTCATTTCTGAAGTTAATATAAATAACCAAAATTTGAACTTATTAATAGAGGAAGGAGCTAAATTTTCATATATTTTCCCTTTGTAAATGCCGTTTCCTTCTCATTTAGGCAAATTCAGTCTCCTCTCCACAGGCTTTTATGTTTTTTAATTGGTTATCTACTTATCCTAGCCTGCCATAGTCTGAATAGTTTTCTCTTGATTTACATAAAATAGCATTCGTTTGCCTGCTGCAGGAATTTATTATGTTTGATTTTTTTTTTTGCGTAGAGCCGGCATTTGGAAGTTCAGTTATTGTGTGATCAGTATGGGAATGTTGCTGCTCTTCATAGTAGAGATTGCAGTGTTCAGAGACGGCATCAAAAGGTAACATTTGTTATAGTAATTGTTTGATTGCTACAAGTCTGAAAATAGTTTAGCTAGTTTTTTCTATTTTCAGTATATCCTTCATTTTTGACATACAATTTTCAAATTGCGTTGAATCTACTAATCGGGTTAGGTATATTACTCTCTCCTGATTTTACATATATATTTCATGTAATCACTAATCAATCACATTATGACCCAACAAAACAAGGGACCTAATATCTAACACCAGCTCATCCTTAATTTCATAAAGTGCGTCTATATATCATTTCATCTTGTCTCATTGTTCTGTATCATTCCCCAATTAATCACGAGGTCATACTATGAGTCTGGCCTCTGCTCATAGCATGAAATAAGATTTAAAATCACTGTTAAAAAAATATTTCCTTACTAACATTATTCTGTTCATTTTACAATTTATTATAGTGAGTTAGAAGTCAAACTCCTTCATTTATCATAAGTGGAATAATATTCACACATGAAAGCACATTTGCTAAAAACTAATTATGTCATTAATAAGTAAAAGATTCAATCAAAGCATAAATGTAATGATAGGTTCATACAGAGTTCTATATTCCAATCTCATGACATAATCTGAGTAAAAGGGCAGCCCGGCGCACAGAGCATGCCCGCGCAGCGAGAGGGTCTGGGGAACTGTCTCACCACAAGGGTGAAATGTAGGTAAACCTTAGCCTGCATTTTTGCAAGAGACTACTTCCAGGACTCAAACCCGTGACCTCAAGGTCACACGACAACTCCTTAACTGGTGTGTCAAGGCTCCCCTTCTATGACGTAATCTAAGTAGATGAATAAAATCAAATAAATTAAACATCTCTAAAATAACATGCTTATCCAGGTGATCAACTGTCACCTACCTTTTTCATTTTATTCTTCCAGTATTAAGTCATCACAGAGAATTTATTGTGAAACTAAAGGAGTTCCCTCTACTTGAGTGCATATAAGTCACACACAAAGGAGGGACACTTCGAAATCATCATTTCTATTAGTATCCATTCATGTACTTTCATATTAATTTGTGATCTAATCTCCTGGAGAGTTCATCATCTAGAAATTCATGCAAGTCACATAAATATTAATTGAACTACTTCTTAGTATCTATTATATAAGTAACAGGTACTTTCAATCCTTCCACAAATGATGCACATAAATGATATGATGCAATTTCTCATTCATTCATGCACCCATCAAGGTGACTTTAAAAATTTATCACGTCTTATGTTAAAGAGTGTTACACCCGTAACTCCCAGCTCAGTTGGTGATGAGAGATCATGCAAGTTCTCTCATCAAGGTTGTCTTGGGATTGAATCCCAACTCAACAACCTACCGCAAAGTTAAATGGGTGTGGGGAGCTGGTTGGGGTGTATGAGCCGTGACCCTGTTATGAAACCCAGGCCAAGAATTGTGGAATTGCCCAGGAGGAACCAGTCTGCCTGGGGCCCAACCTTGTTCTAGGAGCTATTGTCGTAACAAAGAGTTTAGGGTAAGCTATTAAATCTTTGCTTGCCAAGGTTCTTAGGTGAAATATTAAAGCCCCATTCACCATGAGTCCTCTAGTAAGCTATTAGATCCACATTTACCATGGTCCTCAATGAAACTATTATATCCCTGTTTAAGGAAGTGCAGATGAGGGTATTAGGTTGGATTTTAGGTATTTGGTTTTCTCTCATTTGGAGATGGTTTCTCCGAGAGAACTATCCCTCAAAATCGTGGCATGAGTTCAACTCACAAATTTGTATTGCTCTTCGTATTCTATTTTAATCCCTAATCTTCCTGTTCGTATCAATTTGTCCAACCCAATGACCTCTGCCCATTGATACCTCATCCGTTGTGTGCCAGCCCTTCCATACTGATCTTTTACTCAGACTGACCAATGCTACTTCAGCAGAATGATCACTGTCCACGCTTAACTGTCACACTGTTATAGACCGACTCATTCACGGGCCTAATCCCGTCGGTCGAGCCCACAACATGGGTCGCGGCCCAGCACACCCAACCCTTCTTCGCACGTCTTCTCGGTGCGACGGGTTGTTGAGGCGGGGGCTCGACCGGCGGGATTAGGCCCGTGAATGAGCCGGCCATAACACACACCTCCATCAATCCATGATTCTTCAAAACAAATGTTTCCCTCGTCAATTCACGACTGCGGCTCAGTCATCCTTGTGACGCACCCCCTCCCCTACTACTTGTTGTTAGTCGACATTGACCATCTACTTCATGCACTCAACGACGCCATCCTTCGTGCACACATATGAACTCCATACCCCTGTTTAAGCCCTTTTCCCACGCTCACGCTCGACTCCATATGTTACGGAGCTATACGACGATGAGCCTGCTTGGAAAGTTTACACGCGCCTAACGTGTATATCGGATGATCCCACCATTCCCGCGGAAGATAATTAGTAATTTATTGGTTGTTTCATTTGTTTGAGACATTTTATTTATTGTTTTATTTGCTTGGGTCATTTTAAGTATTTTTGTATTTCCTAATTTCCGAATTTTCTTTTGTATTTGCTCCTCATCGCTATAAGAGAATGCGTAAGCCCTGTATTATTTTCATCCTGGAATGAATGTGTGTTTTCTTTTTATCCTCTAAACCCTAATCCCTCCTCTCTTCCTCTCTCCCTCTCTTTATTTCTCTCTCTCTCTCCGTTCTCATTCCCCCTTGCCGGCCGAATTCCTAGCCCCCTCCCCGGGTTCGTACTAAACTGGTCTGACCTCTGTTTCCGCCCGCCGTCAGCCGCCGGAGAGCCAGCCCCGATTGTCCGCATCCACATTGACCCCCGCCGTGCCGTCCGCGACGACCCGCACCACCGCGATTCGCATCAACCCGTGCCGCCCGTCCGCGTTCCGCACCGCCCGTTGTCGCGCCATGCCAGGCCGTGCATCCCTTCCGCGTCCTTCCCTGCCGCCGCCGCGCCATGCCTCTACCGCGCCGCGCCATGCCTCTACCGCGCCGCACCCGCCGCTGCCGCTGTTCAGCACCCGTACAACCCGCGCTAAGCCACTGCTGCTGCCCCTCTTCCTGTGGCCATGGAGTCGACCACCCGTTTCACGACCGAGGCCCCATTGGAGGACACCAACTAGGCGCTCCTACGTCGTGTCAGCACCCAGGTGTCCTTGCAGGCCTCCTTGCTCGCCATCCACGCAAAGCTTGATGCGTTACAACCTCCCGCTGCCTCTTTCGCCAGCGGACCCGTGTGCCCAGCCACCGCCACGTCAATCTTGGGAGCGAGACCACTTCCGCACATCGGGGACGCCGCACCCCCTCTTCCCCCGGGTCGCCCGACCCTTGCCTTGGATCTTCCCACCTTCGCCGACGTAGACTTGATTGGGTGGATCGCCAAGGCAGAACAGTACTTCGATCTCCACCACACACCCGAGCATGACAAGGTCTCTACCGCCGTTGTGGGACTCGACGGCTCCGCCCTCCACCGGGTCTGATGGCTCCACCAGACCAACCCGATCATCTCCTGGTCGGAAATCAAGCAGGAAATGATTCGTCGCTATGACAACAGTTATTTCGGCTCCACCATCAAAAGATTCTGTAGGGTACGACAATCCGGTGCGTTGGATGACTACCTCGATGAGTTCGTGACCCTCGTCACTCATGTTCCGGGCTTGCCACCGGATCACTATCTCGATTTCTTCATGCAATACCTTAGACCAAACATACAGTCCCGGCTCCGCACCCATCACCCTCAGACGGTGTCCGAGGCCCTCTACATGACCCGCTTTGTGGAAGCAGATTTGTCCCCGCGGCCCCTGCCGATTCCAGGTGGGCCTCCACCAGGCGGCCGACCATGGAGGACCGCTACTCTGGAGCCCAAGCCCCTCGCCCCCCTCCGGCCGCAAGGCCAGGCCGTCCAGTCCCGCCTCAACGGTTCTCCAACTGCGAGTTCAACGACCTCCGCCACAAAGGGTCGTGTTTCCGCTGCCGTCAGCCCTATTCTCCTACCCACGTCTGCGCGGTCAAAGAGTTCCATGCCATCATCGGTGACTTCGAGCCAGATATTACTTTGGCGAACTTTGAAGACCTCAAGATCACGACGGAGGACACCACAGAGGCTGCCGCTGACGCATGCCTTCACCATTTGGAGCTTCCATGCTTTTCCGTGGGCGACATTTTAGGCCCCCAAACCATGAAGCTGGCGGGTAAGTTGGACGACCCCCGCATTGTCATCATGGTGGACAGTGGGGCGAGTCATAATTTTTTTCCGCTCATTTGACCCAACAACTACGTCTTCCGATGGAACCTTCTCCAGATTTCACTGCCAGTCTGGGCGATGGTCGTCGCCGCTCGATCCAGGGCCGTTGTCCGGCCGTCTCGCTTTCAGTGGGCCCTTACTCGGTGACGACAGACTTCTACGTCTTCGGCCTTGGCGGGATCGACGTCATTTTGGGAGTTGCGTGGCTCTGCACGCTGGTCGACGTGCGAGTCAACTGGAGGACTATGACGATGCGTTATCTCCAGGACGGTCGGGAGTGCTGCTTTGTGGGAGACGTCGTGCTACTTTGCTCCCCTGTCTCCGTCCACGCGATTTAGCGGACTGCGGACGTTGATTTTTCGGTTTAGCTCCGGCCCATCTCGAGCTTCGCGCCACTGACATCAGTACCACCTCCGGACCTTCAGACCCTCCTATCCGAGTTTGCGGATCTCTTTGCTGCATCATCCGGGTTGCCACCAGCTCGGCCGCACGATCATGCCATGCCTCTTCAGCCCGGCTTGTCAGTAGTCTCGGTCGGACCATACCGCTACGAGGACGTGCAAAAGGACAAGATCGATTGGCTGGTATGCGACATGTTGATGGGGGGCCTCATCCGCCCTAGTGCCAACCCCATTTCCAGCCTGGTCCTGTTGGTCAGGAAAAAAGACGGCAGTTGGTGCTTCTGCGTGGACTATCAGGAACTCAACAAAGCCACCGTCCCAGACAAGTACCCGATTTCGGTGATTCAGGAGCTTTTGAATGAGCTCCACGGCGTGACCGTCTTCACCAAGCCGGACCTCTGTGTCGGCTACCACCAGATTCGCGTTCGGCCGTCCGACGTCGCCAAGACGACTTTTCGGACCCATGATGACCACTATGAGTTCCTGGTTATGCCTTTCGGCCCAACCAACGCAGTAGCCATTTTTTAGGCCACGATGAACGACATTTTTTGCCCGGTACTTCGTCAGCACGTACTTGTTTTTTGATGACATATTGGTTTATAGTTCTTCTTGGCAGGAGCACCTCCAGCACGCTCGTCAGACATTGGCCACTCTACGACGCCACCACCTAAAGCTCCACTCAACAAAGTGTTCCTTTGGAGTTCCAGAGGTGTGCTATCTGGGACACAACATCTCTGCTGCGGGAGTCGCCATGGATAGCGACAAGATCGAGGCGATCCTTCAGTGGTCGACACCATCATCTCTCCGCGATGTCCGGTGATTCTTGGGACTCACTGGGTACTACCGCTGGTTCATTCAGGGGTACGACACGTTGACCCGACCTCTCACCCAACTTTTGAAGAAGTCGGCCGAAGACCCCTTCGAGTGGACGGTGGCGGCGGCCTCCGCCGCTTTTACTGCTCTACAACAAGCCTTAGTTTGTGCCCCGGTGTTAGCCATGCCGGATTTCTCTCAGCCCTTCCTCGTGGAGTGCGACGCGTCGGGCGTCGGCGTGGGAGCCGTATTGATGCAGGCTGGCCGCCCTATGGCCTATTTATGCCGCGCCTTTTCGACACGATTCGCAACCGCTCTGCTTATGAGAACGAGCTTATGAGCCTCATCCTCGCTTTTCAGCATTGACAACCTTACCTCCTGGGTCCACAACCACAACTTTCGCTATTTCCTCCACAAAAGATTGCTACGCCCTTTCAACAAGTATGGGTGGCCAAGCTGCTAGGCTACAACTTCAGCATCGAGTTCCGGCCAAGGAAGTCGAATCGCGCGGCCGACGCCCTCTCGCGCAACCCCATACTCGCAACCATCTCCCGCCCGGTCTAGGAGGATGCAGATACCCTTCAACGGGAAGTAAAACTCGACCCGACACTCAACGGGATACGGATAGCACTCCTCGCGGACGCCACGACCCACCCACCGTACTCCTTGGTTGACGGCCGCCTACTCTTCAAGGGCCGCCTCGTACTCGCCCCCTCCTCCCCGAGCATTCCTCTGTTGTTGGCCGAGTTCCATGCTTCAACCACGGGAGGACACGCCGGTGCCTACCGGACGTACCGACGGCTGTCCGCCTTACTCTATTGGCCTCACATGGTCAAGGCCTTCGTGGCTGTCTGCCTCACCTGCCGGAAGGCCAAGTGCGAGGCCATGTTCCGGGTGGCCTACTTCAGCCTCTCCCGATCCCCGATCACACTGGGACGACGTCGCCATGGATTTCATCACACGACTGCCCCGATCACAGGGACACGACTGCATCCTGGTCGTGGTGGACCAGCTCTCGAAGTATGCTCATTTCATTCCCCTCTGCCACCCATACACGGCTGCCACAGTCGTCGACAACTTCATCCAGGGGGTCGTGCGCCTCTACGAGTTTCCTCGGTCGATCGTGAACGTTCGTGATCCGCTCTTCCTGAGTACTTTTTTGACCACGATGTTCCGTTTACATTGCACCCGTCTCCGCATGAGCACAACATACCATCCGCAGACAAACGACCAATCAGAGGCCCTCAACCGGTGCCTGGAGACATACTTCCGCTGCTTCGTGGGGGAGCAGCCTCGCAGTTGGGCCAAGTGGCTCGGGTGGGCCGAATACTCGTACAATACCGTCTACCATCAGGAGGCCGGTACTACACCATTCGAGGCCGTTTACGTCCGTCCTCCTCCGTCTATTGTCTGCCACCTTCCACGGGAGTGCCGGGTGGAGAGCTTGGCTACCGCCCTCCGTGACAGGGACACCATCTGGATCGTTTGAAACACCACTTACGTCGGGCTCAACAGAAGATGGTTTCCTTCGCCAATAGGAAATGCCGAAACCTCTCCTTCGAGGCAGGAGAGAAGATTTTCGTCAAACTCCACCCCTACCGACAACTCTCGGTGGCCCGCCAACCTTGTCCGAAACTGGCACCTCGTTTCTTCGGGCCTTTCGAGGTCCTCGCCCGTATAGGGGCGGTCGCCTACCGCCTTTGCCTTCCAGCCGGGAGCCGCATTCACCCGATCTTCCATGTCTCACAGCTACGTCACGTAGTGGGTGAACACAACCCCACAGATCACATTCCGGCTGACCTCGACCTCGCAGGAGAGGCACCCTACTACCCCGCCTCGGTCCTCGATCAGAGATGCTGCACCTCAGGGGATCGTACATCGGAGGAGGTCCTTGTGGCTTGGACTGGCCGGTCCGACTCAGACGCGACGTGGCTGCCCCGGTATGATTTCCGCCGTCAATTTCCCGACTACTGGCTTGAGGACAAGACACATTTTCCAGATGGCGACATTGTTACGGAATACACGGCGACAAGCTTCCTTGAAAAGTTTACACGCGCCGGGCACGTATATCGGATGGTCCCACCATTCCCGCAAAAGATAATTAGTAATTTATTGGTTGCTTCGTTTGCTTGAGACGTTTTATTTATTGCTTTATTTGCTTGAGTCATTTTAAGTATTTTTGTATTTCCTAATTTCTGAATTTCCTTTTGTATTTGCTCCTTATCGCTATAAGTGTATGCGTAAGCCCTGTATTTTTTTCATCCTGGAATGAATGTGTGTTTTCTCTTTCTCCTCTAAACCCTAATCCCTCCTCTCCTCCTCTCTCCCTCTCTTTCTTTCTCTCTCTCTCCCGTTCTCCTTCCCCCTTGCCCCCACCCCGGGTTCGTACCACCATACGGCTCGTCAAGTCAATCCCAGGTCTCCTGCCTTGTGAAACCTGCTCTTCTACCCTCCCACCGGCCATCCTTATGCATTTCGCTCTTTGTTGACGGATTTACTACTATTTTGTGTTTTCCACAATTCCACATGCAATCTTAGTTCTGTTGACTCTTGCATCTGCCCCAGTTTAGCCCATCAACCGGTTCATGACCGCCCGTGAATAAAATAGCTCTCACGGTGAAAAAAATAAAAAATTGAATTATACAAATCTTAAATTCATGCCAAGAATTTTCCGTATAAATATCCAATGATTGCCTTTATAATAATTTCTAATTATGTTAGAAATTTCATTAAGCAATTTATGATAATTTAATTATGTTAAAATTTGGGATGTGATAATCACCTTATCAAAATAATTTTGTAAATTTGAAACGACTGCATAATATTATTTTCATTTGACAAATTTGTCATAAAATTTCCATTTCATTGGCCAGATTATTGAGGAAGGTCCAATCACCATAGCTCCTCTTGAAACCGTGAAGGAACTTGAACAAGCTGCAAGGAGACTCGCCAAGTGTGTCAATTATGTTGGTGCTGCAACCGTTGAATATCTTTTCAGCATGGAAACAGGAGAGTATTATTTTCTAGAACTCAATCCCAGATTGCAGGTACTCTTTTTTTGCCTACAATGCTTGTTAAAAACTTTCTATCACTGCAAAATCTCTCATTTTTTTTCAAGTTTACATTCAGGTCGAGCATCCTGTCACTGAGTGGATAGCCGAAGTAAATCTTCCAGCTGCTCAAGTTGCAGTTGGGATGGGAATTCCTCTTTGGCAAATTCCTGGTAGGAATTTTTATTGTAGTCATCCATGTAGGAATCTACATGTGACTATAGTTCTTATGCTTGCATTACTTCTCAATATCAGAAATTCGACGATTCTATGGGATGGATAGTGGTGGGGGATATGATGCATGGAAGAAGACATCAATTACCGCAACTCCATTCGACTTTGATAAAGCAGAGTCTGTAGGGCCAAAGGGTCATTGTGTGGCTGTTCGGGTGACCAGTGAGGATCCAGATGATGGATTCAAGCCAACTAGTGGGAAAGTGCAGGTGAGGACCTGATGTTTTGTGAAATAACATTACCACTAGTGCTTCTTTCTTTCTTGAATTGTTCCTCACTGTATTTCTTTTGATCTTGTAGGAGCTTATTTTCAAAAGCAAGCCCAACGTTTGGGCATACTTCTCTGTCAAGGTATGCCACCTGAAAGGATATGAACCTCTCTATTTAAAGTAATCATCTTAGAAGAGAATAGAAATTCTTGGTGCTTCTATATGTTTCCCTTAAAGCGATGAATAAAGCTCATGGCTGCTAGTAAATATGAAAAAAAGTACTACCTGTTAACAATTTATTGAAGTAATATTTTTGTGACTGGTACTTTTTTCGGAGCAGCGAGATTATATTCAAGTCATATTGATGTGAGAATAACTGTGTAAGTTACATTATAGGAGTCTTAAAATCATATTTCATTGCCTTGTAAGAATGCATAAGTCCAAAATATGGTTGACAATTAACTAATGCCAACAAGTCTCGTGTCATTTGGTTGCTATAATTAGAGTGAAATGCAATAAAATGGTTTTGAAAGTGTAAATCAATAGTTTCTTATTTTTATTCAAGCCACAACTTTTGTTGTACGTTGTTGTGTTGTAGGTTGATGTACTCGGTCTTTAAATGAGAGCAGATTAGAAAACAAGACACATTAGGGACTTGAAATGAATGACCAAATGAATTCATTCATTTAACTATAGATTCATGGTGAGAATTTCAACATCATATCATATGGCTATTTCTAAATCATAGCTTTCATTTAGGATAGATTCAAGGTTAAGATTTTCCAACATGAATATAACGCAAGATTTTAACCAAAACTTCTGTTTAAATTAAAAACTAGATTCATGGTGATATCTTCATTATAATCACTTGACGAGATTTTAATCATTATTTAATTTATAATTTCAATAATTCATAGATTACAAACTATATAATGGAAATTTCAACATAGATTCGACATAAAAACAACATAAGTTTGTCTATCTCTAAGTGTTGGTATTTGATGATTGGTGTGCGTTTAGCGCCCCCCTCATTTTGCATTTAGTCTCACATTTTCAATCATGTATTTGGTTCCCCTCTTGTGTGCTTATGTAGAGGGAACAATGTAAAGGGAAATTACAATTATTATTTTATTCAATTTCTACTCTAAGAATATGAATTCAAGGTAATAGGGAGAATTAACTCTTGGATCTTCTTTCCCTTCCATCTTTCTTTAGAGCAGATTCTTCAAGTGCTCTTCCTCTTTGTCTTGGCCAAAAATCTTCTCTACCTGTCTTGAAATTTCGGTTGGAATCAAGTAAATGGTGCGGAGAAGTGGAAAATAAAAGGAATGAATAAACTTTTATTATTCTCGTAATTAATTACATCAACACATATCTCCTCTATATGCACACAGAAGAGAGAGATCCAAAAAACAAATTTTGTGATGTGGGACTAATCCCAAAAGGAGGCTGCTAATGGCACACCAAATTGCATTATATGCACACCAAATTCCAACACTTCTCCTCAAGGTGGGCGAAAGATATCCACTAAGCCCATCTTGTCGCACAATCTACATAAATCGAGTGAGCTAAGTTCTTTGGTTAGACAGTCAGTCACTCTTCTTTTGTAGTGATATGACCCAGCTTCAGTATCCCACCATCCAACTTTTCTTTGATGAAAAACCTATCAATCTTTATATGCTTGGTTCTATCATGTTGGACAAGATTGTTTGCAATGCTAATGATTGACTTGCTATCACACCACAATGTCATTTGTCTGTCTTGATGTATCTTGAGATCACTCAGCAGGGCTTTCAACCATAACAACTCTCCTACACCTGAGTCCATGGACCTGTATTCTGCCTCAGTTGTAGATCTTGCAACTACAGTTTGTTTCTTACTTTTCCAGGAGACAAGGTTTCCCCCCACAAACATGCAATATCTCGATGTGTATCTCCTGTCATCTGCACAACTAGCCCAGTCAAAGTCGCAAATATTCAGATGTCCATTCTTTCGGAAGATCAGTCCCTTTCCTGGTGCACTCTTTAAGTATCTGAGAATCTGATATATTGCATCCAAGTGCCCCTTCTTGGGATCGTGCATATAACAGGCTACTACGCTCACAATAAAAGATATGTCGGAATGAGTGTGACTCAAATAGATCAGGCGGCCTACAAACATCTGATATCTCTCTTTATCAGTTGACTCTCCTGCCTCAGCGTTGAGTTTGTTCTTCTGATCAATAAGGGCGACCGCGGGCCTGCATCCCAGCATACCCGTCTCTTTGAGCAGATCCAACATATATTTTTGTTGGGATAAAATGATTCCCTCTGTACCGCGAACTACTTCTATCCCAAGAAAATATTTCAGCTGCCCCGAATTCTTTACCTCAAACTCCTTGCCCAATCTTGTCTTTAGCTGAATGATTTCCTTCTCGTCATCGCCCGTAATAATCATATCGTCCACGTACACAACAAATATCGTAGTGTGTTCTCTATTCTGCCTGAAGAACACGGTATGATCAACATTGGTCTGCCAATATCTCATGTTTACCATCGCTTTCCTAAACCTGCCAAACTATGTTGTTAAAGGCACGCCTAAGGCTCCGGGCTCACCAGGCTCAGAGGTTTGCTCCTTCATGCACCTTTTTTGTGTCTTCGTGCACATTTTTTGCGCCTTCGTGCACATTTGTTGCGCCTTTGTGCACCTTTTTTGTGCCTTTGGACATTAATGACGCACATGAGTGTGATTTTTGTTGTAAACATTTTTTTTTTCAAAATAATGTAAAAACTCAATATTTTTTATATGATTTAGTGTTTTTGAAACATAATCGATCGTTAAGACTTAGATATGATGCAAGCGATCATGCTGATTTTATTTTTTAAGAGATATAATTGATAGTAATAAATGATTAATGAGTAAAATATATTGGAGAATCTGTTCAAGAAAGATGAACTTATGTTTGATATTGATTATTTAAAATGAATGCGGTTGCGTATTGCCTTCCTCGGGCGCACGCCTGCGCCTTGAGCCTAGGCTCCAAGACCCCTTTGCGACTTGGTGCGTCTTGCGTCTTTAATAACTAAGCTGTCAAACCAGGCTCGAGGAGATTGCTTTAGCACATATAGTGATTTCTTGAGTCTACACATATTGCCTACCGTTTGTTTTGTGTCAAAGCCTGGTGGTACCTCCATGTATACTTCTTCCAGCAGATCCCCATGAAGAAAGGAATTCTTTACATCGAGCTGGTGTAGTTTCCATCCCCCATTTGCCGCCAAGGATATTTGTGTCCGTACCGTGCTCATTTTGGCGACGGGTGGAAAGGTCTCGTCGTAGTCAATGTCGTAAGTCTGACTGTAACCCTTTGCTACCAACCGAGCCTTGTAACACTCGATCCGACCCTCTGGGTGCTTCACAGTGAACACCCACTTGCACCTAACTGTCTTTTTCTTTGGTGGTAGTGTCACAAGGTTCCAGGTTTTGTTTTTCTTTAATGCGCCAAGTTCTTCTAGTATTATGACTTTCCATCGAGGATCCTTCTTAGCAACCTGCCAATACTTAAAAATAGAAACAATCTCTAAAGATGTAATGAATGCTCCATGTGTTGGGGATATATGAGAGTAGAAAACAAATTTGGCATTGTCATGTGGAAAGCCATATCGAGCAGGTGAGACTCCCGCATTCTTGCGGGAACTTCATCTTACCGACCCGGGAGTGAGAGTAAAAAGATGAGGGGTTATCTTACCTGAGATGTCTGAACTTGTGGTGGATGGTGCAGGTGTCTCAAGGATCGGAGTAGACAGAGGCAAGAGACTTGACATAGGTGGCAATGTAGGCATTGTATTCTCGCTCGGCTGCTCGTTCGGCTGCTCGTTCGGTTGCCTTCTTCTCGTATACACTCTTAACTCCTCCTGAGTCTGAGGCCCATCATCAACATTTTCTCTCTCCTCAAGAACCGGCACCTCAACTGACTCTGATTCCTTTGGCACAGGTGCCAACGGGTTACTCACTATCTACCTCTCACCAACACAACTATCCTCCCCCTCTTGTCTCATATTTTCTACACCGAGTGGTCCTCCAAAAGGCGAGTCAATCGAAGAGGAGTAAAAGACTCAAGCTCTCTGAACGTGACATCCATGCTGACAAATAACTTTTTCTCCACTGGATTCCAACATACATATCCCTTTTGGATAGCTGAATATCAACAACAACAACATTCAAGCCTTTATCCCACTATAATGGGGTCGGCTATATGGATTCTTTGTCGCCATTGTGCCCTATCTTTTGTCATAATCTCACTAATGCTTATGTAAAAGTAGCGAACAAACGACTAGAAAACAAGCCGGAACTTTGAATAATTGAAAATTTTATTATCCAAAAAGATATCATTTACAAAGGTATGACCTCCCTTTTATAGAATGAAGGAGAGGGGAGAGAGTACAAACTAACAATGTGGGACTAAAAACAGGTCGGACAAGCCGCGCGGTTAGACAATGGGCTAACCGCTCGGCAGTACCAGAGAGAGAGCGAGATGCAGGATGAGACCGCTAGACCGCCCGGTCTCCAAGCCACCGGAGACAAGCCGCCAGACCGCCGGACTTCAAACAGCAACAGTCGGTCTACAACCCGCCAGACTCAAACCGCCAGACCGCCCGGTCTACAACCCGCCAGGCTCAAACCGCCCTCTGATACCATGTAAATGTAGCGAACAAACGACTAGAAAACAAACCGGAACTTTGAATAATTGAAAATTTTATTATCCAAAAAGATATCATTTACAAAGGTATGGTCTCCCTTTTATAGAATGGAGGAGAGGGGAGAGAGTACAAACTAACAATATGAGACTAAAAATAGGCCGGACAAGCCGCGCGGTTAGACAATGGGCTAACCGCTCGGCAGTACGAGAGAGAGCGAGATGCAGGATGAGACCGCTAGACCGCCCGGTCTCCAAGCCACCGAAGACAAGCCGCCAGACCGCCGGACTTCAAACAGCAACAGCCGGTCTACAACCCGCCAGGCTCAAACCGCCAGACCGCCCGGTCTACAACCCGCCAGGCTCAAACCGCCAGACCGCCCGGTCTCATATTTCAACAGCTTAAGTACATCATGTCTTTCCTTACAGTTTCATTCCAAGTCTTTATTGGTCTACCCCTCCCTCGTTTAACATGCCTAGTGAATAGACTCTCACAACGCCTAACAAGTGCCTTTAATGGTCTCCTTTGTACATGTACAAACCATCTTAGATGAGCTTCTTGCATCTTCTCTGCAATTGGTGTTACTCCTGTCTTATCCCTGATACTTTCATTCCTAATTTTATCCAATCTCGCGTGTCCACACATCCACCTAAGCATTCTCATCTCCGCAACTCCCATTTTTTTGCTCATGTACACAATTCACTGCCCAACACTCTGAACCATAGAGCATCGCAAGTCTAATTGCAGTACGGTAAAACTTGCCCTTATGTTTTAGTGATACTTTACGATCACATAAGATCCCTGACGCTCCTCTCCACTTCAACCAACCCGCTTGGATTCAATTTTCCCACATTTGGTTATTTATCATGCACAAAACACACACTTTAGGGCCCTTGGATCTAATTTTCCCACATTTGGTTTTTTATCATGCACAAAGTACACACAACCAAAAGTCTTGAGGGGAAGAATATCTTCACTCTTCCCTCACAGTATCTCAATCAGAGATTTTTGATCCAATACTTGTGAGGGCATCCAATTGATTAAGTAGACTGCTGTTAACACGACTTGTCGCCACAAGTATTTTGGCACCTTCATTGTTATCATCATACTACGAGTCACTTTCAGAAGATGTCTGTTCTTCCGTTCTGCTACTCCATTGTGCTCTGGTGTGTATGGACAAGTAGTTTGATGCTAGATTCTCTGTGAGGACAAGTACTCTTCAAACACCTTATTGTTGTACTCTATCCCATTGTCAGATCTCAACACCTTTACGACCACACCGTGTTGGGTTTAAACCCCTTTATGAAAATCCTTGAAACAATCAAGCACATCACTTTTGTTTTTCATTAAATAAAGCCAAATCACATTGAGAAACAGTCCATGAAAGACACAAAATACCGAAATTCATTTATGGTGGACGTGGGACATGGTCCCCAAACATCAGAATGTATCAGATTAAATGAATAAGAACTCCTAATTCCAGAACTAGAATAAGATTTTTTGATGTGTTTTTCTAGTTCGTACGCATCACATACAAGTTTTTCTTTATTTGCCTTTTTAAACAGTAGGGGATACATCTGACTCAAAATAACAAAAGAAGGATGACCCATGCGCCGATGATGTAGTAGTATGTTTTCCACACTCTTTCCGACTTCCGCAGCTTCTTTAATAATGGTTGAAAGGACTAAGTCCATATTTTCTCTATCCAAATACCACAAGCCACTATGCCATGCGTAAGTTCCAAGTCTTCTGCCGGTCTTCTTCTCCTTGAAGATCACCTTCGAAATATCAAATAAAACAACACATTTAGTTGAGATATGATAACACTAATAGATACGAGATTTACGGGAAAGGAAGGAGCATGCAAAACATTGGACAGAGTCAAAGTGGTTTTACAATGCACGGTACCCTTATTGACCACTGGCTGAGTTGTGCCATCGGCAGTTTGGATGCGCTCTGGGACTGCTAGGGGGGTATACGAAAGGAATTCCCTAGCATTTCCAGTGACATGTCGAGAAGTACCCAAATCGACTATCCAATCTTGTGATCTGGTATTAGACATATATGCGAGGGCAAGAGTTTCTCTCGTACCTGTGGTTGAATGAGCGAACGAGACAATGTTATCCCTTGATGAAGCTGGCATGAGTGCATCGTCAATCACTCCCTTCTGCTTTCTCCACATCAATTGGGAGTAAGCGTTCACAATCTCCCGCTCCTCCGAGTTACCCATCTCATCCCTATTTTCGTCTGCCTCCCCGACTGTCATAAGGTTTGCTCGGTATCCTCCTCTTCCACCATCTCTGCGACCCCCACGACCGCAACCACGGTAGCCTCCTTTTCCCCGTCCACCTGCATCCCGCTTTTTTGGTGGCTTCGGGCAAGACAGTCAGAGATGAACTATTTCACCACGATTGTAACATTGTCGTGTCTAGCTCTTGTATCCAGTGTGCCTAGAATTTGTTACCACTAGGGCTGATTTTGCCACGGCGGGCGCAATTGCACCAGACTGAAGCCTAATCCGGCTCTCCTCCTGCATCATAACTGAGAATTGTCTCGTCCAGGGTAGGAATTTTTGGCTGAGCGAGCAACATTGCACTCCTTTGATCAAAAGCCGGGTTCAAACCCCTCATGAAGTGCATAGTTCTCTGTTGAGTATCTCGTTCCCCTTTCGTGCATTCAGGATCTTTACAGCATGCGGTTGGTGAGAAATTATCATAGTATGCCCATAGTCGCTCCAGATCTACGACATACTCCTGAATCGAACGATCTTCCTGGGTTACGGTCTCAATCTCCCATTTGATCTGAAACACACGTATGTTATTGTTGACTCCTGCATAGAGCCTCTGTAGCTTCCCCCAAACATCACTTACAATCTCTATGCCGCCCACCGTGATAGAGATAGACGCGACCATTGAGTTTAGGAGTCAGGTGTGTAATAGACTGTGTGTAGTCTTCCATTCGTTGTACCCATCCGAGTGCTTCTCTGGATCCCTCTTCTCGCCAGTTAGATAGCTCTCCAGTCTCCAAGTTCCTTCCGGAGAGTGCCCTTTTCACCCGACGCGACCAACTTGAGTGTGCAGCTAGTCTGTCGAGCTTTACCAGAGACGACGACGACATCCGCAAAAACTCGAAGAACACTTTTAGATCTGCCTCCTCCATCTTGGCAACCAATTTCTCCATGAGTAACCCGCAACTCTGCTTTGTCCGTGGCGTCGCACTGCCATACTAAATTCCACACTCACCACAGAGACCCACCTACTCCTGTATCCGCAAAAATTCAGTCGTACGAACTCCTTCTCTACAGTGGCAGAAATTCTTACAACCACAAAAATTCAGACGCACGTGCTCCTCCTGCACAGCCGCGCGCGTCCGATGCTTCTCCCTCGTGCACTCCTTTTCCCGCACGCGCCTCCTACCGCAGCTCTCCGCGTGCATTGTTTCTCTTCCCTGCATATCTGTTCTTGTCCGCACGCACTGTTGCAAGGAGCGCGAGAAGCCTTCTGTCGTGCTCCTTCGCCGCGCTCCTTTGTCGCACCCTGAGCATGCGCGAGAAGCCTTCAGCCGAACACACTCTTCTGCGCAAGAGCAGCGGTGGTGATGTCCCGTTCCCTGTACCTGCGCACGTATCCTCGCCGCGCGTGAAGATCCCTTGCCGCACGCTTTTCTGCCTAAAGATCCCTTGCCGTGCACACGTATCCTTGCTGCACGTATCCTCGCTGCACGCTTTTTTGCCGAAGACTCCGTCTCCCGCAGAGTCTACGCGCGTGTGCTGTCTTGCAAAAAAATCTTGCCGCTGCTGCCGCACGCGTATTTTCTGATTCCTTTGGCTCACTAGCAGGAAAGGAAATAATAAAAGATTGCGGAAGAGGGTTGTGATCACTGAAGGGATTACAAGAATTTTTCCGCATCAATTTTTATTTATTTCCAAACTTGGCTCTGATACCAAGTGGAAAAAAGTAATGAATAAGCTTTGATATTCTCAAAGCCTGGCTCTAAAATTCTCGTAATTAATTATATCAACACATATCCCCTCTATATATACACGCAAGAGGGAGATTCAAAAACAAATTCTGTGATGTGGGACTAATCCCAAAAGAAAGAGGTCGCTAATGGCACACCAAATTGCACTATATGCACACCAAATTCCAACAGGAGAGGTGTGAGAGGGAGTATTAATATTGATCCTTTCCAAATGTGCTCATCAAACCCCAAGATTATGGGCGAAAATCACCTCCTCCCTTGGAATTGAGTGATTCAAAATTCATGGTTTAGATCCCTTCAACAATCTCCCATAATTCCTTCATGAATGTTCTAAAGTTTTTCTTTAAAGACATTTCTTGATTTCATATTATCCTTGGATGAAGTAATTAATTGTCAGTATTTGAGTTTCGTCACACAAATATTAACTGAGAAACTTTTCCTTATTTCCACATGTAGTCTGGAGGTGGCATTCATGAATTCTCCGATTCTCAATTTGGTATATCGTTCGGACTATGTAATTGCTATTTCCTTTTAATTGTCTTTTGTGTGATTGTTTCTAAATTTATACTGTTTTTCGTAGGACATGTGTTTGCTTTTGGCGAGTCTAGAGCTCTAGCAATAGCGAATATGGTTCTTGGGCTAAAGGAGATCCAAATTCGAGGAGAAATCCACACGAATGTTGATTACACTATTGATCTTCTTAACGTAAGACACCCTGCGTTGTTGACCCTTGTTTGCAAATTATTGCACTAGACCCATAAAACTTGCTCTACAGGCTTCAGAGTATAGAGATAACAAAATTCATACTGGTTGGCTAGACAGCAGGATCGCGATGCGTGTTAGAGCTGAGAGGCCCCCTTGGTACCTTTCAGTTGTTGGAGGAGCTCTTTATGTAAGTTCTCCTTTATTATAAAAAAAATTATATTGTAATTTCTTATTATCTTCTCTGAGTTTATTTGTTCATCTTTTTCTATTATTATATCTGCAGAAAGCATCAGCAAGCAGTGCTGCCATTATCTCCGACTACGTTGGTTATCTTGTCAAAGGGCAGATACCACCCAAGGTAATGAAATTAGCTGTCTTTATTTGGTCTTGGACTCTAAACTCTGAAGTACTCATTTTATTTTTTTAGACTAATAGTCCTCCCTTTAATGCCTTGAAAATTTTAATTTGTTTTAATTTTAATTTGTTTTTCCTTGAATGTTCAAATGCAGCACATATCACTTGTCAACTTCACTATTTCGTTAAACATCGAAGGAAGCAAATATACGGTAATTTTTTTATTTAGGGAATCTTATTGCTTTCAAAGAATATTTGTAATTTTCTTCACTTTGTTGATTCAATCTGTAGATTGAAATGGTGAGAGGTGGACCTGGTAGCTATAGGTTAAAGATGAATGGATCGAATGTAGATGCAGAAATTCATACACTGAGGGATGGGGGACTTCTAATGCAGGCAAGCAATGGCATGCTGTTTCCGTGTATTATTAAATATCCCTGTTAATATAACATATATTGCCTTTCTGAAATTTGCTAGACTTTGCACATTTTTATTCTTTGATCTTCTAGGATCTCACACACGTATTAAGAAATATTGTGTCAACCTCATTTGTATTTATAATTTAATGGTGTTGAATTTTGTGAAGTGAAAGTGACGGTTGTTCAGGCAGTCCGCGCGGCCTGGGCAGACTGGTGGTGCGGCCTGGTCAGTTTGTTGGTGCGGTCTTGGCGGCCTGTATTGCGACATGATGTTGGTGTCCGGCAGTCCGGCAGGTGGCCTTGGGCTGTTCCCTGATGTAACCTTGCGGATAGGCGGAGTATCCGCGGAAGGGAGGACTCACTTCGAGTCCGCAGAATTCGCTTTATGCGGACTTCTCTTGGAGCTCGCGAGTTCGGCATATTGGCCTTGCGCTGGAGCGGTTTGGCGGTCTGTCTTGAGAGCTGGCGGACTGGGTCCTTATCCGCCGAGCTCGCGCCAGGTTCTTGGTTGGTTGCTGGACTTGGTCATTATCTGTGACAAGTCCAGTGTGTTCGCTGTGTTCGCATTGTCCGCTGGTTGACCGGGCGGTGTGCCTGTTGGTCGTGGACTTGTGTGCGGGCTGGTGCTGTGTCCACGTGTAGTGTGCGGACTGCTGCAGTGTGTGGACTGTTGCTGTGTCCGCATGCTGTGCAGCCTGCGGGCTGGTGCGGTGTTCGCGGCCTGTGCGGGCTGGCTTCCAGCCTTAGTGCCAAGCGGTTTTGTGGTTGGCCTGTCCGGCCTTGTCCTTGCGGACTTGGCGGACTGACCTGTTCTTGTCGCGGGCTGGGGTTGTGACTCTATCCACTAGGGCGGTGACCACACTTCTCTTCGCGCCTATAAATAGGACCCCCCGTCACATCAACTGTAACTGAATTAACAGTGAGCCTACTTGCGTTTAAGTTGCTGCAGACTGATTTTTTGGTATCCGCCCCGGTTGAAGAGGTTAACCGGCTACTTGTTGTGCAGGTTGTGCGGACAGTGCTAAAGGACCAGGAATTTGGTTCTAAGTTAGTGCGGACTTTGCGGCTACACAGACGGTTTCTGCAGGTCGCGTGCGACTAGCAGCGGTTTCTCTTCTGCAACTTTTTCTTCTGTTCAATAAGCCGTCCGCCTCTGGGCAGCTTGTTCAGTTGGTGGCAGCAGTCCGCGCGTTCTGGCGACTAGGCGACCTCGCGGTCAGGCGGTCTGCAGTTCGGCGGACAGTTCTTTTTCAGCACTGGAATAACGGGTAGCCCGCGCGGTTTGTTGCGGTCTCGCGACCTGGCGACCTGAGCGGACTCCTTCAGCAGTTAGCAGCAGATCCTGCGGTTACTCATTGAGTCCACGCGGCTTGAGTGTTTTGTACTTTTCTGCTTTCAGATTCTTTGGTAAGCATGTCTCGCCATGTATGCCTAGCATTGTAAAGAAGTTTTTTTTTAATAGTGCAAGATTCTTGTTTTTGCTTGTGCATCTGGTTTACTTACTCAAGAGTGTTGAGTGTTCCTGCTCCTGGTTCCCTGCTTTCTGCTATATTGAAATTTCAACAAATGGACACTAAAGTTGTGACACAGAATCCAAGCGGAAGTATTGATAAATATGTGACACATAGAATCTAAGCGGGTTGGTTGAAGTGGAGAGACGCGTCAGTGATCTTATGTGATCGTAAAGTACCATTAATACTTAAGGGCAAGTTTTACCGTACTGCAATTAGATCAGCGATGCTCTATGGTTCTGAGTGTTGGGCAGTGAATTTTGTACATGAGCAAAAAATGGGAGTTGCGGAGATGAGAATGCTTAGGTGGATGTGTGGACACACAAGACTGGATAAAATTAGGAATGAATGAGTCAGGGATAAGACAGAAGTAGCACCAATTGCAAAGAAGATGCGAGAAGCTCGACTAAAATGGCTTGGACACGTACAAAGGAGACCATTAGAGGCACCAGTTAGGCGTTGTGAGAGTCTGGTCACTAGGCATGTTAAACGAGGGACGGGTAGACCAATAAAGACTTCGAATGAAACTATAAGGAAAGACATGATGTACTTGGGCATTAATGAGTTGATGACAAAAGATAGGGCACAATGACAACTAAGGATCCATATAGCCGACCCCACTATAGTGAGATAAAGGCTTGAGTGTTGTTGTAATGGACACTAAAGTTGTGTTTATTAGTTGTATAATTTACTGATGTTCTTTCTTGTTGACTAACATGTTAGAATTTATGCATCCAACTCAAAGCCAACTAGTTGTAGGTGGAAGAGACGAGCTTATAGAAAGAGAGGCGAAGACGCCTAATATCTGTATTGAGTGCATGAGATTGTATGAGCTTCCTAACGTGGGATTATATTCTCAACATGACTGTATGATCTTTGTCCCCCTACAATGTATTCTAATGCATGATATTTCATAGTTTCCTAATGCGAGTCTATATTCTCAACATAACCACATGGGTTTTACCCGCATGAGTTTCATCAAGAATTTATATGGTATTTTGTTTAATAAATTAATTAAAAATATTATTTATTTAAATGATTCTAAAACTTTAATATAAAATTCTATTAATTTTTTTTTTCATATTTTCTCTGGATTTTTTTGCTCATTTCACCCTCCATCAAGCTCACATTTAAGCATGAACTTTGATTTCAATTAATTATTCAGTTCTTGACCCATTTTTAACCCAGCCTTGCCAACCACCACCTCAGCCTGATATCCGCATGCAGTGGCGGAGCCAGGATTATCTCAGTGGGGGCGGAAATTAATGGTTAAAAAATGCATTACAAAAAATAATATATTAATGCATAATAAAAATTAACATCCATTTACAATCAATCATAATTGCCCTCGACGTGTTTTAATTGCTTGAAATCGCTGAATGATTGACTTATTTTCCTCTAATTTGAATTTGTCTCTCTTAATGTAGGTCAATAAGTTATCATTAAACCATTCATCACACATTCGGTTGCGTAAGCGTGACTTGATAATCTTCATTTTGGAGAATGCTCTTTCCACATGAATTTGAGTATTTTGACTTATAAGATCCTGACATTTCTTCAAAGTTATGTGATGTGCACTAGCATGAGAGCCTACATGCATTTGTAATTTTTCACTTTTCTTCCAATGGGACCATCCCGTAGTGACAAATGTGATTCCACCTCCTTGATCCCCATGTTCAACTTTAAATAAATAACAACACAGACAAAATGCAACATCTTTTGCTATACTGTACTCTAACCAATTGCAATGTAAGTTAAATCAATCTGGAACAAAACGCCTTGGATCTTTACTAAGTAAACTTAAAATTATGATTTCTTGGTTGACACGGGCCTTTTAGCCAATAAGCTCTTCAAACTTGATCTCTTTTATTCACATGATAATAAAAAATCATTGGTCTTAATCCAGGATCTGAAATTAACTCATCCAAATTAAACTGTTCACGATTTCTTTTAAGATGTTTGAATTGACTTGATTCACTAACATTACAAACTCTTTCTCCTCTGAAACATCAACACAAGAATTTGAAATAACTTCTGTACTTGGGACATCAGAATTAAGTTGATCATCTGATTTTAATTTCTTTTTAAAATACTTTTCCATTCTGAAAAATAAAAATTATACCCAAAAAACAAACACTATTAAAGAGTATAAGACTATAAGAGATTAAAAGACAATATTTTATATGGGTGTCCCGTGTTCATACCTGATGGTTGATGTCCAATGCCACAAACTCCCAAAGTATCTGATGCCTTGTGAGTGATCCAACTTTTCCTCAGATTTCACAGTGAGACTCCTGGACCCCTGGTTCCAGTTAAAAACAGTGATGCGATCTGAAGAGATCAACACGAGAACAAATATTCAATTCTAAATGAATGAACTTCAAATAACACAAAGTATCCGAAGAAAAAACAGGATGAATCAACAAAACAGCTAAGATGCACAAATCATAATAACAAATCAGCGGTAGAAATTATACATTTCAGAAGGAGAAAAACGCATGCCGATAAAATATCATGAGTTCAGTGGGAGTAGAAAGGAAACCAGTAAGAAAATCATAAGTTATAGAACCAATAATACGCATAAAGGAAACCCTAATTAAGGTCAACTCCAAATTATACATTTCAGAAGGATAAAAACGCATACCCGGGCACGTGCCTGGGTTGAAAATTAAATTGACATACTTTAAACAGCGATTTTTATAAAAAACCGCAGTCTTAAGTATTATAATTTTTTTTCATTTAAAATGACAAAAAAATTTTTAATACTTTAGACAACGGTTTTTATAAAAAAGCGTTGTCTAAAGTATTATAATTTTTTTTAATTTAAAACGGCAAAAGAAATAAATTTTTAATACTTTAGAGAGCGGTTTTTATAAAAAACACTGTCTAAAGTATTATAATTTTTTTTTTAATTAAAACACACTTTTTGAAAATAAGCCTATTATATGACATTTTTAGGAAAAGTGTTCAACATAAAAGTTGTAGATCTCGTCGAGAAGTTGTAGATCTCGTTGAGATCTACAACTTTCATGTTGAACACTTTTCCTAAAAATGTCATATAGTCAGCCTATTTTCAAAAGGCGCGTAACCCGGTCGGAACTATGCGATTCTACAACTTTCATGTTGAACACTTTTTCTAAAAATGTCATATAGTAGGTCTATTTTCAAAAGACGCGTGTAACCCGGATTTAGTTAAATCCGGGTTCCACATTTTTACATCAATCCCTTTTTTATAATACTTTAGACAACGGTTTATAAAAACCGCTGTCTAAAGTTAGTGCCCGGGTTTGAAAAAAAAATTTGGGGGGGGGGGGGGGGGGGGGGGGGGCTTGGCGGCCGCCCCTCCTCGGCCTAAATTGGATCCGCCATTGTCCGCATGTTAGCACCACAATAATCACTTAAAACAGTTAGCGCCATGTCACTTCATCTCCTTCCTCTATCTTATGTTGATCCTGGAACCACAAACTTGCTGGAGTCTCCTCCGTCCGGCCACCGTTTTTGACGTGTAAATAGCCAAAATTCATTGCATCGACGAGAGAAATCCAAATCCACCGTCCATTTTGCTTGAAATCGATTTCCATTCTTTCAATTTCGGCATCACCACCGCCGTCTAGCTCTGCCTTTACCGTATTCGATTCTCATTCAAAACTCATTTTTTTTATTTTTTTCATTTATACATATCCATCATATCACAGAGACTTTTTGGAGCCTCCAAAGTGAACATCTCCATCTAACCAAATTTTTATTTTCATTTTCTTGTCATGTGCTCTATTCAGTCATACTTATTGAATATGAACACCTCCAGAGAATCACACTGGACTTTAAATTTGGCATCATTATTGACCTTTTATGCCTCCATTTTTGACTTGCTATTCTGCTACATTCACCCCCTCTTGCAATATTTCTAAGTGTTCGTCAAGTTTTGGTGTCAAGCTTCCAATTTCCAAATCTAGTTTTATTTGTAGTTTTTTTCTCTGATTGCTTATGCTTTAACTATTTATTTTGTACTTGTATTATTTGAAATTAATTTGAATTTATTTTCATTTGTTTTTCTTTTAAAACTCTCTAATCATAATTATTTTAATTGTCATATTTTAATTATTATTACAATTTAATCATCATTATCTTAATTAAACTATCATCATAATAATCCCATCTTTTTAATCCTTGTCACTGTTATCATCACCATCATAATAACCCCGTCGGTGGGGTTCGGTCAGGATGCCACCGGCTCCGCCGGCGGCGGTGGCGTTACAGTCTATTAGGAGGAGGAGGAGGGGTGGACGGGAGGAGGAGGAGGAGGAGGAGGAGGGGGGGGGGGGGGGGGGGCAGGCCAACCGCCGGACGCGGGCGACGCCGGAGGGTGTAGGTCGGTGGCGAACCGGCAGGGCCACCGCCTACCCCCGTCGGGGTCGCCCGCGTCCGGCGACCCCGTCAGTTGGGTCCGGTCAGGATGCCGCCGGCTCCGCTGGCGGCGGTGGCGTTACAGTCTAATTTTTTTTTAACTGCGAACGCCAGCTGGGGTGGGGGAGGGGCAAAACCGGCAATCCGAATGTAACACACGTTGGCACTGTAGCAATGCAAAGTTTGCGTTTATTTTAGTATAGATATTATCATGAAACTTAATTTTATTAAGAAAATTTTTAAACCCCAATTCCCCTGGTTGTTTGTTTTATTAAGTATTTTATCGTACTTCACCTTTCACAAACCCTATGATAGAAAGCTTGCGCATTATGTTGCACTTTTGTTTATTATTGTCCATAGAGCAAATTTAATGACCACATACTTGAAATATTAATTGAATGATTCAATAAGATTTATCAAATGGTTGTATTCTCTGCAGTGGATTTTTTATTCAATAAGATTTATCGGATGGTTGTATTCTCAAGCTACGTTTGGTGAAGTCTTCACACAACCAAGTAAAGAAGGATATATAAGGGTGAATAACTTACTGTGGTTTATAAATCTTGCAGTTGGATGGAAATAGTCATGTGATCTATGCTGAAGAAGAAGCAGCTGGTACTCGCCTTCTTATTGACGGGAGAACTTGTTTATTGCAGGTATACATGATTTTCTTTTCTGCATGGCCATGACATTTTACAGGTAGATATTTTAGCATTTGGAAGCATAAAGTGGCTTTCTTTATGTTTTCTTTTGGCTATTTGATGCAGGCGCAGGCATCAACACCTGACCTGCTACCTTGGAGTCCCTCTAGGGGACCCACCTTGGCGTCTCACCAAGACAGCTTTATCGGGCCCACGGGCCGTACACCCCAACCCGTCTCCGGCCCCACCACAGGGCGCGAAAGGTTGTTGAGGCCGGGGCTCGATACCCTGACCTCCTTGATAAAGAGTCCTCAGGCAGGTTTTTATCACCAATTGAGCCGCGGATCAGTTGGTGATGAAAGTCCTCCTAAGGACTCTTTATCAAGGAGGTCGGGGATCGAGACCCGACCTCAACAACTTTTCGCGCCCTGTGGTGGGACTGGAGACAGGTTGGGGTGTACGGGCCGCGGGCCTGATAAAAAGCCGCCTTGGTGCGACGCCAAGGTGGGCCCCCTGGTGGGACTCCAGGGTGGCAGGCCAGGTGCTGATGCCTGCACTTGCATCACTATTGATTATAAGTGATCATTGTGCAGCGCTTGCCATAATAAAGCAGTCCGCACCTATAGTTAGGACTTTTTGTTATTAAATTATATGGATTGTTTTTGTTTTGTCCTCTTCCATATTCATTTTTTTCACGTCCACTGGTTTTGATGATGTAGAGGTAGATTCTTAGGCATCTGAGATGTTTTTTTCCTTTTGCTTTCTATGTTAATGAGTGATGCCGTAGTACCATCATCACATAATTGCGCTCACAGTATAATTGTCAATGTTAGGCTATTCTTATTGCCTAATAAATATATTTTTTCAGTCAAAACATTGAGTTGATGTTTTTAATATGATATGTGATGTGCAAAATTGTCATTTATGTACCAAATGAAAGACCGTTTGTTTAAGAATTTCTAACTTCTCATTGCCCTATTCATTTCTCCTCATCTTGCGCATCTTTTTTCTTATACTTTGAAAGATTTAGGGGTGATTATTTATGCTTATGTAGTAAGATACTTTAAAATTGCATCCCTCTTCTTTCAGAATGAGCACGATCCATCTAAACTTGTGGCAGAGACACCATGCAAACTGCTTCGCTTTTTAGTTCCTGATGCTACCCATCTGGATGCTGATACACCATATGCTGAGGTTGAGGTTATGAAGATGTGCATGCCATTATTGTTGCCTGCTTCTGGAATTATTCATTTTATATTGTCCGAAGGCCAGGCCATGCAGGTAAGTTTTGTTGTTCGCAGAGTATCAAATTTTGGCCTACTTTATAAGATGCTGTAACAGTACAGTAGAACATTGTTTTTGCAGGCTGGTGATCTAATAGCCAACTTGGATCTCGATGACCCATCAGCTGTGAAGAGAGCTGAACCATTTCATGGAACCTTTCCGAAGTTAGGCCCTCCAGCTGCAGTTTCTGACAGAATTCATCAGAGATGCGCTGCAAGTTTAATTTCTGCAAGAATGATTCTTGCTGGCTATGAACATAACATTACTCAGGTTAGATCTCCAAGAAAATAAACAGGGACTTAATTTGTGTCACTAATTTTCTCCTTATTGAAGTTTGTCTTCATGACTTCAAACTCTGATACCAAAGTTTAAAACTTCCATAGTTGTTCTATTGGTTCCCTGAAGCATTATTCAACTAAACATTTTACATTTGTAAAACTGATGGTTATGTTATGTACATTTTTAATAAATAGCCTCTTTTACTCCCTGCTGAATTTATAAAGACAATTGTATGAATTTGTTACAGACCCACACGCTACGGACCCACACTGGGACATTACCTACCATCGTCGCCACATAACAACAGGCGCGGACTAAGGGGTCATCTCATTACCGTCGCATCTTTAATTCATTGTCGCATTTTTGTTCCAGTGTTGCATTTTAATTTCTGTCGCATTTTCAATATTATGTTGCTTGTTGTATTTGATCCCTCCTACTTAAGAGGGAATGAGGGTGAAATGAAAAGAGACAATCAAATATCAAATTTCTTTTTCTCTCTAATTTCTCCTCTCCCTCTCGCTCTCCTCCTAAATTCATGTAACCTAATCTCGATCGCGCCTCTTCCGCTCGTCGCACGTTGCAACTGACTCTCCTCCGCTCCTCATCCTCGCCGGATATCTTCTCCTTCAAGCTTCTACCATAGGTTCCTGTGGATCTAAGAAGGGGAACTTCAATCTCCTCCTTGACATCCACCTCTCACAACCATGAACGAGGTTTCAATTTGGAGATCCTATCATCAGTATTAGAGGCATGCGCCGCCGCCACAGTAAGGGCCCTTCGCCTTACGGCTCATCGACCCTTACGGGTCCCCTTCCTTAACCTGTCCCCAGAATGCCAACCCTCACTAGGTTGCTGGCATTGCTAAATGCTCTGCCACGAAGCAAGCTCTCCCGAATACGACAGATGCAAAAAAGTTGCTAAAGAAGTCGGGGAAAGAAAGTAGTTGGCAACTGTATGCACATCTTCCTCCCCTCTGCTCTCCTCTGCGTCCATTGCCACACCATCAACAACCCCAACGCGGTTTTTCCGTGATATGTGCGCCGAACCGCTGAACACTGTCAGGCCTGTCCGTCTGCCGATCATTCCTATTTTTCCTGGCATCCTCTTGAGTGCCACTTCCAGAGATTCTCCCCTCCTTCCGGGTAGCACCGGTCTCCTCCCTACCCCACTCATGGTATTCCAGCTGCCGACACCTTCGACCATGGACAATCACCATGTCTCTGCAGCCTACATGATGGAGATGCTCGACAAATTGATGATAAAACACTCCAATGCTCTCAAAGCCTTCACGACCCGCATCCACCGCGATCGCTCCTCGCCACAACCGCCCCGGGCACCCTTCAACTACTCTCATACCGAGGCATCGAACCCCCACTAACCGACCTACCCTCCGCATCACCCGAAAGGTAGTGGCATTCCTTGCTACGCCAAGATGGAATTTTCGGTTTTTGACGACCACAAAGAACCCTTCACTTGGATTACCCGCTGTGAGCAGTTTTTTATGAATCAACGCTCCCCGTGGGACGACTGGCTCAATGTAGCCTCCATCCACCTAATGGGCTCAACCCCTCCTGACCTAGGAAGAGTTCAACCCTCCCATGCATGGCAACCCCATTGGCGACTTGGTCTCTCTCAAACGGACTTGCCTTCTTGATGATTACTTGGAGCGGTTTCAAGTTCTACTTGCCCGCACTCCTACTGTCCCCCCGACCCATCAAATTCCCATCTTTATGACAGGTCTCCATGAGCGCATGCTCCTTGACGTGGAGTTTCATACACCTTCCGCCCTTACCACCACTATGAGTATTGTTCGCCTCTGCGAGAAGCATTTGTTGATGGATCGACCTTAGAACAGCCTATAGGGAGGGACTTTCCCGCGGCTTTGGCCTGCCTGCACCGCCTGTTGTTATTCTGCCGCCTAAAGGGATGGAGATTTCCCCCATCCTACCATTCATTGTCTCTCCTCCCAAGAGATGGCCAACCGTCGTGCGAAGGGACTGTGCTTCAACGACGATGAGACCTTTACGCTTGGTCACAAGTGCAAGCCTCTGTTCTTCTTGTAGGTAGATGACCCATTCGAGGGCAAGGACGAGGACTTCATTCGTGCTCCAGAGATTTCCATTCACGCCATTGACGGGCCACATTTAGTAGAGATTCTTCAACTTTCAATTCTCGTTGCTGATCACCTCTTGGTGGCTCTGTTGGACATCGGAAGTGCGACCGCCAGCAGGCTCCACCTGACCGTGACAACCCATCCCCTCTTGAGCGTGGCAGTGACCAATGAGAACATTATGGAGTGCTCTGGTATCTGCCTGGTGGCGCCACTTATGGTGGGAGAGAACCACTCCATGGCGGACCTCTCGGTGATTGCTATTTTGGGTTTTAAGGTGGTTTTAAGCTCCCGCTAGTTGCGCACACTTGGCCCCCTGACGTGGGATTTTGATTGCCTCACCACGACTTAGCATCATGGAGGCGAGTGGACGGTGTGACATGAGTATTTGACTGGGAAGTCACATCGGGAATTCTACCTCTCTCCCGGCTGAGAGCCACCCGATAGCCTCGAGCATCTGCTACAGGAGTTTGGGGATATCTTGACCCCTCCTCAGAGACTTTCGCCACCACATCGTCACGATCACCTCGTCTGTCTCCTTCCAAATACCTCCCCCATCGTGATGTGGCTTTATCGTTATCCCTTCCGACAGAAGGACGAGATCGAGCGCCAGTGCAATGTCATGCTACAGAAGGGCATCATCCGCCGTAACATCTCCCCATTCTCCTCCCATGCCCTTTTGGTTCAAAAGAAGGACGACACTTGACGATTTTGCGTGGATTATCGGGCGTTGAACGCCAAAACCGTGAATGACACGTTGTCGATTTCTATTGTGGAGGAACTGTTGGACGAGCTCCATGGAGCCCGGTTCTTCTCCAAGCTCGACCTTTGTTCGGGCTACCACCATGTGCACTTGACTTCCGCTGACGTGGAGAAAACAACTTTCCACACTCAACACAGACACTTTTAGTTTTTGTCATGCCCCTTGGGCTTACCAGTGCCCCATCGACCTTCCATGCCATATTGAACGAGGTATTTTACAAGTTGTTTTGTCATTATATTTTTGTCTTCTTTGATGATATTTTGGTGTATAACAACACCTGGGAAGACCACCCGCGGCACCTGCGGTCCATTTTTGATCTCCTCCGCTGACATCAACTTTTTTTGAAGCGAACAAAGTGCTCTTTCACGGCGGACAAAGTGGATTACCTGGGCCATGTGATCCACCTCACAGGCATTTCGGCGGACCCTCGAGAAGATTCGTGGGGTGACAGCCTGGACGGTACCCCAATCCCTACGGGAGTTGCTTCATTTCCTGGGCCTGACATGCTACTACCGTCGTTTCTTTCATAGCTATATCACAATTGCGGCCCCCCGGTGACTCTTCTGAAGAAGCACACTTTCCTTTAGAGCGATCACACCGCCCAGGTCTTCTGAGCCCTCCAACATGCTTTGGTCGCCACCCCAATCCTCCGCCTGCCCGACTTCTTCCAGGAGTTCTTCATTGAGTGCGACACATCGGGACAAGACTGCGACGCGGTACTACAGCAGGAGGGCCACCCGATCGTCTTCTTCAGTCACAAGACAACGACTCACAATCAATGATTACCAGCTTATGAGCCTGTGCTGATTGGTCTCGCCAAGCCGGTGCAACACTGCGGCCGTACTTATGGGGCAGATTCTTTCTGATCTACGCGGACCATTTTGGTCTCAAGTACTTACTCGAGCAACGCCACATCATCGCTCCCCAATAATGCTGGTTGAGAAAACTTTTGGGTTTCGATTTCCGCATAAAGTACAAGGCAAGCGTCTTGACCCATGCAGCTAACGCTCTTTCTCGCCGAGACCAGGTTGACGGTCTACTGTGTCCCATCTCCTTTCCCACCCCTGCGATCCTCAGTCGGCTTTGTCAGGAGTCCCAAGAATCCTCGACTCTCGTCGAGCTCAATCGGCGGATTGTCCAAGGGAGTCTTACTCCTTATTGGATGTTGCATGAGGGCCTACTGTGTTATATGGGACACATTTATTTGCTCCCTTCTTCCCCCTCATCGGTGACATCGTGGAGACGAACCACACCTTAGATCATGAAGGGGTTTGCAAAACCCAGCGGATTCACGTTGGTTTGTTTTGGAAGGGCCTACAATGCAGTGTCCAAAATTTTGTTGCCACTTGCACAGTATGCTAGTGCCACAAGGCGGAGCACCTCCTTCTGGACCGGCCTTCTTCAGTCCCTACCGATTTTCACACAGATTTGGGTCGACGTCTCGATGAACATCATTGAGGGACTTCCCACCTTGCGCGGGAAGTTTATCCTCATGGTCTTGGTCGACCGTTTCTCTAAGGGATCACACTTCATTGCTATGCACTGACCACTGACAGCGGAGGGCGTTGGCCATGCCTTCTTCACGGAGATTTTGTCTCCACGACCTCACCGCAAGCATTGTCTTGGACCGGGACAAGGTGTTTACGAGCAACTTTTCTAGGAGTTGTTTACTTTCTGTAGTACCAAACTTTTCTTCTTATCGGCCTACCACCCTAGTATGGAGACTGCTTACAATCGGGGTCATCACGCGAGAGAGTGGGTATGAATCAAGTGCCTCCCTTACCGCCGTTCCTCGGCCAGTCGGACCCCATATCACAAGTTAGGACCAAAGTCCTATTCCCCATTCGAGATCCTCCAACATATTGGCGAGGTTGCATACCACTTCCAGCTCCCATCAGAAGCCCACATTCATGACGTCTTCTGTCTCCCAGTTTAAACAGTTTCACGCCCCCCCCCCTTCGGCTCCCTTTGTGCACCTCCCACCGCAGCTCGATGACAAGTTTGAGGACAAGCTTGTTCTCAACGGGGCGGGAGATGTTACGGACCCGCACACTGCGGACACACGTTGAGGCGTCATCGTCGCCGCAGGATGACAGGCACGGACTAAGGCCTCATCTCATTACTGTCGCATCTTTAATTCATTGTCGCATCTTTAATTCATTGTCGCATCTTTAATTCATTGTCACATTTTTTATTCCATTGTTGCATTTTAATTTCTATCGCATTTTCAATATTATGTTGCATGCTGAATTTGATCCCTCCTACTTAGGAGGGAATGAGGGTGAAATGAAAAGTGGCAATCAAATATTAAATTCTTTTCTCTCTCTCTAATTTCCCCTTTCTCCCTCTCCTCGTAAGTTCACGTAACCTAATCCCGATCCCGCCTCTTCCGCTCGTCGCACGCCTCAACCGACTCCCCGTCGCTCCTCGCCGGATCTCTTCTCCTCCGAGCTTCTACCATAGGTTTGCGTGGATCCAAGAAGGACGACTCCAAGCTCTTCTTTGGCATCCACCTGTCATGGCCCCGAACGTGGTCTCAATCCAGGGCTCCTATCAGAATTATTTTACTCACCAGCAAAATACTTTGCCATATAACTTTTGAGTTGGTGGTCATTCTTTCAGTAGGAACACTTTGGCGCACTGTTTCAGATCTGACTAAAAAATTTCAATTATTGAAAAAATAATCTGAGAAGCTATATAGTTGAGTATCATAAGAATTGTTCTTTATTTTTATGAAATTTAGGATAACATTTGTATAAAAATTATGGAGTTATTGAAGGTATATTTTGTTAGATATAGTGTACACTTTTGTGATAGAGTTAGTTTAGGCTCACCGTTGGGTGTCGTGGGCACCCTCTTTTATACTTGTATATATATTCCTATTGTTTATGTGAATAACGTTATTCATCATTCAATCCTATCATGATATCAGAGCTAGGTTCACCCTAGCCGCTCTTTCTTTGTCTCCCGTTCGATAGTCCCGCCGCCCTGCTCTCTAACAACTCCCACATCCGGTTACAACACCACTAGATCCGGCTCGATCTCTCCCAGATCCGCTCTCTCCCGCTCGCAACTCCCAGATCTGGCGACATGGCGTTCGCTTCTCCCTTCGCTAATCCCGATCCCTGGAGCTTCTCCCGTGTTAGCTTGCCCCGATCCCTCGTCGTTCCTGTTTTTCATGTCGATCCTCGTCGCTAATTCCCGATCCCTAGAGCTTCTCCCGCCTCAGCTTGCCCCGATCAGGCGTCGTTGGATTATTTTCTCCTAATGTTGCTTCCTGCGGGTCCCTGTCGATGATCTCGTTTTGCGGTATCGCCTGGAACGATCTTCAACTCCATCCAACCCATCTTCAATCGACCTTCTGACGCCCCTGCTGCTACTCAAATCCGATTCAGCCGATCCGCGGCTTCGCCACTCCATGACCTTCTTCGGATGACTCGGCAGCCCCGATATTCTTCTCTGGCTAATCCCGAAGCCCCAATCATCTTCTCTGGCTAATCTCGCAACCCCGACCTTCCTCATTTCATCTCGATGGCCTATGGTGCTTGTCCTCCTCCGACACATTCTGCAGCTCGGTCTGGTGCTTCTCGTCGCCCATCTGTCCGCTGTCACTACAGTTAGTGTCTTGGGCATGTCATATCTGAGTATCACAAGCTTCAGAGGGCACATCAGTCTGGTCAACAACATGCTCTTGGTGCATCTTCTGCTCACTTTTCGGCTCCGGCGCAGATTCTCCCTGTATCTGAGCTTGCTCAGCTGATTGCCCAGGAGTTCTCCCAGCAGTTTTCACTGGCCCGGCAGTTCTCCCTGCAGTTTTCACTACATTGCTCCTCTGCCTCTGTACTACCACCGGATGCTTCTAGCTCCTGCCTTTCAGCCGGCTACCTCCGCCCCTGCAGGTATCTCCCCCTCCGACTGGTTGCTTAACTATGGAGCCTCCTTTCACATGACATATGATGCCACCCACCTCTTGTCCTGTCAGCTTGTCTCCCCTATCCTTAGTATCATGGTAGCAGATGACACCATTTACCCCATCACCACCCGTGGCCTCCTTCATACCAGCCATTTCCATGTTCCCGATGTTGCATACATACCCATGTTATCCATGAATCTTATTTCCGTTAGTCAGCTCACATCCCACGGTTGCAGGATCGTCTGACTGGGGCAGTCCTTGGAGCTGGTCGCCATCGTAGCGATGTGTACGTACTTGATCGTCTTCATCTTCCATTCACTTCCTCGTCACCGACAACTTCTACTCTTTGTCTTCCTTCGACGGGCTTCTTTCAGTGGCATCATCGTCTTGGTCATCATGGTAGTTCGCGTCTTGCGACTCTCATCAGTCATGGCTTCCTTGGTCGTGTTCTTGTTGATCGGTCCCACTCTTGTACGGGTTGTAAGCTCGGTAAACAATTACAACTCCTATATCCGTCTAGTGAGTGTAGGTCCTAACGTCCTTTTGATTTAGTTTATTTTGATGTATGGGGTCCCACACCTTTTGTATCCAAGGGTGGACACCAGTATTATGTTATTTTTGTTGATGATTATTCACGTTATAATTGGGCATACTTTATGCATTCTCGCTCTGAGTTTTTTCAGATTTATGTTACCTTTTCTGCTCTGGTGTGCACAGAGCTCTCTGCTTCCATACATATTTTCCATTATGATTCAGGGGGAGTACCTCTCATGATTTTCGAGATCTGCTAGCTATCCATGCCACTCTCCTTCAGCTTGTATGTCCTAGTGCTCATGCTCAAAATGACACCGCTGAAAGGAAGCATCGTCACATTATTGAGTTGACCCACACTTTTCTTATCTCCTCCCACATTCCTCCTCATATTTGGGCCGAGGTTGTCTCTGCCGCTGTCTATCTTATTAACCTGCAACCCTCCTCTTTCTTTCAGGGCCAGAGTTCCGGTGAGTGTCTGTACTCTCGACCCTCACGCTACACTCATCTTCGTGTTTTTGACTGTCGGTTTTATGTTCATCTCCCTCCATTTGAGCGTACCAAGCTCTCTGCTTAATCTGTTCCTTGTGCATTTCTTGGATACAGTACTGAGCATAAGTTATCGATGTTATGATCTTGTTGCACGTCGACTGCGCATCTCACGTGGTGTCACTTTTGATGAGTCTCACCCTTTCTTCATGTCCTCTGCCGCCTCGACCTCACACTCTTCTGTTACTCCATCTGACGTGCAATTTGTCACTCTTCTCATCTCCCAGCCATATGTATCCTCTCCTCCGGTATGTCCAACTCCTCTTCCCCCGCCGCATTCTACTCCGTCACCTCCTCTTCCCTTGCCGCAGTCTACTCTGTCACCTCCTCACTCCTCTTTGTCACACATTTCTCCTTCTGATGAGCTGTCCACTTGGGATCGTGCCCCTCCTCTTCCTTATCACTATACTCGTTATCCTCCTCCTACTCCCTCACCTCCAGTGTCCCTAGACTCAGTGTCTGTCTCTTCTAGCGAGTGTCCTGTGGACGATCCTCCTGTGCGCCGCAACCCACCTCGTGAGAGACGTCCTCCAGACCGCCTTAGCCTTACTACCCTACCACTAAACCTACCTGCCCTTCCTGCTACTGCATGTAGTACTCCAGAGCCGACTTCCTACCGTGAGGCCGCTCAGTACCCGAGTGGCAGGTTGCAATGTCTGCTGAGTTGGAGGTGATTAAGCACACCCGTACATGGGACCTTGTTCCTCTTCCACCTGATGTTGTTCTTATTACTTGCAAGTGGGTCTTCAAGGTCAAGACTCGCTCTGATGGTTCTGTGGAGAGGTACAAGGCTCGGCTAGTTGCTCGTGATTTTCAGCAGGAGCAGGGGAGAGACTATGATGAGAGTTTTGCTCCAGTCGCTCACATGACTACGATTCAGACTCTTATTGCAGTTGCAGCTGTTCGTCACTTGTCTCTGTCACAGCTCGACGTGAAGAATCTCTTTCTTTTTGGTGATCTTCAGCAGGAGGTATACATACTTCCTCCTCTTGGTCTATCCTCTCCTCCAGACCTTGTCTTCCGCTTGAGGTGAGCTTTTTATGGGCTCAAGCAGGAGCCCCGCGCATGATTTGCACATTTTAGCTCAGTTATTACAACCGCCGGTTTTCAGCCATGTCCATATGATCCAGCTCTGTTCGTGCACTTATCTTCTCGTGGTCGGACCCTTTTGTTACTTTACGTGGATTATGTGATTATTACCGGTGATGATCCTTCTCATATGACATTCGTCAAGCATCACCTTCAGTAGCAGTTTTAGATGACTGATCTTCGACAACTGAGCTACTTCTTGGGCCTTGATGTCAGCCCTACAGACCGCGGTTTTCAGGTCTCTCAGCAGTGTTATACATTATATCTCCTAACTCGGGCTGCTCTCTCTAACTCTCACATAGCGGACCCCTATAGAGCTTCACCTTCATCTACGTACGAATGGAGTTCCACTCTCTGATCCTACTCGCTACCGCCACCTCGTTGGGAGTCTTGTCTACCTCACCATTACTTGACCCGACATTGCCCATGTTGTTCATGTGTTGAGCCAGTTTATTAGTGCGCCCACCTCTGTACATTACAGTCACCTGCTGCGGCTCCTACGCTATCTCCGGGCGATGACTTATCGTGGTCTCTTCTTCTCCAGCAGTGGTTCTCTACAACTCTGTGTTTACTCGGATGCTACCTGGGCTAGTGATCATGTTAACCGTCGCTCTGTCACTGGCTTATGTTTGTTCTTGGGTTCTTCACTCATTGCATGGAAGTCCAAGAAACAAACTGGTGTTTCTCGTTCCAGCATCGAGGCTGAGCTCCGGGCCATGACTACCACCGCTTAGGATATTGTTTGGATTTGTTGGTTTCTTGCGGACCTTGACATCTCTTCTCCAGATCTCACTCTACTCTACTGTGATAACACCAGTGCCATTCAGATTACTCTAAAGCCGGTGAAACACTCACTCTCCAAACATATCAGTGTGGATGCTTTCTTCCTGCGTGGACACTATGGCTGTGACACTCTTGCTCCTTCCTTTGTTCCTTTCAAGCAGTAGATTGCAGATTTGATGACAAAGTCACAAACGAGGACCCAACATGCCTATCTACTGTCCAAACTCTCGATGTATGATCCCCCGTGAGTTTACGGGGGTGGGGGGTGGGGTGGGGTGGGGTTAGATATAGTGTACACTCTTGTGATAGAGTTAGCTTAGACTCACCGTTTGGTGTTTTGGGCTCTTTTATACTTGTATATATATAATTCTCAATAATAATTCATTTGATGAGAAGAACTGAAACACTATAAATGTAAAGACTACTGCAATTTTGCAAATATTTCTACTACATTTTTATTTTGTTGATCCACATTTGAATATTATGTTTTCTTCTAATAATTCTACTTTGTCATGAATCAGGTTGTACAAGATCTACTAAATTGCTTGGATAGTCCAGAGCTTCCCTTCCTACAGTGGCAAGAGAGCATGTCTGTTTTGGCAACTCGCCTTCCAAAAGATCTTAAAAATGAGGTTATCTTCTTAAAATTACAACTTTTTCTCGTATTCTTCCTTCCATGTCTTTCTGCTGGTTATACTCTGATTCGATCCTTTCCTAAAACAATGTTTTTACTCGTACTTCCAGTTAGATGCCAAATTCAAGGGGTATGAATCAATACCAAGCTATCAAGCAAATGTCGAGTTCCCTGCCAAGTTACTGAGGGGAGTTCTTGAGGTAGCTTATTTTTCAGTGTTGCGAACTTACTGCTATTTGTTCTGATGATATTATTATTTTTTATCAATATATCTAATGTGCAGGCTCATCTCTCGTCTTGCTCTGAGAAAGAAAATGCCACATTGGAGAGACTTGTGGAACCTCTAATGAGTCTTGTGAAGTCACACGAAGGTGGGAGAGAGAATCATGCTCGGGTAATTGTACAGTCTCTATTTGAAGATTATCTCTCCGTTGAGGAGTTGTTCAGTGATACTACTCAGGTGATTGCACTTTTATGAATTTCCTTCAATTGATAAGAATTGTCGAATTTTGTTCTGTTCAAGAACTTAGGATTCTCACCTTTTGTATAGGCTGATGTGATTGAGCGCCTCCGACTTCAATATAAAAAAGATCTACTTAAAATTGTCGACATAGTTCTTTCCCATCAGGTATCATATTTTTGTATGTTCTATTTATGTGGATGACTGACAAATGGTGTCCCCTGAGTTATGCCAATATATATTTGTTTAATATATTGCAGGGTGTAAGGAGTAAAAATAAGCTAATATTAAGGCTTATGGAGGCATTGGTTTATCCTAACCCGGCTGGTTATAGGGATCAGCTGATTCGTTTTTCTTCTCTCAATCACACCACTTATTCGGAGGTATCGGTCCTGGCACTATTGCAATCATCGACTATTTTTTTAATGGCATGTTTCATTGATCCTCTCTTACTGTTGCAGCTGGCACTCAAGGCGAGTCAATTGCTTGAGCAAACGAAACTGAGCGAACTCCGCACAAGCATCGCCAGAAGCCTCTCAGAGCTTGAGATGTTCACCGAAGAAGGAGAGCGTGTGTCTACTCCAAGGAGAAAAAATGCCATCAATGAAAGAATGGAGGATCTTGTCAGCGTTCCATTGGCTGTTGAGGATGCTCTCGTGTCTCTATTTGATCACAGTGATCCCACTCTTCAGAGGAGAGTTGTTGAAACATACATCCGCAGACTATATCAGGTAACTGCTAACTCTAGTCCATTGACTCTTGTTATCTTTGTGAAGTCACGCTCCACATGCCTCGCATATTTCATTTCAATTTTCTACTAGTATTGAATTTATTGGGTTTAGTGAAATCACATGCTACATACCTTGCCTATTTCATTTCAAGAAGGGGAGTCTTGGCGCACCGGTTGAGGTGTTGCCGTGTGACCTTGAGGTCATGGGTTTGAGTCCTGGAAGCTGCCTCTTGCCATATGTAGGGTAAGGTTTGCCTACATTTCACTCTTGTGGTAGGACCCTTCCCCGTCGCTGCGCGGGGATGCTTTGTGCACCAGGCTGTCGTTTTTTTAATGAATTAAGTGTTGTAAAAAAAATTATTGAAGTTGAGTGTGACAAATTAGAATGCTAAGATGGATCTGTGGTGAAGCTATAAATAATAATAAATGAATGATTACTTTAGATTAGCAGTTGGAGTGCGATAAGGTAAATAAAAATAAACTTAAGTGATTTGGCAAGTACACAAAAGGGAAAAGTGTACCCAGCAGACGACTAAATATATAACAAAGCAAAAAAAGAGTAAAAAATATTCAAACTTATTGGTGAAAAATTAGGTTTAATGCATCATACAACACTCAGTAGAGACTATTGAATTTACTTCGAATCTTTAGTTAATGTCTAATCGAATTCTATTTTAGCCCTATCTTGTGAAGGGCAGCATTCGCATGCAGTGGCACAGATCTGGCCTCATTGCTTTATGGGAATTTTCTGAAGAACATATCGAGAAAAATAATTCACCCGGGGATACAGTTCCCGATAAACTGTTGTTGGAGAAGCATTGTGAAAAGAGATGGGGTGCCATGGTGATCATCAAGTCTCTGCAGTTTCTACAATCAGCAATCAGTGCTGCACTGAAGGAATCTACAAATACCTTGAATTCTGAAGGTGATAATGAGACAAGTATCCTCTTAGATAAAGCTAGCCACGGAAATATGCTGCATGTTGCATTGGTTGGCATTAACAATCAAATGAGCTCACTTCAGGATAGGTATGTAGTACTTTTACGGAAAATATGAGTTTTTACTTCAAAAATTGCATCTTGATCTTTCTCTACTGTTTATTTTTGGAGTTTTTAGTGCCTTTTCCTCTTGAGCATATGTACTAAGGGTTAGTGGAAAATTTTACAGTGGTGACGAAGATCAGGCCCAGGAGAGGATAAATAAGCTAGCCAAAATTTTGAAAGAGGAAACTGTCAGCTTTGATCTTCGGGATGCGGGGATTAGGTTTATTAGTTGTATCATACAAAGGGATGAAGGGAGAGCACCGATGCGTCATTCCTTCAATTGGTCATTAGGAAAGCTCTATTATGATGAAGAACCTCATCTTCGACACTTGGAGCCTCCTCTCTCTACCTTTCTCGAATTGGTTTGTGACGTGCTTGTCTAATCCACACCCTTCCGTTTTCTTCCTGTTTAGCAATATGTTTATCTTTCCCTTGCATTATTTAGGAGAAACTCAAAGGCTACAAAACTGTTCAGTACACGCCATCTCGAGATCGGCAGTGGCACTTGTTCACTATTCGTGACAGCAACACACCGATCCAAAGGATGTTTCTTAGAACTATCGTCAGACAACCGAGCACAGCCGAAAGTTTTTCACGTCGTCAGACCCGTGACCTTGAGACCGCTCATGCAAATCGCTCAATGTCTTCTACGTCAATCTGTATATGGAGGTCAATACTGACAGCTCTCGAGGAATTAGAACTAAATATGCATAATGTGAGCATAAGATCAGATCATTCACATATGTATCTTTGTGTGCTAAGGGAGCAACAGCTTTATGATCTTGTGCCACTTGGAAGGTCAGTATTTAAAGCATGTCTTAGTAGATTTTACTAAGATTTTCAAGTTATGCTGTTGTAGTTGAATCTCTGATAGCTGTACTGAACCATATAACATTTTTGTCCCAAGAACTTTGGATGAGGATTCTGGCCAAGAGGAACGTGTGGTGTGCTTGCTCTTGGAAGAGCTAGCTCTCAAAGTTCATGAAAAGGTTGGCGTGCGAATGCACCGTCTAGCTGTTTGTGAATGGGAAGTAAAGCTGTTACTGGCTTCTGACGGGTCTGCTCGTGGCGCTTGGAGGATTGTAGTCACCAATGTTACTGGTCACACTTGTACTGTGCATGTAAGTATAGTGTATGATACCTACTTTCAAATCACTTTTATACTATATATAAGTACTTTCGACTTAATTGCTATGTTTAAATACTTTCAGAATAGATTATTATATTTAAACTAACCTTTGAATTTCTATTCTAGGTATACCGAGAAGTGGAGGACAGCAAAACTCATGAAGTTGTATACCATTCAATCTCATCCTCACCTAGTCCTTTGCACAGTGTGCCACTGAGTTCTTGGTATCAGCCTTTAGGCGACATTGATAGACGGCGTCTGTCGGCAAGAAGGAACAATACCACTTACTGCTATGATTTTCCACTGGTAAATTGCGCTCATATTTGATACTTTTGAAGCATAGAATATTTTTTGTTATCTAAGACATTCAAATAAATGATACAATATATCAAACTCCATTTGTTATACGGGCCATATTGTTTGTTTACAAACAATTTCTCTTAAGTTGTTTGCCTATACAAATCATGTTTTAGAAAATAACCAGCAAGGAAGAGGAGGCACTGTTGACGGCGAGGAAGAGGAGGCATTGTTGATGGCGAGGAAGAGGAGACGCGATGGTGAGACGGGGGCGGCTAGGGTTTGATTCACGGGAGAGGGTTTCATACTTTTTTCATTCACAGGAGAGGGTTCACGCTGATTTCACGGATATTAAATATTAATTATAAATTTTAAATTAAAATATTGTTTAAATCAGTTTGGGTCGCTTCTCGGGTACCCGACCATAGGACCCCGAGAACCGAACCAAACCTCCACTTCTACTGTTTAAGAATCGTGCCCAAACCGAACCAATAGGTAACCAACCCGAACCGCCCGGTTCGGCTCGGTTTCGGTCCTGTTCTCGGTTCTTCAGTTACTTATGCACACCCATACCCTAACCCGATGGGGACCTTTAAATAGAATTATAAAAGGCAGGTATTTTGTAAGTAAGTCCACACAATGGGTTAATTACAAAAATATCACGACATAAAAATGTATAAAAAACTAGATAATTGCGAGCGGGTTGTCTCGACTGTGGCCATAACAATTACTTGAGTTTCCAAATATGCGCAACCTCAAGTGTCGTTAGCCTCCATTTATGCACTACCATTTTTAATTGGGTGGCGCGGGAGCTGGTTGTTGGGCCTAGATTTTTGTATTACCATGTTAAGAGTGCCTAAAATGAATTTGGTGTAGGTAGAGGGTGTTAGATATTGTATATGGTATATATAGCTTAGAATCACCTCGGGTGTTGGGATCACCCTCTCATGTATATATATGTACACACTATTGTTGAGAATGTTCATTGAATCTCTTATTCTTATCATGGTATCAGCGGCATAGGTTTAAGATTGTTCCCGCTCGTGTTTCTGCGCTCGCCTTCTCCCGACTCATCCAGCGTCGTCAGATCTGCGCTACTCCCGTCGTTCTTTCTCTCGACGCCAGTTTTCGGTTCTCTTATCGCCACATGATCTGCACTGCTCCCTCCGCTAGTTTTCTCTCGACGCAGTTTCCGCTCTTGTTTCCCCGTCGCTATTTCTCCAGACGCAGGCTCCCGCTGCGCCCGTCGCTCCTCTTCTCATCGACGGATCCACTGTGATGCAGTGGTAAGGTCGTCACAAGGTGGATGCACTAAACGAAATCCAATAAGCAATGACGCAAAATGTAGTGTCGTGCAAGTGCAAGAGAGAGGTCCGCTAAAATTACAACATATAATTAATTATCATAATGAAACGACAGAGGCTTTTGCGGTTGCAAATAATTAATTTATGGAGACACAAATATTGATCCTAATTTTGACTGAGGCGCAAATATTTCAAGCGATCACAGAAGTAGCTCTGTAAGTTTAACGGTGAACGAACTACTAGCACATTTGAATAAACACTCACACAGTACAAGTTTTGCTAAGATAAACAATAATAACAGGAAAAATGAAGTGTCGTGCAAGTGCAAGAGAGAGGTCCGCTAAAATTGCAGCATATAATTAATTATCATAACGAAACGACAGAGGCTTTTGCGGTTGCAAATAATTAATTTATGGAGACGCAAATATTGATCCTAATTTTGACTGAGGCGCAAATATTTCAAGCGATCACAGAAGTAGCCCCGCAAGTTTAACGATGAATGAACTACTAGCACATTTGAATAAACACTCACACAGTACAAGTTTTGCTAAGATATGTAGGCGGAGGTGTGGCAGCGGCGGCGGTGGCGGTTGTTGACGAGCATCCAAAGTTGCGCCGATGTTGGGGGGGGGGGGCTGATCTGAAGTGGGTCCACGACAGGAGGGTGGGTGTGGCTGTCCGACAGGAAGAGGAGGGGCGGTGGTGTGTTGCTGGACACGGGGAGGAAGGCGGAGGGGGGATGTACGGGCTGGGAGAACCGAACCAAACCTCCACTTTTATTGTTTAAGAACCGTGCCCAAACCGAACCAATAGGTAACCGACCCGAACCGCCCGGTTCGGCTCGGTTTCTGTCTGGTTCTCAGTTCTTCAGTTACTTATGCACACCCATACCCTAACCCAATGGGGACCTTTAAATAGAATTATAAAAGGTAGGTATTTTGTAAGTAAGTCCACACTCAAAGGATTAATTACAAAAATATCACAACATAAAAATGTATAAAAAACTAAAAAAACTAGATAATTGCGAGCGGGTTGTCTCGACTGTGGCCATAACAATTACTTGAGTTTCCAAATATGCGCAACCCGAAGTGTCGTTAGCCTCCATTTATGCACTACCATCTTTAATTGGGTGGCGCGGGAGCTGGTTATTGGACCTAGATTTTTGTATTACCATGTTAAGAGTGTCTAAAATGAATTTTGTGTAGGTGGAGGGTATTAGATACTGTATATGGTAGATATAGCTTAGAATCACCTCGGGTGTTGGGATCACCCTCTCATGTATATATATATGTACACACTATTGTTGAGAATATTCATTGAATCTCTTATTCTTATCATGGTATCAGAGGCATAGGTTTCGGATTGTTCCCGCTCGTATTTCTGCGCTCGCCTTCTCCCGACTCATCCAACGCCGCCAGATCTGCGCTGCTCCCGTCGTTCTTTCTCCCGACGCCAGTTTTCGGTCCTGTTATCGCTGCAGGATCTGCGCTGCTCCCGCCGCTAGTTTTCTCCCGACGCAGTTTTCGCTCCTGTTTCCCCGTCGCTATTTCTCCAGATGCAGGCTCCCGCTGCGCCCGTCGCTCCTCTTCTCATCGACGGATCCACTGCCTCTCCGTTTCTCTGGCCTTCTCTTCAACCGTTGTCAGTGTCTCACTCCCTCTTGTTTTGTCGAGCCTGTTTGCCGCATAACACTACCAATCTTCTTCGCTGCCTCCTGCAGCCCGCCGGACACCGCCGTCCTTCTTCGTCTTCTATTGGTTTGATGACGCCGTCTCACATTGCCTCTGCCTCTCAGTCGTCTGCCTCCGCCACTACAGGTATCTCTCCCTCTGATTGGTTGTTTGACTCTAGAGCCTCCTTTCACATGACATATGATGCCACCCACATCTTGTCATGCCAGCCCGTGTCCTCTGCCATTAGTATCATGGTAGTAGATGACACCACTCACCACATCACCAGTCATGACCTCCTTCATACTAGTCATTTTCATGTTCCTGATGTTTCTTACATACCCAAGTTATCTATGAACCTTATATCCGTCAGCCAACTCACATCTCACGGTTGTCTTGTTATTTTTGATGAGTTTACATGCAGTGTACATGATTGTCTGACTGGGACACTCCTTGGAGATGGTCATCATCGTAGCGGAGTGTCTGTCCTTGATCGTTTCCATCTTCCATCCACTTCATTGTCACCTGCAGCTTCTTCCGTTTGTCTTCCTTTAGTGGGTTTCTCTTAATGGCATCACCGTCTTAGTCATCCCAGTGGTTCACGTCTAGCTTCTCTCATTAATCATGGTTTCCTTGGTCGTGTTTCTATTGATCGATCTCACTCTTGTTCGGGTTGTAAGCTCGGTAAACTGCTACAATTCTTCTATCCGTCTAGTGAGTCAAGGTCTCAGCGTCCATTTGTTTAGTTCATTCTGATGTATGGGGACCCACACCTTTTGTATCCAAGGGCGGACACTGGTATTATGTTCTTTTCGTTGATGACTATTCTCGTTATTGTTGAGCCTACTTTATGCATTCTCGATATGAATTTTTTCAGATCTATGTTACTTTTTCTGCTATGGTGCGCACAGTTTTCTGTTTCCATGCGCATTTTTCGTTCTGACTCGTGGAGGGGGGGGGGGGGGGGGGTGGAGTATCTCTCTTATGCTTGTCGAGATCTGCTAGCTACCCATGACACTTTCCCTCAGCTTGCCAGTCCCGGTGCGCACGCTCAGAATGACACTGCTGAAAGGAAGCATCGTCACATTATTGAGACAACCCGCACCCTTCTTATCTCCTCCCACGTTCCTCATTTCTGGGCTGAGACTGTTTCCATCGATGTCTATCTTATTAACCTGCAACCCTCCACTTTCCTTCAGGGTCAGTGTCTTGGTGAGTGTCTATACTCTCGACCCCCACGTTATACTCATCTTTGTGTTTTTTGTCGTCGTTATTATGTTTCACTCCCTCCACGTGAGCGTACTAAGATCTCTGCTCAGTATGTTCTTTGTGCCTTTCTTGGATACAGTACTGAGCACAAGGACTATCGATGTTATAATTCTGTTGCACGTCGACTCGCATCTCACGTGATGTTACCTTTGACAAGTCTCACCCTTTCTTCGTGTCCTCTGTTCACTCGACTTCACACTCATCCGTTACTCCCTCGGACGTGCAGTTTCTCACTCTTCCCATCTCTCTGCCTCATGTATCATCTCCTCTGGTATGTCCCCTCTTCTTCCCTTGCCGCAGTCTACTCCGTCACCTCCTCCTCCCTTTCCGCAGTCTACTCCGTCACCTCCTCTTCCCTTGTTGCAGTCTACTCCGTCCCCTTCTAACTCCACTTCGACACCTACCTATCCCTCTGACACGCTCGTCGTCCCCATTCCATATCACTACACTCGCTGCCCCTTCTGTTCCCTTGCCTCTAGTGCCCCCAGATTCAGTGTCTGTTTGCTCCATCGAGTGTACTGTGGATGATTCTCCTGTGCGCTGCAATCCACCTCATGAGCGACGTCCTCCCGATCGCCTTTGCCTTGCTACACTTCCGCTGGACCTACTTGCCCTTCATGCTACTGCTTGTGGTACTCCAGAGCCGACTTCCTACCGTGAGGCTGCCCAGATTCCTGAGTGGCAGACCGCCATGTCTGCTGAGTTGGCCACACTCAAGCACACTCGTACCTGGGAGTTTGTCGCTCTCCCACCCAGTGTTGTGTCTATTACTTGCAAGTGAGTCTTCAAGGTTAAGACTCGCTCAGATGGTTCTGTGAAAAGGTACAAAACTCGACTTGTGGTTCATGGTTTTCAGCAGGAGCAGAGACGAGACTATGATGAGACCTTCGCTCCGGTCACTCACATGACTACGGTTCGTACTCTTATTGCGGTTGCAGTTGTTCGCCACTGGTCTCTGTTCCAGCTTGATGTGAAGAATGTCTTTCTTCACGGTGACCTTCAGCGGAAGGTGTATATGCTTCCTCCTCCCGGTCTCTCCTCTCCTCCAGGCCTTGTATGTTGTTTACGACGAGCTCTTTACGGGCTCAAGCAGGCGCCCCGCGCGTGGTTTGCACGTTTCAGCTCAGCCATTATAGCCGCCGGTTTTCTCCCGAGTTCATATGATTCAGCCCTGTTTTTGCATTACTCCTCTCGTGGCCGGACTCTTCTGTTGCTTTATGTGGATGATATGATTATTACTGGTGATGATCCTTCTCATGTGACTTTCGTCAAACATCACCTTCAACAGCAATTTCAGATAACTGACCTTGGACAGTTGAGCTACTTCTTGGGCCTTGAGGTCACCTCTACAGACCGTGGTTTTCAGCTCTCTCAGCGGCATTACACATCAGATCTCTTAGCTCGGGCCGCTCTCTCTAACTCTCGCTCCGTGGACACCTCTATGAAGCTTCACCTTCAGCTACGTCCGGATGATGGGATTTCACTTTCTGATCCTTCTCGCTATCGTCACCTCGTTGGGAGTCTCGTCTACCTCACTATTACTCGGCCCGATATTGCCCGTACTATTCATGTGTTGAGCCAGTTTGTTGGTGCGCCCAGCCGCCCACTTCTGTGCATTATGGTCATCTACTGCGGTTATTATTTGGCTCTGCTGGCTTCTTGAGGACCTTGGTGTCGCTTCTCCAGATCCTACTCCACTCCACTGTAATAACACTGGTGTCATTCAGATTACTCTCAATCCAGTGAAACACTCTCTTGCCAAGCATATCAGGGTGGATGCTTTCTTTCTACGAGAGCAGTATGGTCGTGGTATTCTTGTTCATCACTTTATTCCTTCTAAGCAACAGCTTGCAGATTTGATGACTAAGCCACAGACGCGAAACCAACATGCATATCTATTGTCCAAACTCTCGGTGTATGATCCCCCTTGAGTTTGAGAGGGGGTGCAGTGTGTGTTAAATACTGTATATGGTAGATATAGCTTAGAGTCACCTCGAGTGTTGGGATCACCCTCTCATGTATATATATGTACACACTATTGTTGGGAAATATTCATTGAATCTCTTATTCCTATCAGTGGCCACATGAATAATATTTAAGTGTACAACTTAAGTTTCTCAATGTGTGATCATATTCTCAGCAAACTAAATGCCAAAATTTAGTAAATTCACCATTTTTAAAAGACTTCTTTTATCTGCAAGCAACCAGTAAGCTTTGAATAGCTTTTTTTTTAATCTTGTACTGCTTAAACCCCATCAAATTCAGCTCATACAGTCGGCGAGATAATGTAATGTTTAATTTTTATATAAACACGCTGCCGGAAAAAAAATGAAGCTATGAACTGACATCGGAAGTCTGATGATTGCAGGCTTTTGAAACTGCACTTCGGAGATCTTGGGCTTCTATTTTGTCGGATGATACAAAAAGAAAAGAGTCAAAAGACCTGCTCAAGGTCAAAGAGCTTGTCTTTGCTGACAAAAATAAAACTTGGGACACCCCTCTTACTCCTGTCGACAGGTCTCCCGGTCTCAACGATATTGGCATGATCGCATGGTTCATGGAGATGCTGACACCAGAGTTCCCTGATGGAAGGAAGATCATCGTTGTTGCGAACGATGTCACCTATCAAGCAGGATCATTTGGTCCAAAGGAAGATGCTTTCTTTTATGCTGTAACCAATCTATCCTGCAAGTTGAAGATTCCTTTGATATATCTCGCAGCAAACTCCGGTGCCAGAATTGGAGCGGCAGAGGAAGTTCGGTCCTGCTTTCGAGTTGCTTGGTCCGATGAATCCAGCCCGGAACGTGGGTTCCAGTACATTTATCTGGCACCAGAGGACTACTCTCGCATTCAATCATCGGTCATTGCGCACGAGTTGAGACTGGAAACTGGAGAAACCAGATGGGTCGTAGACACCATTGTTGGGAAACAAGATGGCTTAGGCGTCGAGAATCTCGCCGGAAGCGGCGCCATTGCCAGTGCTTATTCTCGGGCGTACAAGGAAACCTTCACTCTGACTTTTGTCACCGGTCGCACCGTCGGCATTGGAGCTTATCTGGCACGGCTCGGCATGAGATGCATCCAGCGGCTCGATCATCCGATCATCCTCACCGGATTCTCTGCCCTGAATAAGCTTCTCGGCCGGGAAGTCTACAGCTCCCACATGCAGCTTGGCGGCCCAAAAATAATGGCCACAAATGGGGTTGTTCATCTGACTGTGCCCGATGATCTTGAGGGTGTTTCAGCAATCCTCAAGTGGCTCAGCTATGTCCCTCCTTATGTCGGTGGACCCCTTCCCATATCAAAATCATTGGACCCGCCTCAGAGAACGGTGGAATATTTGCCTGAGAACTCGTGCGACCCTCGTGCTGCTATTTCCGGGATAAATGATAGCGCCGGTAAGTGGTTGGGCGGCATCTTTGACAAAGATAGCTTCGTGGAAACCCTGGAAGGTTGGGCGAAGACGGTGGTCACCGGAAGAGCGAAACTGGGAGGAATTCCCGTTGGTGTTATTGCGGTCGAGACTCAGACGGTCATGCAAGTCATCCCGGCTGATCCTGGTCAACTCGATTCGCACGAAAGGGTGGTCCCTCAAGCCGGGCAGGTCTGGTTCCCGGACTCGGCCACAAAGACAGCACAGGCATTGATGGACTTCAACCGCGAGGAACTGCCGCTCTTCATCCTCGCAAACTGGAGAGGTTTCTCCGGCGGACAAAGAGACCTCTTTGAAGGCATTCTTCAAGCCGGCTCCACCATTGTTGAGAACTTGCGGGTGTATAAGCAGCCTGCCTTCGTCTATATTCCGATGATGGCTGAGCTTCGCGGGGGTGCCTGGGTTGTGGTGGACAGCAAGATCAATCCGGACCACATAGAGATGTATGCTGAAAGAACTGCAAAGGGAAATGTGCTTGAGCCCGAAGGAATGATCGAGATAAAGTTCAGGACGAAAGAGATTATCACGTGCATGGGGAGGCTCGATCCCGAGATCCTCGCCATGAAAAATAAACTCCAGGAGGCCAAGGACGGACAAGACGATTCTCTCCGGAAAAGCATCGCCTCCCGCGAGAAGCAGCTGCTGCCCGCCTACACTCAGATAGCAACGAAGTTTGCCGAGCTGCACGATACTTCGCTGAGGATGGCTGCGAAGGGCGTGGTGAAAGAGGTGGTCGATTGGAAGAGCTCGCGATCTTTCTTCTACAGAAGATTGAATCGGAGAATTTCCGAGTGGTCGGTTATAAAGTCGGTGATGGAAGCGTCGGGGGAGGAGCTGACAAATAAATCCGCTCTCGAGCTCGTCAAGAACTGGTTTTTGTCTTCTGGGCTCAGGTGGGAGGACGACGAGGCTTTCTTTGCTTGGAAAGACGATTCGTCAAACTACAACGAGCATCTGAAGGAGCTTCGTGCGAAGAGGGTGTTATCTCAGCTATTGGCTCTCGGGGAATCATCTGGTTCGAACTCAGAAGCTCTTCGTCAAGGCCTCACCGCCCTTCTCTCCAAGGTAAGATTGAATCATTCATCTCCTCCAGAAATGTTTAGATCCAAGCTGGAAATTTGCTGATGATTCCCAATTTTGGGGATTTTGATGCAGGTTGAACCGTCGAGCAGAGCGCAGTTGATTGAGGAGATTCAGAAGTTAAATGGCTGATTGCATTTGTATGTAATGTCGTATGTATAGTAAAAATCTGATTCATTTGGAGCTGCATGCGGTAGCTGCACTTCCATGATGTTAAATCCTTTTAAATCCCCAGGTTACAAAGATGCAAGTAGTATATTAATTCCTACTACTGGATCGCTTAGTATACTCTGTTCATGTTCATGAGATCAATGCAGGTTGCGCCGTTGGCGACTTTAACTTGCGCACAATATTTTATGAATCGAGTGCTAGATCAATTACCTGTTTATTGTTTTGCACCTTGTGCGGAAAAGATTAACTTTTTGCTTCAAACTTTCGCATATCTATAGAGATTGTTATTGTTATTTGCTTTGTTGTTCTCCTCTCGGCCGTGCTTGATTATAGAGATGATTGGTTTGCTTGTTTCCTGGAGTTTGGCGCTTTAATAAATCTACATCTAGTCATTCTAGTTTCTGATTAGAGCAATTCAGTTGGGATCGTACCTTCGCGGCTGATATATTCATCCACGCTATACAGCATGGTCAGCCGCACATAACCGCAAATCATTGCACGAAGTCCAATGGCATGTCTCCTTGTTTGGTGACTGGATTATTTGTTCTCCTTGTCGACAATCTTGATATCTTTGATATAGCGATTGATTGTAGTGGGCGGGAAGAAATTAAAGTTTGAATGTCTCATTCATGCGCTCGCGTCCAGGTCCGCAACTGTTGTTAATTGCTTCCATCAAACGGAGGCTCCACCACTCAACATGTAAGCCACATATTTTTAAATGCATCACTTTATCAAAGACTATCGAGGAAATCTTTGATGTCGAGATTAAGGCCATGTTTGTGAGGGCTTTTTCCCTCCTTTTCATTTTCTGAAAAACGTCCTTGCCAATTTTTGACCGTTTGTTTTCTCTACTAGTGGGAAACGGAACGGAGCTAATGGAAAAGGTAATTATTCCTTCTTTTTAGAAAGTCATGGGTGGGTTACTTTTGCTACATTTTTGTGTCCCCCCCCCCCCCAGTTTAGTTTTCTCCCCGATCATCGCTCCTGTTCCTCCACCCTTATAACGATGGTTATTTATGATGAAATGCAACAAGATCTCTCTTCTATATGTATTTCAATACTAGTTACATGATTTCATTAACTACTAATGAATTTTCTTTTTGAAAATATGATGAATATGCTTATCTAGAATCATTGTGATGATTTTATTAATTTTTGGTTCTGTTGAGTCTTTCAAAATGGGTAAACATAGAGAAGGGGAGAATTTTGCAACCTGGGAAATGAATGATGTGATGATTATGAGCATCCCACTTGAATTTACGAGAACTAGCTTACAGATGTCAAAGTGAATATTTCTTGATCTATTTGAGGTGCTTGAACAATGTTATGACCTAAGTGATTTAAGGAGAAGTACCTAACGAGAAGTTCTCGCAATAACATTGTACATTTTAGCATATAATGAATCACTCAACGAAAACAACAAGTAGACATTTTTCAACGGGAATAACTGTCCTGAAAAAACTATCATCTGATATTATAGCGCCAATAAATGAACACTTTAGGGATATTTCGCAACAAATTTTAAATGATGCTCGATACATGCAATATTTTGAGAACTGCATTGGAGTCAATAGATGAATCATATATCGGTGCACGGGTTCCACCTGAAATGCAAGTGGCGTACATTAGACGTAATGGTACGCCAACCAAAAATATTATGGAAGTATGCGACTTCAACATGTGTTTCACGTTTGTGCTGGCTGGATGGGAGGGTTCGACCCATGACAGTCGTATTTTTCAGCGAACACTCATGAAATCAAGTTATAATTTTTTGTTTTCACCTACTGGTAACATTTTAAATATGAAATTAGAATGATTTAAAACAAAATACTAATTATCATTTTTAAATTTTAGGAAAATATTATTTGGTTGATGTTGGATATTCACTGCAACGAGGGTTTTTAAAGCCATATTCAGATACACGATATCATCTACCATACTTTGTGCGAGCAAATCGACCTATATAAGAAAGACAAGAAATATTCAACCAAGCACATTCATCATTACGTAGTGTCATAAAACAAACATTCGGTGCCTGGAAGAAAATGTGAGCTATACTCAGGGACATGCCTCAATATAATTTAGCAAAACAACGTGATATTGTCATAACAATCATGACTTTGCATAATTATATTCATAGACATGCATCTCTTTCTGATCAAGATTTTATGGCCCACGTTGATGACAAAAACTTAATATGTCTCAAGGCACATGTAATAAAAGAAAATCATACACCGACCACTAATATAACTTCAAATGCAGATCTTAGAGGTGCGCGAGTGGATGCTTAGGAAATGATTGCATTGCGCGACCGCATTGCAGAACAGTTATATCAAGCTAATACGTAGTTTGCTTGCTTTAAAATCCCATCTTTCAATGTACTGTCAACTTTTATTTCTAATGAATGAAGTACTATTATGATTTTATAATTATTTTAAAAAATTGCTTTAAATTAAATATTTGAATGTTTTACTAAAAAAGTCACTGCAACGGATATTGTCAAATAGTTTATAAAATGCTTCTTCTTTCTGAAAACCTCTGCAAAAGGATTTCACCCAAACAATTTCTATTTGCAATAGACTTTTTCCAATAACTCTTTTTCCTGCTCTTCTTTTGCCACCACTCATTTTCCTAACTCCACCGCTCTCATAAACAGACCCTAAGACTCTATTTTGGGCGGTGATGGCGATGTAAAAAAGTAGTTGTTGGAAATCAATTGTGGTTTTATTACTTTCCAAAAAGTTGTTTTGAAAAAATTATAGAATATTTGAAAAAATTTCAGTTGAAGTGTTTTTTTTTAATTTTCTTTTTTTGTTTGAATTTTTTTAATAACAAAAGTTTAGCTTTTTAATAATAAAATTATTTATGACAGATAAGTTAATGTTATGTAAATTCTAAATAAGTAGGTTTAAAAAGGCCAATGACGAGAAACAAAGATAGTGAATTTGTGAAGAATCGTAAATGAGAGGAGAACATTTACAGCGGCAACAACAAAGAAAAACAGATTGAGAATGGTCCGGCCCAAACAAAGCCTAAGACTAAAGAACCATGAATCGAGTTGGATTTTGGGGGAATTGTTCGTCCTTCAGACAAAGGACGTCTTCTTCGTCATCTATTATCAATCCATGTTGATCATTTCTGGTATAGTTCGAAGATTGGCTTCGGCTTCTTATGACACAAGCTGAAGAGAGTGATTGAGGCGCATGCAGCCGGGCAAATACGAAATGTAATATTCAGCGATCAACATGAAAGAACTTTTGCTTATATAAATGAGTGATAGTGCACGGAAGACCCCGTGCGACCACGCAGTACAGATGATCGCCTCCGTCACTTGTAGACAACGTAAGACTCCAGCAAATAGCAAAATAGACTGTGGAATACTCTTGGTCTCATGTTCAAACCTCACTGTATTTGTTAAATTATTATTTTCTATTTTTATTAAATTATTAGTTAAATAAGTAAATTATTTATTTTAATTTTAAAAAGATTACATAAAGTTTTTCTTTTGTTATGTATATATATTTTTCATAGATAGATAGGGAAGATGGAGACGTTGCATTTTCTTTTGACAATAAACGTGAATCTGTATTTAATGTATTAATAACTGTACAATTTCCAAAACCCTGGAAAATATTACAGTTCATAAATATACCTCACTACTCTTTTTCCTCAAATGCTTCCAAAGCACTCCCATTCAATTCCTCCACAAATTTTGGCGCCATTACAGACTTGATTGAATCCTCTTTAAGCAGCTTCACTTGCTTTAGGTGCACAGCTCATCACTGCTTCGCCGACCGACAGAAAGATCTTCTCATGGCCTATCAACTCCGTGAACAACGAAGCCTCGAGCTTTTCCATGACGACTGGCCCCGGATTCGCCAGAAGAAGCTACAAATCAAACGAATAATCTTTAAGCATTCAAACGAGCCTTATTTCCTATATGCTTTTTTTTTTTTAAAAAAAGGAACTCATGAACTGGCTAGCGAGCTGATGATCAACAACATTAGAAACATTTGTGATTCAAATTGACATTTAGATGTTAGTGCATGACCAAGAACAATTGTATCCTGATGAAATTAAACTGAGATTTATGACCAACCTGAATATTCTTCTTCTTGGTGTTCTTGTAAAGCTCCTCGAAGGCATGAATGCCGCTGGTGTCTATATCGGTTACAGCTGCAAGATATATGGAGCAGATCGTTACATGGAAAGATTCACAAAGTCATCAGAGATTTTCTGAGATAGAAAGAGTGGATTTTTAGTTAATCTTACGAGACATTTCGACAATCAAGTATTCGATTCGTGGCAGGTTCTTTTCCTTCAGCTCCTCTTCCTCATCTCTTAACCACCTCAGGATCCTGCAATATGGAATCTCTAGTCAATTACAATGTCTATTACAAAACTTAATAGAAAATGAAGATATGATTGCACACTTTGTAAAATAAGCTAAAAAAATACACAGATTAAGCTTGCTTAATAAATTAAAAATGTGAATGTGATCACTTGAAAGCGGACTAAAAAACTCTTTGTATTTTGTTAGATCATGGGATTGAAAGTGAACATCTCAAATTCATTTTATGGTCCTATTTTAGGACCATGATCATCCAAGTTTTTCTTTTTTAATATAAGTATAGATATATATATATATCTAAGAGTAAATATGAAAACCTTTCCTTTAACTTTGCATAATTACATGGACGCTTACAATGTTAACATACATGTACCAAAAAACTAGTGTGCATGCATGTTAACAATATAAACTTACAGGAGGATTTCGAATTTTTGTGTGTGTACATGCATATTAACAATGTAAGCATAGAGATGGTGCTTGGTAAGTTTGAATGACCGAGAGGGGGTTTCTGTAATTATGAAAAGTTAGAGGGGAGGTCTCTACAAATAACCCTACAAAATATGAAGCCTAAACAATTTGATTTATAAACGAAGCATTCTTTCTAAAACGAACAGAACAAGTATATAAAGATATATGTTTGAATCAAAATTCCCACTTATGAATAGAACCATAAGCACTGAGTGTTCTCTGTACCTTTCCTTGACATAGTTGGAGTTGGAGAAGTAGACAGCAGAGTCAACTCTAACAATAATAACTCCAGGAACCTTGGAAGCCTCTGGATATTGTTGGATGTTCCGGTAAATCGAAGAAGTCGGAAGATTACCGAGTAAAGCAGTTCTCGGTCGCGTGACTTGTAAAAGAATCTTCGCAAATGAAATCGACACCTATACAGAGAAAATCGCACATTCAGTGGAAAATATATGTATCTTCCATGTTGTAGAGCTCTAGATACTTACCGCAATTAGAAGTCCAATCTCAACGCTAGCAAAAACAACCCCAAAAAAGGCTCCCATGCAGGCTATAAAGTCCAGCTTATCGGTTTTCCAGATAAGAATAGCCGCATCGAAGTCGATCAATCCGATCACAGCATTGATAATGATAGAAGAAAGAATTGCATTTGGAGTGTATTTGAAGAGCGGAGTTATCAGTTCCAATGTTAGCAGTACTATCACTGACATAACAACATTCGACACTGCTGTCTGACATCCGGCCATGTTGTTGACCGCCGACCTTGAGAAAGATCCTAAAAGCAAAAGGCATATGCATCAATTCTTTTTTGTTTTCCTTAAGATGCTTCCCTAACAATTAAAGGATTAATTACTGGAATCTACCCTAGGTCTTTTCATAATTACAGGAGAATCTCCTCTACCTTTTGAAATTATAAAAAACAACCCCTCTTTGTTTACATTGTTAGTTTTTAGGGAGAGGATGTCTTGTAATATTGTAAACTCGAAGGAGAGGTTTTTGCAATTTCAATAAGTACCCTGTAATTATACAAATTCTCTGGGAGGTCTCAGTAATATGCATCGACAAGATTGTATTGCTCAACCGTACCAGTGGCTACATAGCAAGAAGCCATGGATCCAACAATGTTCATAGTTCCGAGGGCGACCATTTCTTTGTTTCCATCCAACTGATAATCCTTCATGTCAGCAAATGTTCTTCCTATGGCCACAGCTTCCTGAAAATTTTAAAATTTTGAGACCATGAAAAATGTTGGGCTTTGGGAATTTGAGCAGTTTTTAAGTTATTAGAACTCACAGTCAAGGCGATCATCCCGGAAACAACACCGATCCTGATTCCTTTACTGAGATTTGATCCGGTGAAGTAGAGTTGATGCACAGATGATGGATTGATGCCCTTTTTAATCTCCCTTACCTTATATAGATTGGGATAATAGTCAGCTTCATAAAAACTCATTTTTTTTCCTACAATCTTAAACTTAACAATTGATCTTCTATGTCAGCTTATTTTTTGTGTATATGATTTGGGATCAACACTTTTTGACCCGGAGTGGATTCAAGTACTTACAATCTGAACACCATGCTTGTCTACTCGTGTGATGTACACAAATAAGGTGGATAATATTACGGAGATCAGGGGAGCGATTGCCGGCACCCAGAAGAGACTTCTCCTCTTCTTTCCCTGCACCCACAAAGAGGAATTTCCATTTAGTTTCGATTTATTTACTTGAGAATTCAACATCTTCAATATGGTAACTTACAATGTACTTCGTAAGGAGAAGAAAGACCAAGAAGACTGTGGCAATCACTATTGTCTGCCAGTTCCACTGCATAGAAGCTTAACCATGAGTTAGTGACACTGCTAGGATAAGTCTAGTGTTAAAATTCATAAGATTTAAACATTATGTTAAGAGAGGGCAAAGTTTTATATGATTTTTGATCAAAACCCAAAACTTATTGAAACATTACAATTGAGAAAAATGAAGGGTGCTGATTACTTACACCATGATTAACAGAACCCCAGACGGATTTCATAACCGATATAATGTCTGAATTCTTAGTGAAATTTTGTATGCCAAGAAACCCTTTCAGCTGTTGAAGCCCGATCGTAATTGCTGTCCCGGCCATAAACCCAACAATGGCAGCATGAGATAGGAAATCTATAAGGAATCCCAATCTGAAAATGAAATCAAGATGTTTCAACATATTAAACTTAAGAACAACAGTAAAAAATAAGAAACAGAAGTTACCATCATGTTATTTCACCTCAACAATCCAAGTGCTGCCTGAGTAATACCAGCAAAAAATGTTGCGGTAAATGCCAGTCTAAGATATTCCTCTTTCTCGGTTTTAGGATCAAACTCATTCTGAAGAAGGGTTCCAAGCAAAAGAGACACCACTGCAACTGGACCAATAGCAATATCCCTTGAACTTCCCATAGCCGCATAAACCAGCGGCGGAACAAAGCTCGAGTCTACGAAATGAAATCTTAATTTCAGTGATAAGTTATTGCTATCCATTATAAGATGTAACATACAAGTGTTCATGTGAAAACATTACATAATCCATACTGTGGATCCAAATTTGCAAGCTTGGAGTATCCAATATCCTATTCAAATGAGAAAAATCACAATACTGAGAACAACAACTAAAGTAAAAAACAAAAAACATATTGCATACAAACTTTCTAGTTCCACAAACCTGAGGTATACATAGGCTCGCGATTGTAAAGCCAGCAATGAGATCACCTTTGAACTTTTTCAAGCTGTAGTCTCTTCCCCAACTGAGAATTGGGAAAAAGGACTGGATTCCCAGTAAAAATTGCACCGATCTCGGTTGGTTTTTGTAAGCATACAAAGGGTCATCGGCGAATAAAGTTTCCTTTACTCTCTCAGTAAATTCACTCAACAGCTTCTTCTTGGGCGGAACACCGACCTTATAAGCTAATGGCAAGTTCTTCTGCTCCCGATCGGAAAATGATGCGCGCGCTAGCTCTCTGGCCTCATCTCCATCAGCAGCTGAATAGCCCATGATCAAATCCCTTCACCTGCCCGAAAAAAATTAGATTGTCGTTGGAATATGAATAAAAAAGGCTTCTGAACATACAAGTATCCACTATAATTCAGAGCTTAAGGAACATGGAAAGTCTTAAATTCTCTTTCTATGATACAAATTCTCCATATATGAACAGAAACAAACCCCCAAAAAAGAGCTAAAGCAAGCTTGTGGGTGCATCAAATGGGTGAGGAGCGGAGACTTCCTAGAGACTGACATGAAATAGAGGAAGCATTTTGCCATTTATATAGAATATGATTGTTTGAATGTAGTGGCTACCGTTAGGTCAAACTTCTCATGCAGTTGAATTTTCTTCACGGTGCACCCAAATTCAAAAAGCAAAAGAAACCATTTCAATCAATTGAGGCAGCGTTTTCATTGGTTTAAACTTCTCTTCCGCTTGGGGTAGCTGTTCTATCACGAACCAAAGATCACTTGTTGGATCTTTTAAGAATCGAAGATCACTCGAATGTTGACTCTGCAAAAATACAGTCAGCGGTAGCAGATTCCAAGCAAAAAGTATCAGTCTGAAATCGGCAAAATGAGAGGTATTTATAAGAAGCGGAAGCAAAATCTCAGAAGGCATCGACCCAAAACATACTTTTTTTTTTTTTGCACTTTACACAAAAAGGTATTGTAGATGGAAGGAATAAAGAAAAGAAATTAGGGCATCGAATCAATTCAAACAAAACGCTGGAATGGAGTAGAGATTATGGGCCATCATAAACATGAAAAAGAAAAGAAAAGAAAAGAAAAGAGAGGAAATTAATTAATTAAAAACCCACCTTTTTTTCCAGTTTAATTATTCTAATCCCTGGCTTAAAAGCTCGAACTTTCGAAGCCAGGGAATGATCTCAAAAACCATGATGGCTTACTTTTTAAGAGGGTCTGCTTCACGGTCAATCCTCCGCGTGGCAGATTTGTTTGGTTGTTAAAAAACTATTTTATTAAATTTTGCACCGCAGTTTTCTAAATTTTAACTCAGTAGTAAGTAGTGACATGATTTGGGGTTTTTTTAGTTATTAGCAAATTCATTGTCGTTTCTAATAAATCAGAAAAAAATAGATTCAGTCACTTTTTATATTTTTTTCTTTCCAAAAATTACTACTAGCAAATCAATCTTGTTTATTTTGTAATTTTTGCATTTTGAATTTTGAGCCTCAAATGTTTCTCATTTCAAAAAATGATCAACATAAAAGTTGTAGATCTCATCAAGATCTACAACTTTCATGCTGACCATTTTTTAATTTGAAGTCGTTTATGCCTCCAATTTGAGCCCGAAAAATAACACGGACGGAACGAGTCGTCCGTACAGATTTTCGGCGTGACTTTTTTAAGGACCCAAATCGGGAGTCTAAACTGCTTCAAATCAAAAAGTGTTCAACATGAAAGTTTTAGATCTCGTCGAGATCTACAACTTTCATGTTGAACACTTTTTAATTTGAAATCGTTTAAGCCCCTGATTTGACCCCCGAAAAAAGTCACGCCGATCTCGGGCGTCCGTAGATATATTCGACGTGCCTTTTTTCAGGGGTCAAATCGGAGATCTCGATCTACAACTTTCATGTTGAACACTTCTCATGAAAATGTACGTATAAGACGCGGTTCAAAAAGACGCGTATATTTTTATATACACTTAACTCGTCTATACAACACACCCTTATAGGAATTAAAAATCAAATATATTTCTAAACTGGACGATATTTTGTTTAAAAATTTTGATGCAAATGATGATATTTTGTTGAAAAAAGAGTTTTAGACATGCTAAACAAAATTTTGCGGCATTTTGACTCATTTATAATGCTACCATAAGTGGTTGAATGAATACATTTGAAATCATTTGTATTAGCCACGGTTTAAACCGTGGCTAAAACTATTAATTTTTTTTTAAAAAAATTGAGTGTGGGCGGCCACCCACACTCGCCCCAAGGTGGGTCCGCCCCTGCTTCCATGTTAATAGGAAAAAGATGATGAAAAGTAACGTACTTTGAAAGTAAGTTTGCTAATAAATTTTTTTAAAAGGAAACCTCTTGACAGTGGTTAATATAGATCACATTACGTTTGAGAATGTCATAAAAAATAGTTTTTGTGGAATTTTCTGGGTGTTAGCAGAATTCTGGCTAATGCCCGGCAACAGCTACTGCCACCGACGATAGTAAAAATTTAATAATAATTTTTGTATTTTTCGTTTTCAGGAAGAATGACATCAGAATCAAGAGCACGAAAAGCACTTCCAGTAACTCACATTCATCATATCAATCATCTCTGGGTATTGAGAAAGCAGCGATAGGTGTAGCCAAGATTGTGGAATTTAACACAACTCGTGATGCTGACGTGTATGACAAGCTAGCACATGCAGGTATAATCTCTCTGATTATTCTTGATATGTTCAGTTCAGTTTTGATCAGAGAATTTTATAATCATTTAGAAGACTCAAACTATGCTGACATGAATAGCGATGTCAGATCGTATTCGAGGTGGAGTTGTAGAGATAACCCGCGACGATTTAAGAAATGAGTTTGAGCTTATCTCAAGTACAAATGTCTTGGACGTTGTTGAGAATTGTAGAAAAGATAGAAATTTGGCATGGTTGAATGAGACTCTTCATGAAACTTCTGATCATACAAACCTAATTCAAACCACCGCTTCTCTCAATACTGAAGCATTTTTAATTCAAGACATTTTGAGAAACACAATTATGCTCAAGGTAAGAGACACAAAAAAAATTACTGCACAGTTGACATTGGTTACATATATAATTGTGGAAAGAGTGCACACAAGGCCGCACGTCTCGTGCACCCAGAACACATTATCAATGTACTAGACTTTCCCAGTCTCACCACCATCCTCAGTCCCAAACTGATGGTCAACATTGAGCATTTCCAGTCTTTTCAGCCCGTAGCCTAAGACTCTCACTATGGCAACGATGAAATTCAAGTATTTGTTGAAAATTTTGATATAGCGGAAGACAGGAAACCAGGCGCAAGAACACTCAACATATCCGAGCCCAAATAAACCAGATGAAAACCGGAAGAGCAAGAATCTTGTACTAAATAATTTTTACAAGACGAGACATACATGACGAGATATGATTCGCCTATGTACCTAAAGGAAAGCAGAAACAATACAAAGCAAGAACCTAGTTGTGTGGACTCAAGAAGTAACCGCCGGCTCTACTGCTTCACTACAGAGTCCGTACAAACTGCCAAGCCGCCAAACCGCGACCAAGCCGCGCAGACTGTCCGTTATTCCAATGCAAGAAACTCTACTCGCCGATCTGCAAGCCGCCTAACCGCGAGGTCGCCTAGCCGCCAGACCGCGCGAACTGCTGTCGAACTGAACCAAGCCGCCAGATGCGGACAACTTATTGAACCGGGAAACTAGTTGCAGAAGAGATGCCGCCTAACCGCAACCCGTGACCTGCTATTAACCGCTGGTTGCTATCCGCAGAGTCCGCATTATCCCTGAACACAGTCAGAACCAAGTCCCTGGCTTCCAGCGCTATCCGCACAACCTGCACAGTACAAACCAGTCAACCTTCAAACCGCGTGGATACAATATCAAGACCGCAACAACTATTCGCGAGTTCACTTACTGTTCATTCGCTTATAATTGATGTGACAAGGGGTCTTACTTATAGGCCCGATGAGGAGTGTGGTCACCGCCCTAGCCGATAGGAAAACCGCCCCAACTCGCGGCGAGCACCAAGTGTATCCGCAAACCGTGGATACACAATCAGTCCGTCGCGACCTATAAGATATCCAGATCACCAAACTGAGCAAACCTAGACTTGGTTCAGAACCAACCAAGTCCACACCACCGGCCACAAGGGCCAGTCCGCGCTTACTGGCGGACACTAGCACCAGTCCGCCAATCCTGGTGAACTCCAACACTTGTCCGCTCTAACCGGCGAACTCCACGACTTCCACTTGCCGTGCCACAAGAGCTAGACCAGGGCGCCTGCCATGCTGGTCTCCCAAGCTCCTGTCCAGTCCGCTTCTTGCCGGACTCCGCGGATAAAGACGTTATTTGTCAAATTATCTTTTGAGACAAAACTGATGGATGAGTATAAGCCGGCCTGGCTGGCCGCCACCTCTGTCCGCATAGACCGCGCGAATAGACTGCCCATGCCACAAGGAACAAGCCGACTAAAGCAACTCTGCTGACCCGGCTAACCGCTAGTCCTGTCCGCATAGACCACGCGGACAGGTCGCCCAATCACCCACTTTCACTTCACAATTTTCAACACTCCCCTTTGAAGTGAGAAGTGGTGAGCAACCCCAGCAGTTCCCGTAACCTTGTACTTGGTCCCCCCGATAGCGCCTTTGAGAAGATGTCAAAAACATAGTCCTCGCCCCGCATATCCTGGAACATAAGGGATCCCTCCAGCATCTCCTAAAAGGATCCATGCTTCCCTCCGCCTTCTTCTTTAGCTTTGACCTCCACTTGCATGCCACAGGAGTAACACCAACGACCTTGGGCACAAGATCCCAAGCCTCGTCTTCTCTGAGGGTAGTCACCTCCTTAACCTTGGCGTCATCCACCTCCTTGACTCTAGTGGTGTCATCATATCTAGAAGACACTTGCTCGATCTGAGGGCCAATATGGAAATATGAGACCAAGCTCACCGTGTTTCCTTCACTATATCGAGCTGGTGGATTGGTGACCCTCTTCGACCTCCGAAGAGCCTGATCACGGCTAACCACCTCTGTTGCTCCTTCTAAACCAGCTCCGTTCAAGGGAAAACCCGGAACAATGCTCCCCTTACTTCCTGAATAAGAAACCACCGCACTGGAACTAGAAGCACCTGGAGCAACACTCCCCCTGCTTTCTGAACCAGAAGCCTCCGCTCTTAAACTAGAATCGCCTGGAACATCGCTCCCCTTGCTACCTGGACAAGAAGTCACTGCCCTAGAACTAGAAGCACCTGGAGCATCGCTCCCCTGCTTCCTGAACCAAACGCATCTGTCACGGAGCTAGAACAACCTGGAGCTCCTGGTGTCACATGCAACTCCATATGTACCTTTGCAGCATACTACTCTAGCCCACCTTCTGACCTGCTCTCCTCTAGCTCCACATATGAGCTACCCCAATATGACGTCAGCTCATCGAAGACAATGTCTCTCGACATGATGAACTTCTTCGTCGCAGGATCAATATACCTCCATCTCCTCTTCTACTCATCATACCCAACGAAGACAAGCTTCGTCTTGAGAGCATCCGGAGCGTGTACATAGCAGGTAGAACCAAACACCCGAAGTTGTTTAACACTGGGCTTTATCTTGAATACCAACTCATACGGATTCTTCATGTTGATCGGACTCAGATGCATCCGATTGACAACATGTGTCGCGCATGTCATCCCTTCCGCCCAAAAAGCCTTAGGAATGCCTTTGCATTGAAGCCAACACTTGTAGGTCTCCGTAAAAAGGCGGATCTTCCGATCTGCCACTCCACTTTATTTTGGAGTATGTCCACAAGAGAGCTCCCTTCGGATTTCATGCTTCCTGCAGAAGTTAGAGAACAAGGTTGAACTCACCTTCGTTGCCCATTCTCAACTTCTTGATCCGTAGACCAAGCTGGCCCTCCACAAGCTTCTTGAACTCCTCAAACAAACGGAATGCGTTTGACTTCTCTTTCATGAAGTACACTCAAGTATACCTCGAGTAGTCATCAACCAATATCAGCATGTACCTGCTTCCTACAAGACTGGCGGTGACGGTCGGCCCCACCAGATCACCATGGATACACTCTAATGGTGCCTTACACATGGACTGTGTCTTATCAAATGTAAAGCAATAAGCTTCACCATGTTGATATCCCGCACAAGCTTGACCATCGCCAAAGGATGACAACTTAGGCAAGTCTCTCATAAGGCTCCTCACCGTCATTCCTTTCAGCTTGTGCATCCCGACATGTCCCAGTCTTTCATGCCAGATAGCTGCACTATCATTGGCCTTCATCCGATCAGCATCAGAACTTGTTGAAGACCCAACCAAGTCCTTCTCTTTACTCCTAACATGAACAACGTTCACCGAGTGCGGGACAACCTTACACTCAGTCTTGAAGTTACCAGACTACTTGCATCTATAGCACCTTGGTCCTTCCTTCCTCTTCCCATCATGCCTAGGAGAAACACTCCTCTCTTGCTGATCAGAAGTAGAGGGACCAACCTCAGCAGCCAACTTCACCTCCTTGTTGAACAACCCATCGAGGGAAGTCTAAATCTTCACTGTTGACCGACATCCGCCGATATGGTCCAAGAACTCCGATGAGATTACATGCTTGAGAACAACCTCCACTTTCGTGTTTGTCTTCTTCCAAGCTCTCGCTGCTTCAACATTACTAGTAACAGCAGTAACTTCTTGCCTTTCTGCTCCGCAAACCACCTCCAAAAGGTCCTCTCAAAGAAGATAGCTTTCCATACATTACTTCCACTTATCAAAGTTAGTCCATGTAAGAAGCTCCATTCTAAGACCTATTGAAAAATCACCTTCCATTGTACTTAATCCTGGTTCACTTAGACTCACATAAGTAGTAAAGCAATCTGCCAGTTGATCCACTGCTCAAGCCTCTGTTCCCTCTGATACCATGTTGAAAATTTTGATATAGCGAAAGACGGGAAACCAGGCGCAGGAACACTCAACCTATCCGAGCCCAAATAAACTAGATGCAAACCAGAAGAGCAAGAATATTATACTAAACAATCTTTATAAGGCGAGACATACATGGCGAAACATGATTCGCCAATGTACCTAAAGGAAAGCAGAAACAATACAAAGCAAGAACCTAGCCACGCTGACTCAAGAAGTAACCATCGGCTCTACTGCTGTACTACGGAGTCCGCACAAACCGTCAAGCTGCCAAACCGCGACCAAGCCGCGCGGACTGCCCGTATTCCAATGCAAGAAAATCTACTCGCCGATCTGCAAGCCGCCTAACCGCGAGGTCGCCTAGCCTCCAGACCACGTGAGCTACTGCCGAACTGAACTAAGCCGCCAGATGCAGAAAACTTATTGAACCGGGAAACTAGTTGCAAAAGAGAGACCGCCTAGCCGCAACCCGCGACCTGTGGTTAACCACTAGTTTCAATCCACAGAGTCTGCACTGTCCCTGATCGCAGTCAGAACCAAGTCCCTAGCTTTCAGCGTTGTCCGCACAACCTGCACAGCACAAACCGGTCAACCTTCAAACCGTGCGGATACAATATCCAGACCGCAACAACTATCCGCGAGTTCACTTACTGTTCATTCGCTTATAATTGATGTGACAAGGGGTCGTATTTATAGGCTCGATGAGGAGTGTGGTCACCGCCCTAGCTGATAGGAAAACCGCCCTATCTGTGGCGAGTGTCAAGTGTATCTGCAAACCGCGGATACACAACCAGTCCATTGCGACTTGCAATATAGCCAGATCGCCAAGTAGCATTACCAAGGCCAGATAGCCAACTCTATCCTCCTTGTCGCAAAAGGCCAAGCCAGGACCAAGACAGCAACCCACAGACATTGTGGAAACCTGTCTGCATATTAGCGGACACAGCCCTAGTCTGCACGCCCTGTAGACACAACTCCAGTTCGCGTACCCCGAGCCTGCAGCCAAGGCACCAAGCTGACAAATGTCGGACTAGGTAGATACGGAGTACAGTCCGCATGCCCAGGCGGACACTGATCTAGTCCAAACGCCTTGCGGACACAGCTCCAGTCTGCATTTACCAAGCTCACAACCAAACCATAAGGAAACTACTACTGAGCTTGGCGGACTTGTGAGAAACGAACAGAAACAAACCGGAAGTAGTATAACTAAAACTTTATTATCAGAAAAAGGTATCTATTACAAAGGTATGCCCTCCCTTATATAGAATGGAGGAGAGGAGAGAGAATACAAATAAGAGATGTGGGACTAAAAATTTACAGGACTAAGCGGACTATACAGATCAAACCGCACAGGCCGCGCGGTTAGACAGAAGGGCTAACCGCACGGCTACCACCAGAGAGAGAGAGAGACCGCCAGGGGAGACCGCACAGGCCGCGCGGTTAGACAGAAGGGCTAACCGCACGGTTACCACCAGACAGCAACGGCACAGCAACCAAACCGCTGAGGGAGACCGCCAGACCGCGCGGTCTCCAACTCGCCAAGACAGACCGCCCGGTCACACTTCAACACTCCCCCTCAAGCTGGAGCATATATATCGATCATGCCCAGCTTGTCACAAATATGTAGGAACGAGGCGGATACTGGCTTGGTGAAGATGTCAGCCAGCTCTTTCTCAGAAGTAACAAAAGGAGTGCAAATTTGTTCCTTTAAAATCTCTTCACGAATGAAATGACAATCGACCTCAATGTGCTTGGTTCTTTCATGAAAGACTGGATTTTTGGAGATGTATATAGCAGCCTTATTGTCACAGAACATAGGTAGAGGATGGTTGTAGACCTCTCCTAAATCCAGCATGAGAGCCCGAAGCCACTTTAACTCACAAGTGGTCGATGCCATACTCCGATACTCTGCTTCAGCACTGGACCTGGAGACAACAGACTGCTTCTTGCTCTTCCAGCTTACCAGATTTCCCCCAACAAAAGTGCAGAAACCGGAGGTGGACTTGCGATCCCCTTTGTCATCAGCGTAACTCGCATCTGAGTATGCTTCAACCCTCAGATGACCATTCTTCTGAAAGAGCAATCCTTTCCCAGGGGCTGCTTTGACGTACTCCAAGATCCGCAAGGCGGACTGTAGATGGCACTCCCTGGGTGCTTGCATGAATTGACTCACCTTGCCCACAGCATAGGAAATATCGGGCCTGGTCACGGTGAGGTATATGAGCTTACCAACAAGTCGCCTGTACCGCGTAGTATCTGAAAGAAGAGGCGAATCATCTGTCCAGGTTTTGTCTTCTCCAACAGCCATGGGACACCGGGCAGGTTTAGCCCCAGTCAATCCTGCTTCTTTTAAAAGATCAAGGGCATACTTACGCTGAGAGAGGACTAAGGAGTTGGGCTTCCGAGAGATTTCGATCCCCAAAAAATACTTCGGAGAGCCCATGTCTTTTGTGACTAGATGTTGACGAAGGTGCCGCTTTGTCAAGGCTACCCCTTCCTGATCATCGCCAGTGAGAAGAATGTCATCAACATAAACTGCAAGAACCACCAGTCCCGAGGAGGTTTTGCGAACAAATAGAGAGTGATCAGCAGAGCTGCGCACAAAACCAACGGCCGCCACGATGCCGCTGAACTTGTCAAACCAAGCTCGAGGGCTCTGCTTGAGGCCATAAATTGCCTTCTTCAGCCGGCATACACGTGTCTCCCCCTGAGCAACATACCCAGGAGGTTGCTCCATGTAGACGGCCTCCTGAAGATCACCATAAAGGAAGGCATTCTTGACATCCAGCTGGGAAATCGGCCAATCCTTATTGACCGCCACAGAGAGAAGAACCCGTATAGTGCTGAGACGAGCCACGGGAGAGAAGGTGTCAAAGTAATCAACCCCATAGGTCTGAGTAAAGCCCTTAGCAACAAGGCGAGCTTTATAACGGTCCACCGTGCCATCCGGGGCAAATTTCACCACAAAGACCCAGCGACAGCCAACAACATCAGTGCTGAAGGGAGGAGGAACAAGAGTCCAGGTACCCCGCTCTGTTAGGGTGGCCATTTCCTCATCCATAGCCATCTTCCAGTGAGGAATAGCAAGGGCCTCCTGGTAGGAGCGGGGCGTGGCAGTGGCGGAGATAGCTAGAGCAAATGCCCTGCGAGAAGGGGTAAGACGATCATATGAAACAACAGCAGTAAGAGGGTGTTGGGTACACGTCCGCACCCCTTTGCGAAGAGCTATAGGAAGATCCAGGTCAGCAGGTTCCTCGGCATCCGGAGCATCCGTGGCAGAGAGAGCTGGCCCGGGAGTAGAGAGCGACGGCGGCGGAGATGCGGGAGATGGAGGTGGAGAAGAGGGAGAGAGAGGTGGAACAAGAGGAGTGGACGAGGGCGGAGTAGGGGTGAATATCGTAGTGGGAGTCGAGGAAATAAAGGGAACAGCAGGAGAATCAGAGGCTGGGAGAAGAGGAGGGGAGTCATCCGAGAAGTAGGAGGTATTCTCGAAGAAGGTGACGTCAGCAGAAACGAACTGCTTACGAAGGATGGGATCAAAGCAACAATAACCTTTCTGAGTGGTGGAGTACCCCAGAAAGATACATTTGGTGGAGCGAGGAGATAGCTTATCACGAGTGGCAGAAGGGGCATGCACAAAGGCAGTGCATCCAAATATTTGGAGAGGGAGATGAAACGGCTCCTTGCCCGGATACAAAATGGAGAAAGGGGTTTTTCCGTGGAGAACGGTGGAGGGAATGCGATTGATGAGGTAACAGGCAAGGAGAACAGCATAGCCCCAATAGGAGCGAGGAACATGCATCTGAGTCATCAAGGAGCGAGCGACATCAAGAAGGTGACGGTTTTTGCGTTCTGCCACACCATTTTGTTGTGAAGTATAGACACAACTCGTTTGATGAATAATCCCATTTTGCATGCAGAAGGCAGAAAGGTCATGACTGATATATTCTTTGGCATTATCAGAGCGAAGAACTTTAATGGAAACATCAAACTGAGTTTTGATCATGAGATAGAATGACGTCCATACAGAGAATAATTCGGAGCGATCTTTTAACAGATACACCCACGTACAACGAGAGAAATCATCAATGAATGTGACAAAATATGAACTACCCCGACCAACGGTAAGGGTAGGAGAAGGACCCCAAATATCGGAGTGGATGAGATCGAACGGACGGGTGGATCCACGAATGTGCTTTGGAGGGAAGGAGGAGCGATGATGCTTGCCAAGCTGACAAGCTTCACAGTTGAGCGGTGGACTTTGTGGAGGAAGGTGGGGCAGAAGTTGACGAAGAAGATGAGGAGGAGCATGACCAAGGCGGAGATGCCATTGGAGAAGATCTGTGGAGGTGGAGGAGAAGGTGGAGAAAGCGGAAATGTTGTCCAGAAAGTATAGGCCGCCACTCTCAGTCCCAGTAGCAATCGTCCGTTGGGAGTCCGGATCCTGAAAAGAGCAAGTAGTAGAAGTAAAAGTAACAGAACATTGTAATTGCTTGCATAGAGAGGTAATAGATAATAAGTTGCACGGGAACTTGGGCACGTAGAGAGTATCCTCCAAGCGAAGAGACGGAGTGACATGAACTATCCCCATCCCATGAACCGATGATGAAGAGCCGTCAGCGAGAGTAACAGGGGGAAACCGACCATGTGTTTCTAGGAGAGAAAAACACTGGGGATTGCCGGTCATATGATTAGTAGCACCGGTGTCGATCAACCATTTTCCTTGAGTAACAACGTGGGCACTACCAGAAGACGGGACCACCGAGGCGAACGGCTCTGAGGAGTATATGGAAGCCATGAAGGGAGGAACAAAAGAACTCGCCTTAGGCCGCCTAAACAAGCCGCGCGGCTAGGAAAGCACAAGCCGCGCGACTCAGCAGGAGGTCGCAGCGACTAACAAGCAGGAGCGGCTAAAGGAAGAGCCGCACAGAGGAGAACAAGCCGCGCGACTTAGAGAGAGGTCGCGGGGACAAGAGAGAGAGCGGCAAAGAAAGAAGAGCAAAGAGGCCGCCTAAACAAGGAAGAACTTGCGCGAACAGAGAGAAAACGCAGCGGTAAGAAGAAAGAGATCTGCTGCGCAAACAACAGGAAGCCACGCGGTTAGGAAACTATCCGCGCGGATAGGAAGAAGAAGTTCTGCAGCGGTCACGATGTCAGACACCAGCGGCCAGAAAAACCACGACCAAGCTGCAGAAGCAAACAGAGGGAGAGAAGTCGGGCGGCTAGCAGACAGATCGCAAGAAAGAAGCAAGCAACAGAAACAGGTCGCGCGAACAGGGCGCGAGAGGAAGGGGCAAGCCGTGCGGACAGGACGCAAGCCGCGAGAACAGGAGGAGAAGGTGGACCTCCCTCTGATACCATGTGAGAAACGAACAGAAACAAACCGGAAGTAGTATAACTAAAACTTTATTATCAGAAAAAGGTATCTATTACAAAGGTATGCCCTCCCTTATATAGAATGGAGGAGAGGAGAGAGAATACAAATAAGAGATGTGGGACTAAAAATTTACAGGACTAAGCGGACTATACAGATCAAACCGCACAGGCCGCGCGGTTAGACAGAAGGGCTAACCGCACGGCTACCACCAGAGAGAGAGAGAGACCGCCAGGGGAGACCGCACAGGCCGCGCGGTTAGACAGAAGGGCTAACCGCACGGTTACCACCAGACAGCAACGGCACAGCAACCAAACCGCTGAGGGAGACCGCCAGACCGCGCGGTCTCCAACTCGCCAAGACAGACCGCCCGGTCACACTTCAACAGGACTGAAGAGCAATTTGCGCTTAACCGCGCGATCACCCGGACTGAGCAAACCTGGACTTGCTTCAGAACCAACCAAGTCCACACCACCAACCACAAGGGCCAGTTCGCGCTTACTGGCAGACACTGGCACCAGTCCGCCAATCCTGGTGAACTCCAGCACCTATCTGCTCTAACCGGTGAACTCCACGACTTCCACTTGCCGTGCTACAAGAGCTAGACAAAGGCGCCTGCCATGCCGGTCTCCCGAGCTCCTGTCCAGTCCGCTTCTTACCGAATTTCGCAGATAGAGACGCTATCCGCCTGGTTACCTTCTAGGACCAAACTGCTGGCTGAGCATATGACGGCCTGGCAAGCCGTCATCTCTGCCCACATAAACCGTGCGAACAGACCGCCCAGGCCGCTAAGAAACAAGCCGACTGAAGCAACTCTACAGACCTGGCAAACCACCAGTCCTGTCCGCATAGACCGCGCGGACAGGTCGCCCAGGTCGCCCAATCACCCACTTTCACTTAACAATTTTCAACAGTATTTAGGCAATCAAGTACAAGAATGACATAATGCTAGTATAGATCAACTATTTCTCGTTGCTCAAATTGTCATGCCAACGCCGAAAGCCAAAACAATCAAAGCAAAAGATAAGACGCAGGTCAGCATCTCTTTTCCCATTCACAATATACATAATCCTATTATGTTTCAAGGATGACACTCACGGCCACAGCAGTTGGGCTCTCAAGGCTCAATAACTCAACATGCTATCTACCTTGTCTCATGGACCCAGGCTTCGCAACCACAAAATAGCTCACTGGGAGCTATCGTCAGCGGTAGCACTATCGTCGGGCGATAGCTGACAGAACTTTGACTCTGTCCATTTTTCAGGGTATTTCCTGGAGTTAGCCTCCAGGACTCCCTGCAACACTCTACAACACTCCACAACACACAAAACCGGAAAATAGCATAAATCACAGTCTTTTCCAGCATACAAAGAACACTAAATCCATCACCAATCCAGACCAACTTGTCTGGATGGGCTTCACACAATATGTTTATGTTCGTACTTCGATTCTGAACTCTATATGCAAGTTTCTACCGGGGATACATTGTATCGACCTAAAGGAAACCTCACGCTCTTCACCCATTGGTGGGGGTTTCCATGCTAACATGCAAAAATAAGGACTTCACTTGTCCAAGAAGAGAATCGTTACCCTTAAAGTTCTCTTGGACGCCATGAATCAAAAATCCAACTGGACAGAAAGAACCACACTGGGCTGCTCTCCGTGGATCTGGACTCGGCTCGCGATTTGGAGCTCCGAAGCTCTGACAATGGCGGAAACTCCTTCCTCTTCCTTAGCTCTCCCCTCTCTTAACCTTTAGAAAGAGAAAGCCCAAGATGAAATTAGGTTCAAACCCTCAACTCCCAACCTTAACCCTAAAGGAAACACAACCCCACCATCGAATTTCACTTAAAATTCATGGATGGGCACGATTTAATCAAGATTTCCTGAACAAAGGGCTACCGCCGCGCGGTATCAAGCTACCTCCGTGTGGTATCAAGCTACCGCCGCGCGGCATCAATGTACCTCGGCCGTTGGCTTTTTCAGCAAGCCCACCGTTTAAACCCTCCACACAATCGCTGATACGTCGCTGCCAGTACCTGTCACACTACCGCCATGTGGTATCACACTACCGCCGAGCGATAGTAAATTCAACGTATCGTTACGCTGGCTTTGTCGAATGGTTCGTTGCCGTCACGCGGTATCTTACTATCGTCGGGTTTTAGCTCACAAAGAGCTATGTCAAATAAATCCGCAACGTTACTGCTGGCGCTATCGCTATTGTCGGGTTTTAGCTCATAGAGACTTTAATTAAGATCTGATTCCTACGGTCGTAACAGCTTGCCCGGTGAAAATAAGTCACCCCAAAGACCCAAACAGAACCTTAGGGAGTGAAGAGATGATTTTAACTTTGTATTAATTGATAAAAAAAAATTAAATAATTTGAATATATATTCAGAAAAAGTATTCTATTTGAAGATATCTCCTCATTTTTTATTTGAGTTAAAATTCAAAATTTATTTAATTTTACGCGGGAAGAATTGATAGTTCAGAGTGAAACAATGAATTTAAATGGATCTAAATAATTTCAATTAAAAATTAACATAATAAAACATTGTTAAATTATATGAGATAATCTCGAGCATTTTTAATAGCAAATAGCACGAAAGAAATTATATATAATTATTTCATCCACGCCTTCCCCCGACTTTTTCGATTTTTTATATGTATGTACTAATGTACTAAAAGAAAAATACATGAATTTTTCGTCTACTTTTTTTACTGCGTAAATTATTATTATTATTATTATTTTGAAGCTGCAAAGATGATATATTAAAGCAAGGGACTCACAATTGGCGGGATCAAAAGAATAATATCCGGAGGGATCAAATCCGGCGAAAGAAACGAAAAAGATAGATAAGCAAAGACAGGAGACTGGCAAACTGTAATTAATAAATTAATACTTAATATGGCATTTCATATTTTTTTTATACTTTTTGGACCTTTAATTTCATCGCATGTGATTTTGATTTTTTATTTTGACATGCAAGGTTGTTTTTTTAAATTATGATTGATTGTGATGAAATTAAATTATAATTATTTATAATTAAAATGAGATAACATTTATAATATTGAAACCTAATATATTTGATGTGATCAGTTTGCTGCTAGCCAAGTTGCCCACCTCCTTTGATGGAGAAAGTTGGGTTGACAAAGTCAACTCCACTACCACCAAAACTGCCGCGGCAACCGCCGTCGTCGCACCTACTGCCGTCGTCATCTTCCCCGTCATCGCTGTCGCGGCTTCTCTCCGCCCGCCCCTCACCGTCGCTGCGAAAGGGCGGTCATGCCGCCGCCCGTTTCCCACCGCCGCCCCCGTTAAGGGGCAGCCTCCCTTCGACAAAAAAGGGCATCCTGCAGCCGCCACCGTTGAAGGGCGACCTCCTCTTCGACTAGGCTGGGCGGCCAAATTGGCCGCCCGACCTTGGCCCCCGACCCTCTCTGGCCGCCACACTTGCTGGTCGCTCCTCCCTCGCGAGAGGAGCAGTTATTTTCCGGCAAAGGCGGTTATTTTTTCGACCGAGGCTGGTCTTGTCTTTTGCGTAAATATGACGATCCGTGTGCTCTAAATGGAGCGATCATATAAATAGACTCCCTTCCTATTCATTTTCATCTCTTCCTCGGCCGGAAAATCCTCCTACGGATTTTCTCTTTCCTCTCTCCTCCTCTTCTCTTCCTTGCACGCTCCCGCACGCGCCTCTTCCTTGCGCGCTCCCGCGCGCGCCTCTTCCGTGTGCGCTCTCCTTCAGCAAGTGCTTCGTGCGCTCTCCGTCAGCAAGCGCTCCGTGCGCTCTCCGCCAGCAAGCCCCTCGCGGGCACTCCTTCAACAAGCACTCCGCGCGCTCCTCGCCAGCAAATGCCCCGCACACTCTCCTCCAACAAGCGCTCCGCGCGCTCTCCGCCAGCAAGCGCCTCACGCGCACTCCTCCAACAAGCACTCTGCGCGCTCCCCGCCAGCAAACGCCCTGCACACTCTCCTCCAACAAGCGCTCTGCGTGCTCTCCGCCAGCAAGCACCCCGCACACTCTTGTCCAGCAAGCGCTCAGCGCGCTCTCCGCCAGCATGCGCCCTACGCGCTCTCCTCTAGCAAGCACCCCGGGGGCTCTCTGCCAACAAGCGCCCCGCGCGCTTTCCGCCAACAAGCGCCCTGCACACTCTCCTCCGATGAAGCACCCAACACGCTCTCCTTCGGCGAAGCGCCGCGCACTCTCCTCCAGCAAGTGCTCCGCGCGCTCTATGCCAACAAGCGCTCTACGTGGTCTCTGCCAGCAAGAGCCCCGTGCGCTCTCCTCCAGCAAGCGCTCCACGAGCTCTCCGCCAGCAAGCGCCTCCCGCGCTCTCCTCCAGCAAGTGGTCTGCGCGCTCTCCGCCATCAAGCGCCTTGTGCGCTCTCCTCTGGCAAGTGCCCCACGCGCTCTCCGCCATCAAGCGCCCGCGTGCACTCCTCCAGTGAGCGCTCCACACGATCTCCGCCAACAAGCGCCCTACACACTCTCCTCCGACGAAGAGCCCTGCGCGCTCTCCTCCGACGAAGCACCCTGCACACACTCCTCCGACGAAGATCCATGCGCGCTCTCCTCCGGTGAAGCGCCCGCACGCTCTCCTCCAGCAAGCGCTCTGCACGCTCTACGACAGCAAGCGCTCTACGCGCTCTACTCCATCATGCTCCCTGCGCTCTCCTCCAGCAAGCACCCCACGCGCTCTCCTCCAGCAGGCGCTTCACGGGCTCTCCGCCAACGAGATCCATGCGCGCTCTCCTTTGGCAAGCTCCCCGCACACTATCCGCCAACAAACGCCCCACACGCTCTCCTCCAGCGAGCGCTCAACGCGCTCTCCGCCAGCAAGCGCACTGCGTGCTCTCCATCAACAAGCACCCATCGCGCTCTCATCTGGCAAGCCCTCCGCCGTCAAGCGCACTGGGTGCTCTCCACCAACATGTAACACCCCAAAAGGCCCCAAAAGACTCAACATGAAGTTTGAGTAGCAGGCTGGTTTACACGGCCTGGGACACGGGCGTGTCCCAGGGCGTGTCGGGTGTACACGGCCTGGGACACGGGCGTGTCCCAGGGCGTGTTCGAATTATTTTGCGAATTTGGCCTATTCAAGTCAGAGCCGGACACGGCCTTGAACACGGCCTTGAACACGGGCGTGTCAGGCTGGACACGGGCGTGTCAGCTGCCGTGTTCCGACCCGTGTACTGGTTGCAGCTCGATGGAGCAGGAGACACGGGCGTGTCTCAGGTTTGACACGGGCGTGTCAGGTCCGACACGGGCGTGTCGATGACCCGTGTTGTTCAGTCGGTTCAAACTGTGTGTGCCGCTTAAAGGGTACACGGCCTGTGACACGGGCGTGTCACAGGCCGTGTCGGCCAAAAAATGGGTTTTGGGAAAATCTTGGCCGTTCAGTTTTCTCTCTTTTGATCCAAGGGCTCAGGTGGTTTCTTGGGCTGGATTAAGTCGTGAGAGAAGGATGAAGAGTCATTCTTCATTTGTGCTTAAGGAAGAGAGAAAGAGAGAGGAAGAGAAGAAGGAGGAGGAGAGCAAGCCACCGGCGGAGCTCCCGTGGTCCGATTCGTGATCCGAAGCCGGCGTTGTGAAGGCAAGGCTGCTGCGGTTCTTTCTCACCGGCTAGTTTTCGATGGCACCGAAGAGATCGACAAGGGTAACGATCTCCCTCCTTGGACATGTGAAGTCCTTCTTTTCTGCATTGCATAGGGAAAACCCTTCCCCGCGAGTGTGCGGTGGGTTGTGGTGTCCCTTGGGGTAGATATGTGAAGTCCCCCTTGTTAGAGTCCGGAATTGGAGTACGGATCTAGGCATGCTGTGTGAAGCCCATCTGGATGTAATCTGGATTGGTGATGCTTGTTTGCATATCGGAGAAGGCTCCGTGATTATGGCTTGTGATGCCTAGGGCTTGTGATGCCTTGTTCCTACCTGTTGCTTGGTGCGGCAGGAAGTACTGGACGATGTCCAGGAAATGAAGAGGGTTGGATGCAACTCTTGTGGCCGTGTGTTGCCACTTTGTGAGTGGTTGAGCCGTTGGGCTGCAACTCGATGAAAAGGCAGATTGCCGAACAGGAAAGGTGAAACCGACCCGCGCCTATAAAAAGCCATGGATACTTCCGTATTCGAGGTGGCTCGGCGACTTGAGCAACGGGGGGGTGGCTGATCCGTACCTGCGTTAGGTCCGTCCGACTTGGAAGCCTGGTATAGGTTTTGTTGGAGTGCCTAATGAGAGTCTTAGGCCCGCGCGCCGGAAAGACTAGAAATGCTCAAATACCGTGTAGACGGTGGTGTTGACCCTGGTATTCCGGTACACCGAAAATGATCCCTGAGTGCACGGACTGTCGGGCCGGGTGGCCGATGGTTGTGATGGCTTGAATGTGCCTGCGCGCACATAGTTGCTATTTGATGATGCCATGCTTGCAGGGAAAGAATGCTCATGCCCCGAGAAAGGGGTAGGATTGTTATAATTGGGTCAGCTGAATGCTGACCGTTGCATTGTTTGCCACCGGTTGGGTGGATTGTTCCCGTGCAGGTGCTGGAGAGCCAAGTGGTAAGTGATGGGCTGAAGCCCTACTGTTGCTGCTGCTGCTGCGGCTAGCCCTTGAAGGCTAAGCGAATGGCTTTGTTTTGTTTTCTCTTTTACTCATGTATGGCCGGCCTGCGCGCCGAGGTTTGTAAAACATGATGTATGTTCAGAGGAACTGTAAGGCCTTAAGGTCAAACTCTTGTGGTTGTGGACATTCCGTAGTATTTATATATAAAGATTGTTTTATATATTGAACATTCCGGTTGAGAGTTCAAAGTTGTAACTTAAAGCTTCCGCTAGAATGCTCTGAGGTAGGATTCGTATGGTTTGGTATTATCCTATGACCTCACCGTCTGTTTGTGGCATATAGTGTGGGGCCCCGGCCGGACCTTCTACGATACGTCATTTAACGGATGGGGTCGTTACATTTTGGTATCAGCTTTTTTCGGTCTTCCTCTTTCGAATTCGTGGTCGAATTCTTTTGTGGGGTGGCGCGCACGTGTTTGTGCGACCTGCTGTAACGCTAATGAACTCTGGAATGTCCATTAAGGAATGTCCAAAATCTTGTTTGAGGAATCTGCGCGTTCCTTTTTGTGTTGTTTTGCTTGCATACGTTCGCTAATGTGTGTCTTGTCCACCTATAGGTGACACGTAGTGGTGCTGGGCAGTCTGAGCCCCAGCGCTCTGATGAGAGTGCGGCACCAGCTGAGGTGCCAACACCTCCTCCATCTGCGGAAACTGTTCGCTTAGTGGCTGAGGCGCTATTTGCCATGATTCAGCCGACCGGGCAAGCGCAGCCGGCGGTAGTGCCAGTTCGTGTTGATGTAAGACCCGAGCCGGTTGAGGCTGTAGATCCACGAGCAGCTGACCGACAGTTGAAGCAATTCATGAGCTTCAGTCCTCCTACGTTTGCGGGAATGGGATCCCCAACGCAGGCGGAAGATTGGTTATCGCGTGTCAAGAGGATAATGACAGCGATCAGGGCGGAGGAAACTCTAAAGGTCACCTTAGCCACCTTCATGCTTGAAGGGGAGGCGCGGTTGTGGTGGGATGAGGTTGAGCTACACCATTTGGCGGGCAGGCAATTAACACAAGTGTCGATTGAGGAGTTCTCTCGACTATTTCTGGCGAAACATGTCCCAGCGGCGCAACGCATTGCTATGGAAAATGAGTTCCAACGGTTAAAGCAAGGGGAAGATAGTGTGGATATCTACTTGCATGAGTTTACCAGGTTGGGACGATATGCGGGAACAATCTTCGCGGATGACCAAAGGAAAACGAATCGGTTCTATGAAGGATTGCGGGATGAGTTGCGATTCCTGCTTTCGAGTTCTGTGAGCCAAGGGTTTCAGGCGTTGGTTGATACGGCGTGCGCGTTGGAGAAGGACATGAGGCGAGTGCAAGGGAACAAGGGCTTGGTTGCGTCGAAGCCAGAGTTTCAAGCACCTCGCCCAAGCAAGTCGTTTTACCAGAAGACAGGGGGCAAGAGGTCCAAGCCATCTGGGCAAGTGACTACGACCGTTGTGTCGGGAGCGACATCAAGGCCGGATGCTTGTACATGCTATAACTGTGGCCGGGTGGGGCATATTACTCGTGACTGTCGGGTTGTGCAGCCCAAAGGGGACAAGAAGACGGGTGCGTCGTATGCTGAGAAGGGCAAAGCGGTGGTGGATTCCTCTGCTTCCCAGGCGCAGCCCCGAATCTATCAACTTGGCCAACAGGAAGCGATTAAGCAAAGTGACGTCGTCACAGGTACGAGTTGAATTAGTTTACTTGCTGTGCTTTTGGTTTTGGTTATGTTTAGCTTGTGCATGATGTGTGTGTGCTGCAGGCTTTGTCCTGATTCGGAATAATTTAGCGAGAGCCCTGTTTGATACGGGTGCTTCGCATTCTTTTCTGTCTGAGGATTTCGTATCTCGCATTGGGGTACCGAGTCATGTGACGGTGGATAGTACAAGGGTGCTATTGCCGAATGGCTGTGTGATGCTTGCGGATAGGGCTTGCGATGTGGATGTGCAAATAGGAAGTCGGGATTTCGGTTTGAGTGCAGCTGTGCTACCGTTGTCAGAGTTTGATGTGATCTTTGGTATGGACTGGCTCTCGGAGCAGCGTGCCTTTATTGATTGCAACTCCAAAGAGATTACACTGGGCCAGAATACCGGGCTTGTGACGAAGTTCGCTGGTATGCGAGGAGTTGGCGGAACGTTTTTGTCTGCACTCCAAGTCGTCAATGCTGTGCGGAAGGGCGCGGAGTTATTCTTCACGCTAATTCAGGCTGTTGAGCCAAAGGCCAGTGTCGGTGAAGTGCCAGTTGTGTCAGAGTTTGCCGACGTGTTTCCTAAAGATCTTCCTGGGTTACCACCCCAGCGGGAGATTGACTTCTCTATTGAGTTGGTGCCAGGTGCGAAACCTGTGGCCCGCTCTCCATATCGCGTCGCGCCAAAAGAGATGGCTGAGTTAAAAGTCCAATTGCAAGAGTTGTTGGAGCAGGGTTATATACGCCCCAGTATGTCACCTTGGAGCGCGCCTGTTCTCTTTGTGAAGAAGAAAGACGGTAGCTTACGGTTGTGTATTGACTACCGTGAGTTGAATAAGCTGACGGAGAAAAACAAATATCCGATTCCGAGGATTGATGACCTCTTTGATCAGCTGGCGGGATCAACGGTCTATTCCAAATTGGATTTGAAATCGGGATATTATCAGCTAAGGATTCGGGAAGGTGACATTTCCAAGACAGCGTTTGGAACACGCTACGGTCATTATGAGTTCACGGTAATGCCGTTTGGCCTATGTAATGCGCCTTCGGTATTTATGGACCTAATGCATCGAATGTTCCGAGAGTATTTGGATTTGTTTGTTATTGTATTTATCGATGACATATTAGTATACTCTCAGTCGGAAGAGGATCACGCAAACCATTTGCGGTTGGTCTTGCATACCCTGCGGAGGAATAAGCTTTTTGCCAAGTTCTCAAAGTGTGAGTTCTGGCTCTCTTCAGTAGCCTTTTTAGGCCATGTGGTAAGCGGAGAGGGTATCGCGGTGGATCCGTTGAAGATAAGTACCATTCGAGATTGGCCAGTGATGTCTTCGATGGCCGAGGTCAGGAGCTTCCTTGGACTTGCGGGCTACTATAGACGGTTTGTGGAAAACTTCTCACGGATTGCTTTACCTCTCACCACGCTGACGAGAAAAGATCAAAAGTTCATTTGGACGCCGGAGTGCGCGCGAGCTTTTGAAGACTTGAAGAGTCGTTTGACCACGGCGCCTGTGTTGACATCGCCATGTGGTACCGATGGGTATGAGATCTATAGTGATGCATCTGGGAGCGGCTTAGGCTGCGTTCTTTTACAGTTTGGGAAAGTGATTGCTTATGGCTCGCGTCAGTTGAAAGTGCATGAGCGGAATTACCCCGTCCATGATTTGGAGTTGGCGGCGGTAATCTTTGCGCTCAAGTTGTGGCGGCACTATCTATATGGCGTCAAAGTGGATATCTATACGGATCACAAGAGCCTAAAGTATTTGTTGGATCAGAAGGATTTGAATATGCGACAACGAAGATGAATGGAGTTCCTCGGGGACTACACCTTCGAGATTCACTATACTCCCGGGAAGGGAAATGTGGTCGCTGATGCTTTGAGTCGAAAGACTCCGGTACGGGCAAGCTGGTTGCAGAGGCATGATCAGCGTTTGACCCAAGAATTGGAAGCATTGGAGATATCGTGTGTTGACAAGGGTGCGTCAACCAATGCATGTTTGAACTGGACGGAGGTGCAATATGACCTTACGGACAGAGTTCGGCGAGCAACGGAGCTTGATGAAAGTCTCCAGCGTTATGCTAAAGATGGGCCGGAGGACCAATTCTCTTGGGATAACGGGTTGTTACGGAGAAATGGTCGAGTGTGCGTCCCAAGTGTGGGTAAATTGAGGGAAGAGTTGATGTACGAAGCTCACTTTGCAAAGTACTCAGTTCACCCAGGGAGCACAAAGATGTACAGGGATATGAAAAAGCTGTTCTGGTGGCCCGGACTAAAGAAAGATGTGGCTCGTTATGTGGCTGAATGCACTACCTGTGCGTTGGTGAAAGCAGAGTGCCAGAAGCCTGGCGGTTTCCTGAAGTCTTTACCTATTCCGGAGTGGAAGTTCGATGATATTTCGATGGATTTCGTGCACGGGTTGCCGAGATCTCAACGCGGTCATGATTCAATCTGGGTGATTGTGGACCGGTTGACGAAAGTGGCGCACTTCCTTCCAAACAGAAGAGACGATTCAGTGGAAACCTTGGCCAAGCTGTATGTGGAGCAGGTTGTTCGACTGCACGGTGTTCCTCGGAGCATCGTTAGTGACCGTGATGGGCGGTTCACATCGAATGATTGGCGGCTCGTTCATCAAATGTTGGGTACAAAGTTAGCGTTTAGTACGGCCTTTCATCCCCAAACGGATGGCCAGACTGAACGAACCAACAGGACGATGGAGGATATGCTCCGCATGTGCGCCCTAGACTTTGGTAAGAGATGAGAAGATTATATATTTCTCGTCGAATTTGCCTATAACAATAGCTACCAAGCGAGTATTGGTATGGCACCATTCGAAGCGTTGTATGGTCGGAAATGCCGTACACCGTTAGCTTGGGCAGGAGCAGACCATGCGAGCTGAGTTTCCCGAGTTATTTGTATAAACTGTAGACCGTGTACTTTTTGTTATAACAGAGTTATAGCATTGCTGGTTTTGTTTCCTTACCGTGCAAATTTCGGGACGAAATTTTGTTAAGGGGGAGAGGGTTGTAACACCCCAAAAGGCCCCAAAAGACTCAACATGAAGTTTGAGTAGCAGGCTGGTTTACACGGCCTGGGACACGGGCGTGTCCCAGGGCGTGTCGGGTGTACACGGCCTGGGACACGGGCGTGTACCAGGGCGTGTTCGAATTATTTTGCGAATTTGGCCTATTCAAGTCAGAGCCGGACACGGCCTTGAACACGGCCTTGAACACGGGCGTGTCAGGCTGGACACGGGCGTGTCAGCTGCCGTGTTCCGACCCGTGTACTGGTTGCAGCTCGATGGAGCAGGAGACACGGGCGTGTCTCAGGTTTGACACGGGCGTGTCAGGTCCGACACGGGCGTGTCGATGACCCGTGTTGTTCAGTCGGTTCAAACTGTGTGTGCCGCTTAAAGGGTACACGGCCTGTGACACGGGCGTGTCACAGGCCGTGTCGGCCAAAAAATGGGTTTTGGGAAAATCTTGGCCGTTCAGTTTTCTCTCTTTTGATCCAAGGGCTCAGGTGGTTTCTTGGGCTGGATTAAGTCGTGAGAGAAGGATGAAGAGTCATTCTTCATTTGTGCTTAAGGAAGAGAGAAAGAGAGAGGAAGAGAAGAAGGAGGAGGAGAGCAAGCCACCGGCGGAGCTCCCGTGGTCCGATTCGTGATCCGAAGCCGGCGTTGTGAAGGCAAGGCTGCTGCGGTTCTTTCTCACCGGCTAGTTTTCGATGGCACCGAAGAGATCGACAAGGGTAACGATCTCCCTCCTTGGACATGTGAAGTCCTTCTTTTCTGCATTGCATAGAGAAAACCCTTCCCCGCGAGTGTGCGGTGGGTTGTGGTGTCCCTTGGAGTAGATATGTGAAGTCCCCCTTGTTAGAGTCCGGAATTGGAGTACGGATCTAGGCATGCTGTGTGAAGCCCATCTGGATGTAATCTGGATTGGTGATGCTTGTTTGCATATCGGAGAAGGCTCCGTGATTATGACTTGTGATGCCTAGGGCTTGTGATGCCTTGTTCCTACCTGTTGCTTGGTGCGGCAGGAAGTACTGGACGATGTCCAGGAAATGAAGAGGGTTGGATGCAACTCTTGTGGCCGTGTGTTGCCACTTTGTGAGTGGTTGAGCCGTTGGGCTGCAACTCGATGAAAAGGCAGATTGCCGAACAGGAAAGGTGAAACCGACCCGCGCCTATAAAAAGCCATGGATACTTCCGTATTCGAGGTGGCTCGGCGACTTGAGCAACGGGGGGTGGCTGATCCGTACCTGCGTTAGGTCCGTCCGACTTGGAAGCCTGGTACAGGTTTTGTTGGAGCGCCTAATGAGAGTCTTAGGCCCGCGCGCCGGAAAGACTAGAAATGCTCAAATACCGTGTAGACGGTGGTGTTGACCCTGGTATTCCGGTACACCGAAAATGTGCCCTGAGTGCACGGACTGTCGGGCCGGGTGGCCGATGGTTGTGATGGCTTGAATGTGCCTGCGCGCACATAGTTGCTATTTGATGATGCCATGCTTGCAGGGAAAGAATGCTCATGCCCCGAGAAAGGGGTAGGATTGTTATAATTGGGTCAGCTGAATGCTGACCGTTGCATTGTTTGACACCGGTTGGGTGGATTGTTCCCGTGCAGGTGCTGGAGAGCCAAGTGGTAAGTGATGGGCTGAAGCCCTACTGTTGTTGCTGCTGCTGCGGCTAGCCCTTGAAGGCTAAGCGAATGGCTTTGTTTTGTTTTCTCTTTTACTCATGTATGGCCGGCCTGCGCGCCGAGGTTTGTAAAACATGATGTATGTTCAGAGGAACTGTAAGGCCTTAAGGTCAAACTCTTGTGATTGTGGACATTCCGTAGTATTTATATATAAAGATGGTTTTATATATTGGACATTCCGGTTGAGAGTTCAAAGTTGTAACTTAAAGCTTCCGCTAGAATGCTCTGAGGTAGGATTCGTATGGTTTGGTATTATCCTGTGACCTCACCGTCTGTTTGTGGCATATAGTGTGGGGCCCCGGCCGGACCTTCTACGATACGTCATTTAACGGATGGGGTCGTTACACAACAAGCACCCATCGTGCTTGCCTCCGGCAAGCCCTCCGCTAACAATCTCCCCGCTTACTCTCCACTAGCAAAGCGCTTTGTAGGCTTTCCTCCAATAAGCGCCCCACGAGCTCTCCTCTAGCAAGCGCCCCGCGCGCTCTCCATCAATCAGCTTTTTTTAAGACCCCCTCCACACACAAACCCTTGCCTCGGGTCGAGCCGGAGGGGATCTTACGAGCGCAAGACGTCCACCCAATGCTCCTTAAGAGGTAACGACCCACTCTACTACGCTCTTGTTGGCCGTCTTGCTCGGCTTGAATCACAACATTCACAACACATCAGAGAATTGCGGAAGCATTAACAAGAGAACACTTATATATATATATATATATATATATATATATATATATATATATATATATATATATATATATAATAGTATAATATTTACATGAGTACATGGCTTTAACGTATATTTTTATATAAGCCCGCAGGCTGTACGAGTTCTACACCTAACCCTCATTCTCCATCTTTATACTGCTCACTGGTACTCACGTCTTGAAACTCTTGAGACGTCGGTGGTGCTTCGATTTGATTAGTCCTAACTACTGGCGCATTCTCCTGTGGCAGAGGATTACTACGGTGCTCCATTTCCTGTGAATAGTCATTTAAATAACCGTTAGTCACAGAGCTAAGTAGAAACAAATCCTCTCCGTAGATCCACATCTTGGGGACGAGCACGCACCCAGAAGTATAAGATAGTCGAAGCATGAGAGGGTTAACACAGTGTTTAATCTAAGAGTTGTAATAAAAGAAACGTAGAATAACTGAAATGACAGCAATGTTAACACTAGTTATGAAAAGGGCAATACTAGTACACCAACACACCAGAAATACACCTTCTATATCCTATCGCGGGCATTCACAGCCGCGCACACACATCCTAAGTCAACATAGTATGAGCCGCCTCTTTTCAAGCAAGGTAGCGAACCACGCGGGCCTCACCGATGTGGTCGTCGGTGATAGTGGCCAGCCATGCCACTTCTGGGGGTGGTCGTACAACACAGCCCCATGCCCCAATGTACAACTCTGTGTACCATTGGATGTGAGCAACATCCGGCGTTACCGTATTTTAGCTGACCAGCGGAGGAAAACCCATCAGGGAACACGACGTAACAGTAGGTCACCCGTGGTATCCATCTCCATGTTGCCTTGAATCGTCGACTTTCTCGCACCGGTACGAACGGTCTACGGGAGGGACTGACTCGCCGCAATTTTACCGCAAGCAATTTTCAAGCAATCAATCAATTTTTATGCTAATACGCACCATTTCTGCTGCGGTCTGCCCTACTAGACGTTAACCTTCAGGCAGCGACGCTCAGCTCAACTTTCGACAAGAAGCGTGGGGGCACTTATTTGAGGCTAACCCTGGAGGAATACCTCAACTCTAATTATCCTCAGCTAAAGCTTAGCCTCAACATACAACTGTTCGTCAGAGCAGGACCTGTGCCTATAATAGTAAATTGTAGTAATTTAAACCACTGACAGTAAATGTTGCATATTGAATGTGACCAATACGAAACTGGAGTAGAACTGAATTGGAAGTACTGAACCAAAACAAACTTGACCAGTACGGGATTGGAGTAGTACTGAAATGAAATGAGCTTGACCAGTACGAGACTGGAGTAGTATTGAATTGAAAGTACTAAAATGAGCCTCACCAGTACGAGACTGGAGTAGTACTGAATTGAAAGTACTGAAATGAAATGAGCTTGGCCAGTACGAGACTGGAGTACTACTGAATTGAAAGTACTAAAATAAAATGAGCTTGACCAGTATGAGACTGGAGTAGTACTGAATCGAAAGTACTGAAATTAAATGAGTTTACTAGTACGAGACTGGAGTAGTACTGAATTAAAATTACTGAAATGAGTTTGATCAGTACGAGACTGAAGTAGTATTGAATTGAAAGTACTGAAATGAAATGAGCTTGATCTGTATGAGACTGGAGTAGTACTGAATCGAAAGTACTGAAATGAAATGAGCTTGACCAATCCGAGACTTGAGTAATCATAAAGAAAATGGTTAGTAGTCCAGTCACTCCATTTAGGAGGCTTCAGTTCCATCTCCGTTCTCATGAGGTAATTTTTGTTCCTTCAAAGTTTACAGGAGGCATTTACAATTCCTTCTTCATTTTCAATATTTCCTTGGTTTATATTTATGAGTCAGATTCGTTAATTTGGTTGCGCCTTTTAGATTACGGCTTAATCGGATCAAGATTCTTTTGGGGGTTACATTTTTTGTTATTTGGTTGGAATGATTAGCAACACGCGACTCGTATTTTATTTTTTCGAGTCTGCCCAACTACCAAAGGGTCGTAGCGCTTAGTGGTTTCACGAAATCTCGGAATGTTCAGAGTGTTGCCTCTTGCCTCGGCCACTCTCGTTGGTAAGCAATTTAAATTTAATATCCAATTTAGGGAGAGTGGCTGCACACTCTAATTTTCTTTTCCGAGGAGAAAGAGCAAAATAAATTCTGAGCGCAACCCTAGGATCCCAGAAATTTGGAAGCATGTCGATTTTTATCACCATGCCACCAGATTTTAATACAACTTCTAAAAGGGTATAAAATAAGTCTAGAAAACTTTTCATAATTTTACGAGTCATTTTGGGTCCTTATTTTGGTCAAATAAACTTTGTTTAAGCTTTTAAAAATACCAATCATTTTCAAAAATTCTCAAATTTTATTGGAGGGAGTCCTCATTGAGATGAACATTTTTCATGTTGACCATTTTGCCCTCAGGGGTCTTGATTTGGTACAAAAAAAATCCACGACCTTACTGTGTATTTTGGTCTGCAAATAGCAGATCAACAAAATTCCACGGCTGAGATTGAGTCGTGCGATGCCTTGTGTCATTATATCCCCACAACGGATTGGACGTGAACCCTCTGTGAGAGGGCACAGAAATGGAGGGGGGCGAAAAGAGGAAATCCCCACTGTCCATCTCATCACCGAGGATGGACGGCGGCGATTTCATCCCATCCATGGGGGGAGGTGGCGGCCGTCTGCCACCACCGGCCAGCCACCGTTGGACGCCGACGCCATCCCTAATCGGTTCGCTGGGGGCCGGCGAGTCCTTTGGTGATGGCTCGGAGGCCTGCCGCTGCCAGCCAGCGCCTGTAAGGGGCAACCTGAGAGCAGGGTGGAGGTGACTCTGATTCCAGCGCCGCCACGCCACCCTACCTCTCCGGCGTTGAACCCAGCCCCGAAACTATCCCCAGCCGGCACGCCGGGGGCAGGCTCTTCTCCGATGGCGGTCCGATGACCAACCGCCACCGGAGACAAAATAGAGCATGCACCCTGCTTCTTGGGTGCTTCCGGAGCGGCTTTTTCTGGCGGCACCACGAATTTCCCCCACCGGGAAAAGTCATCCTAGTGGGTTGGCCCTTCTCAACCGCCACCCCCGGTGTTGGGAGGGGCTAGTCTTCCTGCGGCCACCACCCGACCTGGAGCATGGGTCGGGTGGTGTCGGCGGCACTCCGCCCGCCTGGAGGCCCATGCAGATCATTCAAAAGAAGGGGAAGGGGGAGGAGAGAGCTTCTACCTGTGCAGGAGGGGCTTGGGAGGAGCCGGCTTGGATGTCCATGCAAGGTGGCAGGGGTGGTGGAGCTCGGGCTGGTTTTTTCCAGCGAGCTAGGGTTCCGGTTAGGGCTCCCTGGGCTCGAGTGGGTTGGTGTGGGGGAAGGCAAGCTGGGTAGGGTCTTATATAAGCAAGGGGGAAGGGCTTATTTGGTTTGGGAGATGTGGGATTAATCCTATGGGGAGGAGGAGCTCCTCTTCTCCCCTCCACTTGGGATGGCCAAGTGGCACCATTAGGGTGGCCCCAAGTGGCAACAAGCAAAATAAAAGGAGTGGGCTTGGGTTTGGGCCTTTCTCCTTAAGGGGAAGGAAGAGGGGGAAGTAGACTTGGGCCAAGCTTGGCCCATGGCCTTATTATCTCATATGGCTAGTCTTAGTGGCCCAAAATGTGATATGGTAGGGCCTTAACCAATTAAAGAAGAGGAAGTGAACACCGCTTTGGAAAAATCCAAAAAATTGACTTTTAGGGGGATTTGACCAAAGTTAACCCTAGGGTGGGTCCCACATGCTGGTCAAAGTCAAAGTGAGTCCAAGACATCAGAGTCAGGTCAAAGTTGGGGTATCATGTTATAATTTGTGTGTGCATGCTTTTCGGTGCACGAACACACTTGATTTTACCTAGAGTTGACCATTCGTCATTGAAATTGTCTGGGACGACTTTTATTGACTCGTATTAACCATACGAATCTAGAGCCATTGACTGTGGTCGAATCGGAGTTCGTTTGGTAAAAGTCCAAAATCTGCGCGTCGCGGAGCATTAAATCGGTCAAAAGTCTATATTCATCGTTAGACCTCATATTGTGAGTTTGTGACGCAACGAGTTCCGACGTGCTCGTATTGTCTATACGAGGTCATAGGAGCTGACAGAACTCAACTCGGAGTTCTCTAGACCGATATTAAAAATCTTGTCTTCGCGATGTTTTACGAGGGATGGTCATATCCACTACATGGCCTTGGGGTCCAACGGAACGAGTTCCGATGCATTCGTACTTTTTATACGATGCCACAGGAACTGACAGAACTTAACTCAGAGTTTTTTAGCTCCACTTCTTTCTTAGGGTTACCTTCTACCAGGTCATGGGTAGGATTCGAGTCACTTTTATTGGGCCTATTAGGGCTCTGGTGGCTCAATAAAAGTCGGGATGTTACACTCTTCGCGTGCTCTACTGCTCTGCCACCAAATTTAATCTAATTGGCAAAAATAGTGGTGGAGGCGTCCTTTTCACCTATTGTTGAATTTGATCTAATTTTTAGCATGGATTGGCTGACCGACGTGAATGTCAAGATAGATTACATAAGTAAGGAGATTCAGTTAGAAGGACATGATCAGTCTCTCATTACTTTTTGAGGCTTGAAAGGAGTTTCCAAGTTGATCATCTCCTCTGTAAAAACCATGAGGCATGTTAGTAAAGGGTGTCGCGCCTTCTTGGTACTGTTGCATGCGGAAGCGAAAGTCATTTTACAGAAGGTACCAGTGGTTTGTGAGTTTCTCGATGTCTTTCCCGAGGAGCTACCTGGTGCTCCTCCCTCTAGGGAGATTGAATTTCATATTGATCTCATTTCTGGATCTACATCAGTGATTAAAACACCTTATCGCATAGCTTCAAGAGAGTTGGAGGAGTTAAAGATCCAGTTGCAAGAGTTGCTTGATCTGGGATTCATCATACCTAGTACATTATCGTGTAGAGCTCCGGTCCTTTTTGTGAAGAAAAAGTACGACAGTTTGAGATTGTGTATTGATTACTGAGGGTTGAATAAGCTATCATCTTCCAAGTATAGATGATTTGTTTGATTAACTCAAGTGGTTTTGCACATACTCTGTTGAAGCCAAAAATGACCGAAGCCAAAATTGACTTCTGTGGAGTTCGACCCTTGGGGAAAGGGGTGACCTCACACCTACTATGCTCGGAAGAACGTCACGGACCGAAGACTTAGGAAGCTATGAACTGACCCTCGGCTCTAGCGTGGAGGTCCCACCTCACACCCGGAAGACCTTTGAGGTCTCCCCCTCCCTAGCCAATGCTTGAGCTAGGTGCCTTGGAGGAAGAAAGCCAAAGAGATTTTTATAGCTAAGGAAAAAATGACAAGTCCCTCTACAAGGCACCCTCAAGGGTCTATTTATAGTTTTTCCAAGTCCTGGGGGCAAAATGACCAAAATGCCCCTGAGGCAAAAATGCCTCCAGCCAATAGAAAGCCTCCACACCGGGGGGCAAAAAGGGAAAAACCACCTCGGGGGTAAAACGGTAAACGCATGCCCCAAGGAGTTCCCGGGGCGAAAACCCGCCTGGCCGGCGGTCTCGCCCGGCGAGCTGGCCTCGCGGGCGAGAACCCGCCTGGCCGGCGGTCTCGCCCCGGCGAGCTAGCCTCGCGGGCGAGAACCCGCCAGGCCGGCGGTCTCGCCCCGGCGAGCTAGCCTCGCGGGCGAGAACCCGCCAGGCCGGCGGTCTCGCCCCGCAAGCTGGCCGCGCGGGCGAGAACCCGCCAGGCCGGCGGTCTCGCCCCGCGAGCTGGCCGCGCGGGCGAGAACCCGCCAGGCCGACGGTCTCGCCCCGCAAGCTGGCCGCGCGGGCGAGAACCCGTCAGGCCGGCGGTCTCGCCCCACAAGCTGGCCCTGTGCTCTGGCTCAGAACTAAGGCGCATTTGAGGGGATGAGACCTTGACCTCCCGTCGACCCCGCTGCCCCCACTTCACACTTTATCAAGTCGGGGGGTGCCAGCCAACCTGCCGCTCCCGCCCCTCAAAGAGGGGGGTAAGGGGGAGGCAAATTTTTTCCTCCCCCTACTAGTATATTTCCATGCTAGAGCCAAAATTGGCCACCAAGAGTCCAAAATATCCAAAAAGCTTAAAAGCTTAAAACTGGCTCTACGCCTGCTGAAGGGACCCTACTCTGCGAATACGGGGTTGTACCCAATCCCCGCTCTTTTCGAGGTTGGCACAAGCTCGGAAAGAAACATCCAACCCAATGTATTCGCTGAGTGTAGCTTGCTCTCGCGGTGTCGAAAGATTATGGGGCCTCTTCCAAGGGGCCAACCTGCCATGCCAGCTGATGAGAGCCTGGGTGGCGAGACCTCCTCAGGGTAAAAACGCTTAACCCCCTGGGGGGGTCAACCTGCCATGCCAGCTGATGAGAGCCTGGGTGGCGAGACCCCCTCAGGGTAAAAAGATCTAACCTCCTGGGGGGCCAACCTGCCATGCCAGCTGATGAGAGCCTGGGTGGCGAGACCCCCTCAGGGTAAAAGGATCTAACCTCCCGGGGGGGTCGACCTGCCATGCCAGCTGATGAGAGCCTGGGTGGCGAGACCCCCCTCAGGGTAAAAACGCTTAACCCCTTGGGGGGGTCAACCTGCCATGCCAGCTGATGAGAGCCTGGGTGGCGAGACCCCCTCAGGGTAAAAAGATCTAACCTCCTGGGGGGGTCAACCTGCCATGCCAGCTGATGAGAGCCTGGGTGGCGAGACCCCCTCAGGGTAAAAGGATCGAACCTCCCAGGGGGGGTCAACCTGCCATGCCAGCTGATGAGAGCCTGGGTGGCGAGACCCCCTTAGGGTAAAAGGATATAACCTCCTGGGGGGTCAACCTGCCATGCCAGCTGATGAGAGTCTGGGTGGCGAGACCCCCTCAGGGTAAAAAGACAGCCTCCACGAGAGATCAACCTGAACCCACCAACTAGTGAGAGTCTGGCAGCGGAATCATCTCGGAGCAAAAGGGCTTAGCTCCCACGAGAGATCAACCTGAACCCACCAGCTAGTGAGAGCCTGGCAGCGGAATCATCTCGGAGCAAAAGGGCTTAGCTCCCACGAGAGATCAACCTGAACCCACCAGCTAGTGAGAGCCTGGCAGCGGAATCATCTCGGAGCAAAAGGACTTAGCTTCCACGAGAGATCAACCTGAACCCACCAGCTAGTGAGAGTCTGGCAGCGGAATCATCTCGGAGCTAAAGGACTTGGGGCTCCCACGAGAGATCAACCTGAACCCACCAGCTAGTGAGAGCCTGGCAGCGGAATCATCTCGGAGCAAAAGGGCTTAGCTCCCACGAGAGATCAACCTGAACCCACCAGCTAGTGAGAGCCTGACAGCGGAATCATCTCGGAGCTAAAGGACTTGGGGCTACCACGAGAGATCAACCTGAACCCACCAGCTAGTGAGAGCCTGGCAGCGGAATCATCTCGGAGCAAAAGGACTTAGCTTCCACGAGAGATCAACCTGAACCCACCAGCTAGTGAGAGCCTGGCAGCGGAATCATCTCGGAGCTAAAGGACTTGGGGCTCCCACGAGAGATCAACCTGAACCCACCAGCTAGTGAGAGCCTGGCAGCGGAATCATCTCGGAGCAAAAGGGCTTAGCTCCCACGAGAGATCAACCTGAACCCACCAGCTAGTGAGAGCCTGGCAGCGGAATCATCTCGGAGCTAAAGGACTTGGGGCTCCCACGAGAGATCAACCTGAACCCACCAGCTAGTGAGAGCCTGGCAGCGGAATCATCTCGGAGCAAAAGGACTTAGCTCCCACGAGAGATCAACCTGAACCCACCAGCTAGTGAGAGCCTGGCAGCGGAATCATCTCGGAGCTAAGGGACTTGGGGCTCCCACGAGAGATCAACCTGAACCCACCAGCTAGTGAGAGCCTAGCAGCGGAATCATCTCGGAGCAAAAGGGCTTAGCTCCCACGAGAGATCAACCTGAACCCACCAGCTAGTGAGAGCCTGACAGCGGAATCATCTCGGAGCAAAAGGACTTAGCTCCCACGAGAGATCAACCTGAACCCACCAGCTAGTGAGAGCCTGGCAGCGGAATCATCTCGGAGCTAAGGGGCTTGGCTCCCACGAGAGATCAACCTGAACCCACCAGCTAGTGAGAGCCTGGCTGCGGAATCATCTCGGAGCTAAGGAAAAATGAGCCACCCCCCGAAGCACTCTCGACCCTGCCAGCTAGTGTGAGCCTGGTATGAGGAGATTCTCTCGGGGGTTGGGAGCTGGGCATGTCACCTAAGCTTTTTCAATTCCAACATCCTCTAACGGGGGAAAGAAGGTGGGTTACATGACTCCCTCGACTCTACTGGTCGGGGGCTAGACTCCTTACAATAACATAAACAAAAAAAAAGATACATGACTCCGCCGAGGCGAGGCTTCTTCAGGGGGCCTGGGCCTGGTGGTTGCCATCAGGTTCCATCCCACTGGCCACCTCAACCCTGCTCAGGCTCTCCATGATCTTCTCCATCTCCTCTGCCTTAGCCAACCAAGAGATGGTGTTGACTGCTGTGACGTAGCACTGCCTCGCCATCCTGGAGTCTCCCTTGATCCTGACTTGGATCCCATCTGAGTTGAACTTGAGACATTGGTGGAAGGATGAGGGCACACAGCGGAAGGCGCTGATGAGGGGCCTTCCGAAGATGGCATTGTAGCTGCTTGGAGCGTCAACAATGACGAACCTGCAGTTCCTTGAGGTCCCTCCCAACTTCACCTGGAGTCCGACTTCACCTTCCACCTCCTTCCTCTCCCCTAAGAATCCAAACAGAGGTTCATCCGACGTCACTATCCTCCTTGGCTCCACCTTCATCCCCTCGAACGCCTTCTTGAAAATGACGTTGACCGAGCTTCCGTTATCAATCAAAATCCGGGAGATGGTGAAGCCTTCGACGGCTGCTTGGATGACCAGGGCGTCGCAGAAGGGATCCTCATGCTCTGGCATGTCCTTTGATGAGAAGGTGACCCTTTCCTCCGGAGGAGGGGTCTGGGATGTCTAGGCAACGCTCCGCCGATACATCACATGGAGACTTGCCTTCCGAGCGGCTTCAATCCCCACCCCCCCCCCCCCCCGTGGATCACAGCTATACCACCTCGGGGTCCTACGTCGACCCGGTCCTCGCACACATCTTCACCCCCTCCTTGGGGTAGAACTTCAATCCGCTCTGGCGGCGGTTGCTGGGCAGGACCTCTCGCCCCTCTCACCTCCAGGAACTCGGGGCAGGTAGCCGTGGCGTGACCTTCCAACTGGTGGAAGTCACAGTACGGCAACTCTACCCTGCCTCCCCCTCTCCCCTTGCGATTCCTCCTATCCCTTCGGCCAATCGCCATCGCTTGCTGGGGTGGGGGCAGGAGTTGTCTTGGGGCTTGCCTCTGGAAGTTGAACCTCCCTTGGCCCCCATGATGGTTCCCTCCATCCTGGATGAGAGCTCTTCCTGGACCATGGGCGGGTCCTCCCTACTGCCTCCAGCCTGGCTCCGGACCCTCCTATCTCTGGAACCCTTGAGCTCTATGCTCCTCTCTCCTTCTCCCTTCATGATGCCTCGAGCCACCTTGCTCCTTTGACTCCACCTCTGTCAACCTTGCCAACTTATTTACAAAGGCCGGGTTGGCTGCCTCCATGGCTATCTCCTCTGCCGCCCTTTCCATCAGCTCCTCGAAGGAAAGGGGGGCCTTCCGAGTCAAGCTCATCTTGAAAAACCCTTCGCGTAATCCTATCGTGAATGCCATCTGGAGGGCATACCCTGGCACCTCTTGGATGTCCAGGACCTCTTCCTGGAACCTGTCAACGTAGTGGGCCAGCGACTGCTCGGCCCTTTGCTTTATCAGGAAGAGGGACTCGGGACCTTTCTTCCTCTTCTTGGAGGTGGAGAAGCGAAGCTGAAAGCTCCGGCTCAAGTCTTCGAACCCGAAGATGGTCCTTGGAGGGAGTTGATGAAACTAGTCCCTTGCCTTCTCCTTCAACGTGATCGCGAAGAGGCGACACTTGAAGGCATCCGTCATCGGCCTGATGGAGATGGCATCCTCGAACCATTGCAGATGCTGGACGGGGTCATCCTTCCCGGTATAGTAAACAATGTCTGGCTCTCTGAACCCTTCGGGAACGGGAGCTGAGATGATCAACTCACTAAAGGGTGACCTCCTAAGGGGAGCTCTCGCCACCTCCACTCGCGCGACCTGCTCGCCTGGAGGGCTAGCTCTCGCCGGGCTAGGGAACAGCTCGCGGCCTGGGAGGTCTCGCTCAACCCCTTCTACCATCCGCTCCTTCCCAGGCCTCCTATCCGGCATGCTCACTTCCCCCCCTGCTGGGGTGATCTCGCCTTGCCCCCTAGGAGCCAGCTCGCCGAGACCACTCTGGGTTTGCTCACCGAGACCCCTGGGAGCTAGTCCCTGGGGGGTGGGGGTTGAGCTGTCAGCCCGTGGGGCAATGCTTCTCAGCATATCCATGATGCCTGAGATGGAAGCCATGAACTCTTCCCTTCCTACGAAGGGTCCTAGGTTGGGGAGACCACCGAGGTCATCACTACCTCCCTGATCTCCAGCCATGACACTCTCCCGAGATTTTCTGTGCTGGTCACTCTCCACGCTCACCGCACCAAAACTGTTGAAGCCAAAAATGACCGAAGCCAAAATTGACTTCTGTGGAGTTCGACCCTTGGGGAAAGGGGTGACCTCACACCTACTATGCTCGGAAGAACGTCACGGACCGAAGACTTAGGAAGCTATGAACTGACCCTCGGCTCTAGCGTGGAGGTCCCACCTCACACCCGGAAGACCTTTAAGGTCTCCCCCTCCCTAGCCAATGCTTGAGCTAGGTGCCTTGGAGGAAGAAAGCCAAAGAGATTTTTGTGGCTAAGGAAAGAATGACAAGTCCCTCTCCAAGGCACCCTTAAGGGTCTATTTATAGTTTTTCCAAGTCCTGGGGGCAAAATGACCAAAATGCCCCTGAGGCAAAAATGCCTCCAGCCAATAGAAAGCCTCCACACCGGGGGGCAAAAAGGGAAAAACCACCTCGGGGGTAAAACGGTAAACGCATGCCCCAAGGAGTTCCCGGGGCGAGAACCCGCCTGGCCGGCGGTCTCGCCCGGCAAGCTGGCCTCGCGGGCGAGAACCCGCCTGGCCGGCGGTCTCGCCCCGGCGAGCTAGCCTCGCGGGCGAGAACCCGCCAGGCCGGCGGTCTCGCCCCGGCGAGCTAGCCTCGCGGGCGAGAACCCGCCAGGCCGGCGGTCTTGCCCCGCAAGCTGGCCGCGCGGGCGAGAACCCGCCAGGCCGGCGGTCTCGCCCCGCAAGCTGGCCGCGCGGGCGAGAACCCGCCAGGCCGGCGATCTCGCCCCGCAAGCTGGCCGCGCGGGCGAGAACCCGTCAGGCCGGCGGTCTCGCCCCACAAGCTGGCCCTGGGCTCTGGCTCAGAACTAAGGCGCATCTGGGGGGATGAGACCTTGACCTCCCGTCGACCCCACTGCCCCCACTTCACACTTTATCAAGTCGGGGGGTGCCAGCCAACCTGCCGCTCCCGCCCCTCAAAGAGGGGGGTAAGGGGGAGGCAAATTTTTCCTCCCCTACTAGTATATTTCCATGCTATAGCCAAAATTGGCCACCAAGAGTCCAAAATATCCAAAAAGCTTAAAAGCTTAAAACTGGCTCTGCGCCTGCCGAAGGGACCCTACTCCGCGAATACGGGGTTGTACATACTCCAAGTTAGATTTGAGGTCGGGATATCATCAGTTGAGGATTCAAGATGAGGATATCCAGAAGGCAGCATTTAGTACCAGATATGGGCACTTTGAGTTTGTGGTCATGAGTTTGTGATCATGTCATTTGGGTTGACCAATGCTCCATCTGCATTTATGGATCTGATGAACAGTGTGTTCAGAGAGTTTTTGGACCGATTCATGATTGTTTTACTTATGATATTCTGGTGTATTATAAGAGCAAGGAGGAGTATGTCACGCACTTTATGACAGTTTTGAGCACTTTTGGGCAGAATCAGTTATATGCTAAGTTTTCTAAGTATGAGTTCTGACTCTCATAAGTGTCATTTTTGGGGCACGTGGTTAGTAGAGATGGACTTGCCGTTGACCCAAATAAAATTGAAGCGATCAAAGATTGGCCAAGACCGAAGACAGTTGTAGAAGTCTGTAGTTTTCTGAATTTGACAAGCAACTACATGAGATTTATTAAAGATTTTTTGAAGGTAGCCCTTTCGTTGACTTCACTTATCAGGAAGGGAAGAGCTTTAGTTGGACCTCAGAGTGTGAGTCTGCTTTTAAAGCGTTGAAGACCAGGTTGTCAGAAGCATCAATACTATATCAACTTTCAGGCGTGGATAGCTTTCAAATTTTCAGTGATGCTTCAGGCCAGGGGCTGGGATGTGTTCTCATGTAGCATGGGAAGGTTATAGCTTTTGTGTCTAGACAACTGAAGAATCATGAGAGGAATTATCTTGTGCATGATTTGGAGTTAGCGGCAATCATCCACGCATTGAATATTTGGAGACACTACCTCTACGATGTACGATGTGAGGTCTTCACAGATTACAAGATCCTCAAGTACATTTTGATCAGCAGGAGCTCAACATGAGGCAGTGTAGGTGGCTCGAGTTTTTAGCAGACTATGATGTGACTATTCAGTACCATCCGGGAAAAGCTATTGTTGTAGTGGATGCTCTCAGTAGAAGGAGTTCTAGTTATTCTCTCGTCACCCAATAAGAAGAGTTGGTGTGAGCCTTGGAAAGGCTAAAGATCAGTGTGGTGTCACACACTAGTTTTAGCCCTATCCATTTGGGTTCGATTGAGATTAAGTGCGACATCAAGGAGAGGATCTGTGATGCCTTGCCCGTAAATCCCAAGATGGTTGATATTGTGGAGTTGTCTCGGGCAGGTTAGAAAGATGATTTCATGGTCTGTGATGGGTTGTTGTTGTTTAAGGGCAACACGTGCATTCCTGATGTCGGTCATCTTTATTAGGATATTTTAGTTGAGGCTCATAACTTCAAGTATTCCATACATCCGGGCAGCACAAAGATGTTTGCAGATCTCAAAAAGTCAGTATGGTGACCAGAACTTAAGGGAGATATCTCAGAATATGTAGGGAAGTGCGAGACTTATAGGTTGGTTAAGACGAAGTGTTAGAGGTTTGGTTGCAAGCTACAACCCCTTCCTATTCCAGAGTGAAATTTTGAAGACATCTCTATAGATTTTGTGCATGACCTCCCTAGATCTCAAAGTGGGAATGAATCGATTTGGGTGATCGTGGATCAACTATCCAAGGTTGCACATTTTATTCCTAACAAGAGAACCGATTAGGGTCCAAGGCTGACTCAGTTGTATGTGGATGAGAAAGTTCATCTTCATGGTGTGTCGAAGTCTATTGTGTAAGATATAGATGGTAGATTTACCACCAGATATTGGAGATATATTCAGAAGCGTCTGGGTACTCAGTTGAAGTTCATTACAGTATTTCATCCCTAGACTGATGGACAGATAGAGTGTACAGATAGAACTATGGAAGACATGCTTCGCATGTGTATCTTGGACTTTGGGAATTAATGAGAGAAGTATGTCACGTTTAGGGCTGTACGGTTTGGTTTGGTTCGGTTTGTAAGCAAAATCGCAAAATAAACCATCCCTATGTGGTTCCAAAAATTTGGAACTGAACCGGTGGTTTAAATAATGTGATAAAGCCTAAAGATTTATAGATAGAGATCAGAGATGGTGCAATGAATGAGCCTCAACCATCCAACATGAAAGTGATGTCTGAACACAATTCCTATCACTCAGTCTCCTTGCGCCTCTGCCCCGATTTCTGAACGAAACACTCCACACGGGATCTGAGATCGAAACGACGAAGGTGGAGAAGAAGTAAGAATGGTGCGCGGTACTCAGAATGACAGAAGAAAGGCACACAGTTAGCGGGATAGGGCAAATCGCGATTCACGAGGGAGAAGCAGCCAACAAAAATGATTTCTATATCACCAGGTGAAATCCACGAAAAATCACGCTCGGGTGTGTCTGGTTCGCCCATGGGTTTAATCATTAATGAAATATAATTAACGGTTTGCCGCAAAAGTCAAAATCATGAAGCGTATGGTTTAACACTTTAACGTATGATTTAATGAAAATATAAAATGTAATTAACTGTTGTATGATTAATCATATGATTTAATGAAATTAAATTAATAAATTAAATATTTTTATACACAACGGTTCGGTTTGGTTCGACTCGGTTTGGTTTGCCACATAAAACCATAAATCGAACCGAACCGTATGGTTTTTCTAAAATCAAAACCGTGACCGAACCGCGGTCTACTGAAACCGAACCAAACCGTATGGTTTGGTTTAGTTCGGTTCGGTTTTGCGGTTCGGTTGGTTTTGGCTTACAGGCCTTGTCACGTTAGTGGAATTTTCTTATAATAATAGTTTTCAGGCGAGTATCAGCATGAAACCTTTCGAGATCTTATATGGCAGACGCTGTCGGACACCCTTTAAGTTGGGCAGAAAGTGAAGAGAAAGCTTCCAACAAGAAATCATGGATAGATAAGACCACGGATCAAGTCAGACTAATCCAGGAGCAAATGAAGATAGCTTAGGATAGACAAGCCCAGTAGTACGATCTGAGGCATATAGCAGTTGAATTCAAGGTTGGGGACCACATTTATCTGAAGGTTAGACTAGTAGAGGAAGTTTCTTAGATAAAGCACATGAAGAAGCTGAGTCCCAAATTGTTGGACCATTCGAGGTACTAGAGCACATAGGTGAGGTTGCATACAGGTTTTCCTTACTCGAGGATGTGAGTTGTGTTGGGGTTGTGGAACACTTCCGGTCCTCTTGTTTCTCACACCGGGTTAGCCCACGTGAGCTTAGAGGAATCGAAGTGTGATCCCCCTCCGACATATCTGGCGCCGACGACAGCGGGGGTCCGGGGGAAGCCGCCCCCTGCGGAGGTCCAACGCCCCCGACCCAAAATTTTTGGAGGGTTGTTTTTTTCCAATGGTCGAATTGGGTTCGACGTTCGTCGAACTCAGCTCGACGTTCGACGTTCGTCGAACCCAGCTCGACGTTCGACGTTCATCGAACCCGCTCGACGTTCGTCGAACATCGAGCTGAGTTCGGCGTTCGACGTTCGACGTTGAACGTCGAGCTGAGTTCGACGTTCGACGTTGTGCTGATGCCTTTTTAAGGCGTATTCCGGTTGTTTTTTAGGGATACGGTTAAGGCGACGGCTTTTGGCTGATATACCTTTTGGAGGCGCCTACGAGGTTTTTGTTGGAGGCGATCCAGAAGGGGTTCTTCCGTTGTTTCTTGTCCAGAAGGAGGAGTTAAGGTAGGATCGGTTTTGGATCTTTGAAACCTTTGTAATCTGTTTTTCTTTTGGTGATTACAAGAACTGAGAAGGGAAGGGATAGGGGACGTAGCCCGGTTTTGGGTGAACTTCTGAAATCTGTGTGTTTGTGTGCTTGCTCTGTTCCTTTTGTTTACTGCTTTTATTCAGATTTCTACTTTTCGGTGCTCCGGATTTCCTACAAGTTGATTGCATGATGTATTTCACGTCTCCTATTTTGTTAGAAAAGATTGTGGACTCAAGGATTCAGATGCTCGAGAACAGAGAGATTTGTATGTGTTACAGACTAACTCGATGCCCCGGTTGTTCCGGTTTAACTTGGACCGTCTTAGCCGACGGAGCGGTCGAGAGCGCACACAGTCAATGAAAATAGAGAGTTGACACAGTATTTTTTTGATGTGGAAAACCCTAGAAAGAGGTAAAAAACCACGTGCCCGGATCTGTGTCGACCAACCTTCCACTAGATCTGAGCGTTGTTACAAGGCTTTTACAAGAACTCGAGGGCGACAAACCGCCTCTCGTTACAGTTATTGGGGGGAGAGAGAAAACCTGGAGGGTGAGAGGCCGCCGCTCACAGAGTTAATAATTTCTTCATGTACTGCGGGGAGCGATGCACTCGTTATATTCTAAAATTTTTTAATTATTTCTGGAGGCGGCAACAGCTTGTTGTACTCGTTCTGATGCCTAGTGCATCGAAACTCGAAGGTGCGCTTAGAGCACCTTATATTCCGCTTTTTGTCTCTGATTGTCTTTCGAAGAAGCGCCGTTTGGTTATCTTATCGGTAGATAAAGCGCTTGTTCTTGAGCGCGTAGGGAGCTTGTTGACAAAGAGCGTGCTGGACGCTTGCTGAAGGAGGGCGCGTGAAGCGCTAGATTAAATAGGTGGCGGCGCCCGAGGAAGATACGCGCGCGAGAGCGCGCAAGGAGGCGGCGCACGCGCGGAGCGCTTGCTGGTAAAGAGAGCGCGTAGGGCGCTTGTAGGAGTAGAGCGCGTCGGGAGGCGATGCGTACGAGAGCGCGCAAGGGAGAAACGCACGCGAGGTGGTGGCGCGCGCGGGAGCGCGCGAGGAAGATACGCGCGCGAGAGCGGGCAAGGAGGCAGCGCACGCGGGAGCGCGCAAGGGAGAAATGGCACGAGAGCGCGCAAGGTGGCGGCGCGCGCGGGTGCGAACAAGGGAGAAATGCGCGCGAGAGCACGCAAGGAGGCGGCGCGCGCAAGGGAGAAATGCGCGCGAGAGCACGCTAGGAGGCGGCGCGCACGAGAGCGCGCAAGGGAGAAACGCGCGCGAGAGCGCGCAATGAGACACGCGCGCCAGCGCGCAAGGGAGAAATGCGTGCGAGAGTGCGCGAGGCGGAGGTGTGCGAGGCGGCGGCGCGTACGGGAGCGCGCAAGGGAGAAAGGCGTGCGAAAGCGCGTGAGGCGGCGGCGCACGGGAGCACGCAAGGGAGAAAGGCGTGCGAGGCGGCGGCGCGCAGCGCGCAAGGTAGAAAGGCGTGCGAGAGCGCGCGAGGCAGCGGCGGCGCGCCGGAGCACGCAAGGGAGAAAGGCGCGCGAGGCGGCGGTGCGCGAGGGAGAAATGTGCGCGAGAGCGCGCAAGGTTGCGGTGCGCACAAGGGAGAAACGCGCGCGAGAGCGCACTAGGAGACGGCGTGCGGGGGAGCGCGCAAGGAAGAAACGCGCGCGAGAGCGAGCGAGGAGGCGGCGCGCGCGGGAGGGCGCAATGGTGAAATGTGCGCGAGAGCGCGCGAGGGAGCGCGCAAGGGAGAAAGGCGCGCGAGCGGGAGCGCGCAAGTGAGAAAGGCGAACGAGAGCGCGCGAGACGTCGGCGCGCGGGGGAGCGCGCAAGGGAGAAAGGCGCGCGAGGCGGAGGCGCGCGCGGGAGCGCGAAAGGGAGAAAGGCGCGCGGGAGCGCGCGCGGGAGCGTGCAAGGTTGAAAGGCGCGCGGGAGCGTTCAAGGTTGAAAGGCGCGCGAGGCGGCGGCGCGCGTGAGAGCGGGCAAGGGAGAAAGGCGTGCGAGAGCGTGCGAGGCGGCGACGCTCGGGGTAGCGCGCAAGGGAGAAACGCACGCTAGGAGGCGGCGCACAAGGGAGAAATGCGCTCGAGAGCGCGAGAGGAGGCGGCGCGCGCAGGAGCGCGCGAGGAGGCGACGCGCAAGGGAGAAATGCGCGCGAGAGCGCGCGAGTAGGCGGCGCTCGCGGGAGCGCGCAAGGGAGAAATGCGTGCGAGTGCGCGCGAGGAGGCGGCGCGCAAGGGAGCGCACAAGGAAGAAATGCGCGGAGGAGGCGGCGCGCGCGCGAAGCGCGCAATGGAGAAATGCGCGCGAGGAGGAGGCGCGCGCGTGAGCGCGCAAGGAAGAAATGCGCGCGAGCTCGCGCGAGGAGGCGGCGCGCGCGGGAGCGCGCAAGGAAGAAATGCGCGCGAGCTCGCGCGAGGAGGCGGCGCGCGCGGGAGCGCGCAAGGAAGAAATGCGCGCGAGCTCGCGCGAGGAGGCGGCGCGCGCGAGAGCGCGCAAGGAAGAAATGCGCGCGAGCTCGCGCGAGAAGACGGCGCGCGCGGCAGCGCGCAAGGAAGAAATGCACGCGAGCTCGCGCGAGGAGGCGGCACACGCGGGTGCGCAGGAGGAAGATATGCGGACGAGAGAGAAATTCCGGACAGAAAAGATTAAGATCTTCGAAGACGAATGAGATCTTCAAAGAATGCTTGAAGATCTTCGAAAGGGAAGAAGAAGATGAAGGAGGAAGGAGGAAAGAGAGAGATGGAATCCGTAGGAGGATTTTTTCAAGAAGAAACGAATGAATTAAAGGGGAAGAGGGGCCCTATGTATAGGCTTCATGGGTGGTTAGAGAGGTCGTAACCACCTCATTTAATATATGAAGACCAAATTAATATAGTATTAATATTTATATTATTTCATTTGATTTACTAAATATAGCCCCTCTAATTATGACAACTCATTATCATTATAATGGGTTGTTCATGCTAAATTTGGCAACCCATTATCCATTATAGGGATGATCATGCAGGCGGTTACGTGGGGGGTTACCTACGCAACCGATAACGGCGATCGCGGGAACATGATCGAACGATGGAGGATTAGCGATGACCAAGAATCCGGCCAGCGACGGAATTCGGTCGCGGCTGCGAAGGCCGGCCGAACGGAGGAGGAGACTGCATGACGAAGGAAGAGACCGGTCATGATGGCGGAGGCCGACGAGCGGCGGGCGAGGCCGGCGATGATGGCGAAGGCCTGACGAAGATGGCGGCGATCGCGACATTGGGAGAAGACGGCGGCGGCCGTGGCGTTGAGAGAAGACGGCGACGGCGGTCGTGACGTTGAGAGAAGATGGCGACGACGGTCGTGGTGTTGGGAGAAGAACGGCGGCGAGGCCGTGATGTTGGGAAGTGACGGCAACGGCGGTCGAGAAGGGTGGGGGGGACGCGTCCCTGTTGGGAAGTGCACAAATCCCTGCTGGGGAGTGCTGTGCACTCCCCATCAGGGAGGCAAAATATAGGCGCTGGCGCCTACTTTAGGCGCTGCCTTGGTCCGCGCCTTTTCCATCCAATGAGGATTTAATTTAATCCCCATTGGCTGGAAATGGCGCGCGGGATGGTTCCCGCGCGCAGGAACCAAGTTTCCTGTGCACGCGGGAATCGGGCGTGTGCAGGAATTCCAGCGCGCGCAGGAATTTGGAGCGCGCGCGCAGGAAATTGTGCGCAGGTGGAATAAACCTCCTCGCACTCATGCCGTGGGGAGGATTTCAGCGTGTCCGAGCGTGGCGCACGTCCTGCGCAGATGGGAACGTGTTGCGGGCGTTGTTGACGATCGGAGTGCGCTTGCTCGGACTGCGGCTCGACCGGGAGCGGAAACAGGGAGCCCGTCAGCATAGTTCAGGACCTTTGGATAAATTTTATTAGGATGAGAGATTTGTAACATCCCAAAATATTGATGTCACGTTAAACAAAATTTCAGGGACCGAACGCAAGCAAAGTTAATCGAGTCGGCGACCTGTAAAATTATTAATCAATTTGTAATTTGTCAATTATACATTTATACATGGTAATCAGGAAATGAAGAGTCGGCTCGCAATAAAAAAAATTATATTTCGTTAGGCTAGCTTTAGAGGTCTGCAGGAATTTAAATTCCCCAATATTTTCATTGGTTCGCCTATTTTAAAAAAATATAAGAGAGTAACGGATCTGCCGGTTCAGTTCATGTCTCTACCCGGTGCTATTTATCGAAGGGTCAGTTATAATAACCGCACCCCTCTAATCCGACTTCATTCTGTCTAGAGCTATCACTTAAAACCGAAAACCGAAAACCGAACCAGAACTGTAAAGAATCGGACCGAATCATTTGCAAATTTTTCGGGTTCCGGTTGAATTTTGGAACCGTGAACAACACTGGTTTGGGTGTGGTTCTTACATATTATTATCCGGACCGGAACCGGAACCGGAACCGCAACATACAAGTCTCAAGCGGTTTTAATATTTTTAGACCCGATCCGAACCGGACCGAAGTAGAACCGAACCGCAACCCGTTTATTATTATTCTTATTATTATTATATTGTATTATTTATAATTTATATATTATTTATACTTATTATCATAAGTGAAGCTTGTACAGTTTGAACTCAAACCGCAACCGCACTAAAAGAGAGTTGATTTTGGACCGAACAAAACTTCACTGCATAAAAACCGTTATGATATGATTTGACATTGTTGCGGTTTGGACTAAATTTTTGTAATGTATTGTTTATTTTTATACAGGTTATATAAATATTTTCAATTTTACTTACATATTTTTTGAAATATTTTATTATTAAAAAAATATAGAAGATATAAAACTACTATTTATTAGTAATCATGAAAGACAACTAATTATAAACGGTTATTACGGTTGAGCATGTCGACGAGACGTGCGCAAGCCAATTAGAATTCATGGCAAATCTACACGCGCACAAAGACAATTGATACTATCCCATTGATCGTGGAAAAGACCGTCGAGAAGTGAGCAACATAATTATTTTTATTTCGATGTTGTTTTTAGTTTTACTATTTGCAACCCGTTTTTATTTCATTCCACCAAGTTTGATTTTGTTTTAGTTGGAACCGATTGGAACCGGACTGAACCGCATAGAGCCGGACTGAACCGATAGTGGCTGGTTTGATTTTGGTTCTTGTTGAACCGGAACTGGAACCGCTGACACGACGGTTCCAAAATTAAACTGGAATCGGACCGGTCAAATAAATAAGGTTTTGGTTATAATTTGAAGAACCATTAACTTAATGGTTTGTTTCATGATTTTAGTGGAACCGGAACTGAACCGGAACCGTGACAACTCTAATTCTGTTGTGATTGGCCGTAGAGACAAAGTTTCGTACTTATCACTTGTTATTCTAAGGCTCTGTTTGGGAGGAATTATTTTCTCCAGTCAGGCGGTACGACCGCATGAACCGGACCTTAATTAAGGCCCGGTTCATGCGGTCGTAATCGCTTGACCGGTGAAAATAAGTCCCCCTAAACCGAGCCTAAATAGGTCCCGCCAACCAATCGTTGTCACATTTAGAAGACTCATGAATGAAGTCAACGCCATTCCGGTTCAATGAACCTGGACGTGATGGGGTGGATTTTTTTTTAAGTCGATGGGGGTGGATTCGAGCCGTAGACTTCTCTTCTCAGTTTTCCAAGGAGGAATTCGTGCTGGCCGGATAGTTCGGCCATTTTACACCGCTTCTTTAAAAAAATAATAATAATTATTTTTAAAAAATTTGAGAGCAGCATGATGAGATCAGGTGGTCTGTCAGCATGAGTGAAATTGATCTCCTGTTACAATATCTAAGGCTTCGTTTGAGACAACGATGACGGTCATATAAGTTCTAATTCTGAACTGTCCTTCGTGAATGCCCAGACTCACCTAACGAACTTCATTCGTTTTTATTGTCAAAACTAAATTTCTTTTGATGGTGGCGGAATAACCGTTGTCATGTCAAACATATATTTTATGACAATGACGTTTTTATTCATGCTCATTGAAGACAACAAAAACATAGGATATCAAGTTTTCCCCCACCTTCGATGACTCTAGCCCATGATAGCCACTCCACCATTAAATTCATTTACTTTACCGCTTGACCAGTGAAAATAAGTCCCTCCAAATGGAGCCTTAATTCGGCCGGATTGAGCATAAGAAACCGCCCTAATCATGTAGGGTCTTATTGGACCGATCAAAATCCGATCAAACCGTTGCTTAAAAATATGTGTTGGGCCTGCAAATGTTTATTAATTTGCAGGAAATAATTTAAAGAAATGATAATAAATTATTCAATCGCACCGGGATTAAGGAAATAAAATTGGCCTTAAAAATCTGTACAGAAAATGTCCATTTCATTTTGCAAAAAATAATTAAAATAATTTAATCATGTCCTCTGCTGATTAAACAAAATATTAGAAGCTTCCATGATTGATTACCGCAATACCGTAGAGGGCAAGTTAGGGAATAATAATTGCAAGCAAGTGACATTTCTTTTTCTGAGAGTTGGTGAAATTTAACCCGTTGATCTCCCATATTTAACGTCGGTGATCTCGTCGAAATAAAAAAAAATCATAAATTTTGAAGCACAATTGGACGGCAAGATCGCTACCCTCGCTCCTTTCTCTGGAGCGAATAGCGGACCAAAAATTATTTCAAGTTAGGTACTACGTCAGACTTCCAGAATTTTTTCTTTGTGAATTAATTCTTTAAAAAAATATATTTAGCTGATACAAAATATTTTTTCAACGTCCGCTGACCATCGAAACTTCATCACTCCCGTCCCATAATAAAGAAAAAGGTCTCGAATCGGTGATATCTCAAATGAGCCCCCAACCCCCGCC